>OX101788.1:13669870-14077370 GCA_944452715.1 Ophion slaviceki | reverse complement strand
AATTTGTGTTGTTTCATTTTTTTACCCTAGAACCTTGATCCGTGCCACTCTGGCGATTTTCTAATTAAAAAAATGGCCGTTTTTGAATAAAAAAAATAATTTTCCCCTTTTTGGTAAAAAAAAATGAGCGTTACCGGAACGTAAAAATTATTTCAAGTCGTCCGCTCGAAAGCTAACACAAAACTACAACTTTTAGATACAGACATTTTTTTTTCAGTTACTTCTAGTTTCCGAGATTTGTTGATTTGGGAAAAAACGGCATTTTCTAAAATGTTCAATTTAAAAATCTGAAAAAATTCACATACAATGCCTTTTAGTAGTACTTTGATATAACCAATTATGGGGCAGATCTGAGATGGTCGAAAAAAAGTGGCTGAATTGACGGAGAATCCCTCATATGTGATAAAACATCGGCGGAAAGAAGTTTTAGGGAGGAAACCACCCCTAAAAAAGGCGGGTCGAGGGGTGATTTTGCAGTTTTACCCACAAGCGGTTCACCTATCCGAATGAAACAAAAACCAAAATTCTCCAAATGTAAGGCGATAAAAAATCCACTAGGTATTGAAAAAAAATTAAATTTTGGGGTGACGCGCTTATCTTTGAGGGGTGGTTCCCCCCCTGGAAAACGATTTTCCGCCGATAAAAAAATAGGTGTCTACTAGTCTTCAATGTTCTATCACATATATGAGTTTCAACAAAATCGAAAGCGGGCACTTAAGACGGGAGCCTGAATTAGAAGGTCCAAAAAAGGGTTTTTTTTCCGAAAAAATTTTAGACGGGAAAAAACCAGTGAGCCCAGTAAACATTAAGGTATATTTTCGTGTATATTTAAAATGTATTTAAAAAAATGTTCAACATGAAACAATAAATGACTGTAGATTTATCAACCTATTCCATGTGCGTCTTGCCACTGCAGTTCCCAATCGGCGGAAAAGATGCAGCTCGTAATTCTTGACGGAAACAAAAAAAAACCAATTAAATGTGCAATTGTCGTATATTTTTCTTCTGAGTGAATTAAGAAAAAACTTAAAAAATCGTGAAATTATAACTTTTCTCAGGTTTGAAAAAAAATCTGTTTAAAAAAAAACACTACAACGTGCTATTTAAAAATACTTTGTCAACGACTTTTTTAATTCACTTAGATTTTCATACTGAAGAAAATAAACTTTCGTTTGATTCAGTAGGTTGTTTAGTTTTTTTGCCATCACGCCCGCCAATTTGGAAAAATCGTGAAAATGAAAACTGGAGAAAACGCGCTTCAAAGTTTTCAATAAGAGGGAATATCAATATCAAATTTCAATCGCTCCCTGCTTTTAGCCTTGTATCGTCGAAAATATTTACAATTGGCCTCTGTAACTTTGTAAATATATTCTTGGATAGTTTATCTATCCATTTAAGCAATAAAGAAAATGATTTTTCAGACCGTCTAATTCCCGCCTTAAGGCGAGAAATTCCTTTAGGAGCGTGAAAAATAGGTATTTTTCGGGATTTTTTTAGAGAGGATAAAATAATCTGATCATTTTCAAATTTGGACATGAGTTTAATATAACTGTCAAGTTGAAAAAAAAATGTTTTTTTTTTTTGGGATGACCAGCAAAATGGCGGCGGTATTAAGGGTCTTCGGACGCCTGTTTTCCGCGACATCGAAAAGTGCTGGAGTTGTCACTCTTTTTCTGTTGATCTGAAAAAGATTCAATAAGTGTCATTGGTTTACTGACATATAAAGAGGAAGGATATACCTAAAAAATGATGAAAAAGTGCAAAATTGAAAATTCGAGAGCCTTTTTACTCCAAAGTTCGAATTTTCGACCACTTTTTCTACATATTTGACCCCAAAAACATTATTTATTTACACGCTACCTTTCAAACTTTAGGTACATCCTTCCGATAACATTACTGATAGTAACCTCCCAAAATTCCATCCAAATCGGTCGATAACTTTTCGAGCTACAACACGAGCAGTTTTTGAAAAAGTAATTTCGAGATAATCGCGTTTAAAGTTTACTCGCTACCTGACCGCATGCTGTCCCCGCGCTCTAGACTATATGCGATAACTCCGCAAATGTTCAATATTTCGAGTTTTTCATTGGTCAGTATATTCTTTGGGTATCATGCTTTCGAAATATGTATTTAAAAAAATCGATTTTTTGAAAATTCTAAAGGGATTTCTCGCCTTAAGGATGTATGGCAACTAAGTTATTTACTACTGTTCGAATTGAAACTCACTGATATTGTAAAGGAAAATATCGAGAACTTTTTGAGATTAAAAAAACAAAATTTGCCCACGTGAATGCTGAGATAAACGAATTCAAAGTTGGGTCATTTAACACGGGGAACATAGGACTGTACGTCCAAAATTCCCTTTACATTGGCAAAAAAAGGTATTTCCGGAGTACTCTTTTGTAAAAAAAACTTTTGTGCGGTATCGCTGTAATATGCATGATACGTTAAAAAAAAATCGACATGTGCCCATATATTTTGCGAGATATTGCGAGTTAAATGGGACCGTTTTCGTATTTCTTTAGCTCGTATGTCGTAACCACGACAACGTCAGGGAAAACGTACATCAAATCAGCAACTAAATTTGCAGTTAAAAATTGAAAATTCTTCTTTCTGTACCGCATGTTTTACTTTGAGCTCTGGTAAATCTCCTTTTTAGCTTCAATGAATACTACAATTATTTTATTTAGTCTTTAAATGCGATTTTTGCAAATTGCATAATCAGTTCTGTAACGACTCTGCAGTAGCTGCCATACATCCTTAAGTGTTGTTGCTTGTCAGCCAATTTTTCATTTTTCTACGCAATCTTCGCTGCAAAAAAAAAATTATGAACCTAGGCTATAAAACTACACAATAAAAAAACCTATTTTCGAAATTTCAAAACAGACCCTTTAAAAAATGTTAAGGGCCATCCTCAAAGCTGCCAGATTTACTGGTGGCAAACATTACACGGATACAACAGATTCAAAATATACTTCCTCCATGTGTGTATATATATATATATATATATACAAACACATACATATACGACGAGGCGAGAGTTGTAAAGTTAACACGCTTAGGGGTTGTTTCAGGTGAAAGAGCGAGACGCGTGATCCTCCGCACCCCCGTCGGGTTGGCACAAGGTATACCACCAGGCCACATACAACGGCGTTTACTACATCGATGTGCTATATACGTTGGACCATAACGTTGGCTTCTCCGTCGTTAAACGACGCAGGGCAACGATGCGAGTACAGAGAGCGACAAGGGCTGGAGGGCGAAAGGGAGGGTGGTCTGTAAGGGAGGTAACTGCATACGACGTGTCAGTCTAGTAGCCCGTCTAGACACCTATCCGCGTGTCCAATACACAAACACGCATCTCCATCGTCGTCGTTGTCGTCGTCGTCGTCGTCGTCGTCGTCGTCGTCATCGTCGTACCCATGGTCTCATGCTCTCGTGCTCCTATCATCGGCATTATTATACCCTCCTGCGAACAGAGGGCTTCGAGGATGTACGATCTCTTGTAACGGAAGCATAAAGCGAGAGCTTCGGGATTTACAGGCCTTTTACAGGCCATCTAATATTCATTAATCATTATCATAAACGTTACACGAGGTTTCCCGCCCGCACGATGAATCAGCGATAAGACAATTGCGCAAGGGGTTGCGCCGGTATACACGGGCAGGGAGTGAGGGTGGTTGTCGAAGTCAACAGCTATCGTTGTGATAAAAAAGAACGAAGAACTTACGGAATATGCAACTGTAAATATAGTAGGTCACTGAGGTATTCGTTTTACGAAAAAGAGTATTTAATAATTAACTGATTTTCGTGTATAGTTGAGTAAAAATACGTCCCGGTATACTGGTAAAATTTCAAGCCAAGCTACCGAACTTTTAAGGGGTTACCCCCACTTGCGATTTTGAAAAAATCGATTTTTTTATTGCATTTTTTTGAAGTATAATTATCTGAGAATATGTCCTGAAAATTTCAAGTCGATCCGAACAAAATTGACTGAGATATGAGCGTTGAAAGAGAAGAATCCGTTGTGAAATTGAAACTTTAAACGCGTTTTTCTCAAAATGGCATTTCTGAAGTCGGTGACCAAGATTACTCGAACACTAATGAACCGATCTTCTTGAAATTGTGCAGGCTTATTTAATTCATAAAAATGTAGTCTTTCATCGTTCGATTTTTTTTTTCGAAAAAAATGGCCGTTTTATAGCCAAAAAACGGCCGTTTTTTTTCGTTAAAATCGAACCATTAACTTTGACTGTCCGCCATTTTGTGAAAAATGAATATTTTTTAAAATCCTTCGATTAAAGACTAGTTTATACTTATATTTGACTAAATCCATCCGCATTTTTTTTTCAGATGATCCACTTCGCCGCAATGTTGGTCACCGCAAACCGTGTATATAAAAATATTATTTCATTGACGGCCATTTGCCACTAAACAATGTAATATTTTTCAATAAAAAAATTACTGAAAGTTCTTCAAGATGTGTTATTTAAGATGGTATATTGATCGATTAAAAAATTTTTGTAGTTTTCTTTTAAAAAATTCATAAAAAAGGCCTTTTTTGCGCTACAAGTGGGGGTACGCCTTAACGAAAAATTACGACTCTAATAATCGTCTCATTTATACGGCGCTTTATGAAAATGACGCGCTGGCCACATTTCTACCGAATCATTTATACACTCAATAACTCTAGATGCCTGATAAAAATTGCTGACGCGTGTGGAAAAATTTAAAGATTCCATAATGACAATAAAAACAAGGTATCACCGAATGATGAAAAAAAATATTAACCCTTCTTTGACAGACTCATATTTGGCTGCGGCGTTGACACACTGGCAAAGAATAACACTTAAGGGGTCCTCTCACTTTAGACGCTAAAGAAGGCTATTTTCATGAATTTTTTTTATAGGCTTATATTATAGATATTGATATAAAAGTTGTTACACTTAATGAATACCCTTTCGAAATGCATTTTTTTGAAATGTTATTTATTCAAATGACTATTTATAGACGAAAATGGTAGTTAAAAAAATGTCCTAAAAAAATTGTGAGTCCGCGCTGTTGATAAAATCTCGGAGATGGATCATCCGAAACAAAAGAAAGCGGTTTTAGATTCAGCATGTTAATGGCTAGAGCGCATATCATACCATTTTTTATATATGCAAAAATAACGAAATGGCGGACATTTTTCGAAAAAAACATAAAAACGTGTTTTTTCACCGTTTTTGGCAAAAAAAAGTAAATATCAAAATTTAAAAAAGTCCTTGATATGTGCTACAGCTATAGTTGTAAAGAATATGTAATTAAAATTTCGTAAGGATCGGTTCAGTAGTTTCGAAGATTTTATGAACAAGCCGTCGAAAAACATTGTTTCGAGAAAAACGCGTTTAAAGTTTGTTTGGGTTACATAAATAAATTTTTTTTATTTATGTATTTCGAAAGTGTATTTATTAAGTGCAACAACTTTGATATCAATATCTATAATATAAACATATCTAAAAAAATCATGAAAATAGCCTTTTGAGCGTCTAAAGTGAAAAGACCCCTTAAGTGTCCGTCGTCGATTTTGTTGAAACGCATATATGTGATAAAGCATATTTTTATCTGCGAAAAAACGGTTTTAAGGGGGACACCACCCCTGAAAGGAAGGCGTGTCGAGGGGTAGTTTTGCAGTTTCAGCCACAAGCAGTCCACCGACCTGAATGAAACAAAAACGAAGATTCCTCTAATGTACTTGGCAAAACTTGGCCGCGCACTGGTCTGCGCCCGACTTCTGAGCGGGAGCCAGTTCTATCGAATTTCTACCAATAAGCCAAATTTAAAAAATACAATTTTTATTGCGTCGTTTTATAATCGAGGTTCTTAACTTCAATTTGCAATAAAGATTTCGTAAAAATTCTAAAAGTTGAGCGAGTTAGGACAATTTTTGTGAAAGGCCAGATCGCGCACTGCGCTGCGATAAACCATCCCGTTGCGATTTCCCCCTTTTTACGTTTTTCTCGAAAACATCTATTATGGAACGCCAAGGAGTATCCCAAAATCGATTGCTCCGGCTCTCTTCAAATTCGGCCAGAGCATACCTTACAACATGTTCTATCCTATGGCTGTACGTATTTTTGATACGTCTTTCCATTTGCTAACGAAAAAGGATTAAAGATGTTTTTTTTCGGTCGAAAATCAAACTGTTTTTTCTACAGCTTGCCTTTTTCGTAATTAAAAAAAAGTATCTGGTCATACGAACGTTTTATCATTATCCTAAAAAGAATTTTTTAATTTTTTTCTTTCAGATGATCCTAGTTGCCAAGACCACCTACATCGATTGGCCATGCAGCTCGAGCTGCACTTTCCTTATATAATAATATCTCCATTGTTTATCAATATTTTCCAATTGTAAAGAACTCAACCTCGCCAAGACTATCAGGTGTAGAAGTATGAAACCGGAATTTCCCTATAGATGGTGCTAGCCATCAGCTTAGGGACCGCAAGACCGCTTCTGCAGCGCCATCATCTTCCTCTAACAGCTGACGAAGATATTTTAGACATTACGAAGTATATTTTTCTATAACCTCAAAAATGTCGAGTTTTGTGCCTAGGAACGATGATTTGCGGACGGCATTGGTTTTCTGTCATCATTTGAAGAAAACTGCTGCAGAATCGCATCGAATGCTTGTATGATATTGAAGTTTACATCGTTGGAACGCAACGAAAGTTCCGTAGACCAATTTTTTTGCAAATTCAAGCTTCCGAAATCACTCAAACTTTTTTTCAGAATCCTTATTAATGATCTTCAGCCCAAATACGTAAGAAACATTTTTGGATGATGAGGAAAATGGGGCAATGAAAAAATAAAAATGAATTTTCGTTGCATTCCAACGATGCAAACTTCAACATCGAATGCTTGTCGCAGCTTACGGTGAACATGTTCTCGGTAAAACACAGTGTTTCGAGTGGTTCAAAAAATTCAAAAGTGGTGATTTTAACGTGAGAAACGAAGAGCGTGGGAAACCACCGAAAAATTTCGCAGACAACGAATTGCAAGCCTTATCGGATGAAGATGATACTCAAAGTCAACAAGAACTCGCGGATCATTTGAATGTGACTTTTTAAATAAAATAATAATAAAATCAAATATATTTGTCATTTTCAAACAACAGACGTGGAGTTTTTACAAAAAAAAATCCGGTTTCATACTTCTACACCTGGTATGTATCAATTATCTGTAAAATCCTCACCCGATCAACCCCGCCTATATCGATACAATAAAAATTGAAAATCGACTTCTCTTTGGGCCCCAAGTTTAGGCAGACTCGTACATGCCACTTTTTATTCGTCCGGGCGAACATACATCTAGTGCCAATGAGCAAGCGAGGGCTCAACGATCGAACGATTAAAATACCGCGACTTCCGTCTCTTCGTTCGCGCAAGCCACGATGGTCGCTCGAATGTATGAGAAAGGGATGAAAGTAACGGGCGAAAAGGTTACGGGGGATTTTGCGAGAGAGGACGCAGTCTCTAACCGGTCTAGACGCACCTCACACCGACGTGTCCTAGGGTGGAGATGAAAACGTCCATTGCCCACCAACACAATCCAGAATTTACTGCCGTGAGGCCGTTAATGCCGCGCCACGTACCGCTCACAAACAACGCGCTCGTGAGAGCAACCCTCTCTCTCTCTTTCTGGCTCTCTTTCTCCTCCCTTGATCGCTTCCTCTTTCTCTGTCGTCCGTTCTCCACTGCATTTTCCCCTTTTACTACGGCTCATACATATAGCCTCGCGTTATACTCCCGAGACGGGATACGGGCCGTAAACTCGCGACCCTCCACCCTGTCTAACGGAGGGCTGGAGCAACCGGGGGGGGGGGGGGGGGAGTCTCGAAAAGGTCTAGGAAAAGCACTCCCGCGGTGCGACTCCCAGCATCCCTCCTCGCTGCATCATCCTTCGGATATATCTCTTTTCCTCTTTATCTTTCATCTCCCTCTTTCGTCCCTACCCCGCTTCCCCCCCCCCCCCCTCACCGCTATCCTGTCTCTCTCACTTTATTTATCTCACTGTCTCATGAAACTCCAGACGCCTATATCTGAGGAGCCGAGAGGCCTTCAAGCTACGAGAATAATGAAAAGGAGATTAAATATACTTTTTTTTATCTTCGACGCCTACGAGGACTCGGGAACAGCGGAGAATCTTGGTGATAAGGATAACGAGAGAGAAAAAGCGATCAAAAGTACGTCTCGATTCATCAAGCTCGTTTTTTCCGCACTGCGTCGTTGCTTGAGGCGGGAGCCTGAATTAGGAGGTCCAAAAAAGCGTTTTTCGGGAATTTTTTGGAAGTGACAAAAACAAGTGAACACAGTAAACATTGAGGTATCTTTTCATGTATATTTGAAGCGTATAAAAAAATGTTTCAACACGAAACAATAAATGACTGCAGATTTATCAACCTATTGAAAAGATACAGCTCGTAATTCTTTACTGAAGCGAAAAAACCAATAAAATTTTCAATTGTCATGTATTTTTCTTCTGGGTGAATCAAGAAAAAGCTGAAAAAATCGTGAAATTATAACTTTTCTCAGGTTTGAAAAAAATGTGTTAAAAAACACTTTAGCGTGCTATAAAAATTATTTAAAAAGACTTTTCCATCGACTTTTTAAATTCAGTTAGAAGAGATTTTCATACTGAAGAAAATAAACTTTGGTTTGATTCAATAGGTCGTTTAGTTGTTTTGCTATCACGCCCGCCAATTTGGAAAAATTGTGAAAATGAAAACTGGAGCTAGAAAACTATCGATTTAAGCAATGAAAAAAATTATTTTTCGGACCTTCTAATTCAGGCTCCGGCCTTAACTGGCATTTTTTTGGTAAACATTGCCTGTCGGACAGTTGAGGCCCGCATTGTGGGAAGTATCTGTGGGGTACGAGATCATACATCGCGGACCTATTCTTTTTATATTTCGCCATGGTTGCTGAAAAATAAAAACTAGCCCTAGATCACGGGTAAACGTTTTTTTTTTTAATTTTCATTAATTTTTCCTAATTTTCCCCCATTGTTTAGTTTTTATTTATTTATTTCTAGTATTCCTTATTTTCAATTTTCATTCAAACCTTGTTTTTCAATTTTTTGATAATAGTTTTCTTGTTTTTGTAATTGTTATTTGAACTTTATTTTGAATTTGTTTTTTTTCTATTTTCTTTTATGTTTAATTATTATTCAAGCTTTATTGCAACTTTTTCCTAATTTTTAAAATGTTTGAATTTTGGTTTAAACTTTATTTTTCGACTTTGCTTTCTTTTTTTATTTTCTGTGCTCCTTCGTATACTGCTGCGGACTTTGACGATCCCTCGGTCGCTTTTTCCGAATCCGCTATCGTATCGCATTGGCACGAGGGCACAGGGAAACTGTCGAAAACCCGTGCGAATGCAGGTGGCCATGTTTTACCGAGTTTCAGTCGCGTTGCCACCAAAAATCCAGTACAATTGCTTTCAGCTCAGTGGTCGGGGCACACGTCAGTGCTAAGCGGTCACCCATCTAAGTATCGGATAAGATGGAGACTGGTGCTTTCACGATTCTCAAAAATATTGAAACGATAACTGATGCTGTATTACGCGCAATCAACTAGATTTACATTCCTCCATACCACCCCCATCGTTACATCGAGTTTTCCGGTTGGCCCAAATTTTAAAGCGCCTTTTAATCCACGCATCTCACCCCTCGGCATAATTTTACCACCCTTTTGCTCTTCCAGCGTCGAGGGAGAGATCGAGAGAGCGCGAAGACGAGGGCGGGAGAAAAGAGAGAGCGAGCTCTGAATCCTTCCGGCCATCAAGCTGGTTTATCTCGTTGGGGTAGATCAGGGAGGAGTCCCGCTACGACACAGTTAGCTACGAAGTTAGGAAACTTTGAAATATAGCTGTTCCCTATGTACCTCCATAAGTTCCTGACCCCAGGGTCACGGCGATCCTTAAAAACAAAATCGATCATGATCCGAGACCAATTCACCCTACTGGTAATTAAAAAAATAATGATCCAACGTTTTGTCCCGTCCAAACTGTATGGTAAAGTCCGAAGCTGCGTTTAAAAAATTCCAACAATCGTGGCAATGTTTTCTGTTTTATTTAACGGCGAGAAATTCCTGCTCATTTTCGACATTTACAATTTGATAGTGATCGTTCGAAAAAGTGTAAGGATAACAATTTTCATTCGTCACATGGATAACCAGCGTTGAGGGGGCTGGGTTAAAATTCCGAACTTTGAATGCTCCGACGGTTTAAGGGGCTATACCAGTGTGAACGCTGAAAATTTGGGATTTTCAGGAATTTTTAGGAAGAAAAGTACTCAATTAAATGTTTCGGAAAATTCATAATATATTTGGCTATATTTGACATATATTACATAATTTTTTCATCGACAAAATATTGAGATCCAAGCGACTTATGCGCTGCCTTCGGAGACGCTAAAAAAAGGTCCTCCACTGCTGACATGATTCCGGCCGATTGAGTAGCTGAAACCGAAAAAGGAAAAAATGACGTTTGACTGGAAAGTATTTCCTGTAAAGTGACGTAGGATTTTCTAAAAATATCAAAATCTAACAAAATGAAAAAAAGCATGAAAAAAGTCTGTTTTCTTGCCTATAAAATGGTGGTTTTTTTCAATGCTAAATCGTCAATTTTCATCCAATCAAAAATATCCTACGTCATTGTCGAGTAAATATATTCAAGAGTAAAGCAAATTTGAAAAATGTAATTTCGAGAAAAACGCAATTAAAGATTTAACTATCGATTTTTGCAAAATAAAATGATATTGATATAAATGATATAAATGATGATGATATTCTTGAAAGTATAAACTGTCGAAAAAGGCAGAAAGAAAATCGTTTTTTTTCACAGTATCACACTGGTGAATTTCGAATTTTAATACTCCGAAATTCAAGATGGGGTCGGGTTGGAATTCTGAACTTTGGATGATCAGAATGCTCAAAACTCCAAAAGAATACGACCCCGAAAGATCAAAACTCCGAAAGAATTTTACACGAAAGACCAAAACTCCCAAAGTCTGAACACCATAAAAATAATTCGGCTACGGAAGTTTGGAAAGTTTCAAAATTTTCAATAAATTGACGAATTATTTCAAGAATTTTTATTCATTAAGAAGTGATTTTGCGTCAATTTTGAAATTTGTCTAGACAATGTTATACGTTCTACATCATTTACATTCAACTGTGCAGACTTTCGCTGCCATTATCTTGGGGGCCGGATTGAAATTCCAAACTTTGAATGCGCCGACGGTTTAAAATTCCTAATTTTAATGTTCCGAAAGTACAAGGTTCGTCAAGATCATGCCAGCGAAAGTCTACCCAGTTGATTGTTAATGATGTAGAACGTATACCATTGTCTAGACAAATTTCAAAATTGACGAAAATCATTTCTTAATAAAAAAAAATTCTTGAAATAATTCGTCGATTTATTGAAAATTTTGAAACTTTAAAAACTTCCATAGCCGAATTATTTTGACGGAGTTCAGATTTTCGGAGCTTTGGTCTTTGGTGTAAAATTCTTTCGGAGTTTTGATCTTTCCCCGGCCCCGCGTTGACACCGTGACAAGGTAGCGTAGGGAGGTACCTTATTGATGGATCATCCAATCTTTTTGTCAATAATTCCTCTTTTCATAAGGAACATCACTTTGGTGTCCGCCTTCGATTTAGTTGAAACTCATGCGTGTGGTGCAGCATCAAAAACTATCAGAAACTTTTTTTTATCGACGGCAAAACGATTTAAAGGGGTGAGACCACCCTTTAGAGTGAAGCATCTCAAGGGCTGATTTCGCAATTTTTTGCAGAAACAAACGACTGCGATAAGGATCTTCAACTAAGGGGTGCTTTACCCTTTAAGCACGCTATCCGGTATAAATTCGTAAACTTTAATTTTATTCCCCCTCCAAAGTGTTACCCGTTCCATTCAACTAAATGCATCCCTTTTGAATGTGGGGTGGGAGAAAAAAATAGAGGGCTGCTTCATCCCTTAATTTTTGTTATGCACTAACAGTGGATTTCGTTCGACTGGGAGGAAAATTTCACATGTAAACATAACCTCTAAAAAGTATTGATGCATAGCAAATGTGTTGCAATCATTTCACGATCGACTGTAAATTTGCAAATGAGTTATTCTCGCACGACTTTCCTGGATGTCCTATCTTCGGGCTGTCATTCTTCTACAACGACTAAACACGACCAATAAATCAGTGGTTCTGAATTCAATCACAATCTCGGTTCACGTTGAGTCCTTTGCTCGCAGCTGTTCACTATTTTTTCCCAATATCATTTCAATCCTCGAAATCTCTGAAGCTCGTAACGCTTTTAATTCCTCGATCAACCCAATTGCGAGATCCGAATAAAACTCCATAAGAGAAACGTCATGTCACCACTTCCAAAATAAAACACGCTGAATATTCCGACTTTGGGTTTAATAATTCAGCTCAAAGAGCCATCGACCATGCCTCATTTTTCGAACACATGAGCCTGTGGGCCATATCTGTGGCGAGTGAAAAAGATTAAGGAGCGATCTAATGATCAAGTACTATCGTGAGTAGCGATCTGTAATTTATCGTTTAGTAAAGGCTCGAAGGTATACAGTGAAAGATGCAATCCAAATGATTTATTAACGTGAATCGAGACGTTAATGAGAATTTATTTAAATCGAGAATAGCCAGGGTGTACGAAGAGTGAAAGGATGACGCCTCCTCGTGGAGGGGCCATCGGCCGCGTTCTCGAAAAGCCACTCGATATTCGTGACCGAGAGAAGGAGAGAGAGCGAGAGAGGGGGGGGCATGACTTCCTCCTGTATACGAGGGGGTGTAATTTTTTTACGCCCCAGCACACAGCTGATTACATTCAGAAAGTTCCTGCAACGTCATCGCTCTGCGAGAGTCTCTCTCTCTTTCTCTCACTCTCTCTTTCTTTTCTCTCTCTCTCTCTCCCTGGCGCCTCTATATCGTTATCTTTCACTTGCCATATGTGGATGTCGTACGTAGTATCCCTCTCGCTTTTTCGCCCTCTTTCCTCGCATATCCTCCCACCCTCTCTCTCTCTCTCTCTCTCTCTCTCTCTCTCTCTCTCTCTCTCTCTCTCTCTCTCCCGCCGACTCTCTACCTCCTCTTCTCGACCGCTTCGCAGCTTTATTAAAACGGTATATCGCCGCTGTTTTATCTTATACGTACAGGCTTGCATTTAAAGTTTTGAAATTCAAATGAAGCGTCGTCGACGAGAAGCGACGAAAGGGGAGGCTTCGCCTAGCTCCTACTCTCATCCACCATTGATATGCGTAATATCGCTCTGCCTATAGTAATCTTCCACAATATACATACATACGTTAGTGGGTATGAAGGATTTCGCATCGAATTCATATCCGCCTTGCAACTCCCACCCTTTCCTAATGTGGTCCATATTTTTTTCACGCTGACGTTACAGTCGAGGACACTTTCCATCTGCATTGTTAAGGGGCTATACCACTATGACACTTTCAAAAAATCGACTTTTGCCTTTTTTGACAGTTCATACTTTCAAGAATATCCTGCAAAGATTTCATGGCTGTATCTCTAATCATTTTGTCTTGCAAAAATTGCTAGTTAAATCTTTAAACGCGTTTTTCTCGAAATGGGATTTTTCAAATTTGCTGACATTGTAACTCAAAGAGCATATATCCGATTGACTGGAAATTTGAACCCACAAGGAATATCCCTCGGGTGACACCCTTCGATTTTGTGATACGTATTTTTTTAGCGATACGTATTTTTTTTTATCGGCGGAAAAACGGTTTTAAGGGAAACCACCCCTCGAGAAAAGGCATCTCTAGGGGTAAAATTGTAGTTTCACACACAAGGAGTCCACCGATTTTAATGAAGCAAAAACGAAAATTCTTCTTATCCGAAGCAATGGAAAATCCACTATAGTGACATTGGAAAAAAAAATTAAGGGATCAACCACTTCTATGTTAAGGGGTGGTTTCACCCCTTAAGAGCGTTTTTCCGCCGATAAAAAAAATACGTACCGCTTACTTTTCGGTGCTTTATAACATATCCAAATTTCAACCAAACTGAGGGATGTTCCTTGTGAGTACTCTTGAATAAATTTACTCTACACTGACGTAGGATATTTTTGATTGAATGAAAATTGACGATTTGGCATTGAAAAAGACGACCATTTTATAGGCAAGAAAACAGCCTTTTTTTCATGACTACGCCATTTCTTTTCATTTTGATATTTTTCGAAAATGCTACGTCATTGTACAGGAAATACCTTCCAGTTTAACGACATTTTTTCCTTTTTCGGTTTCAACTACTGAATCCGCCAGAATCATGCCAGCAGTGGAGGAACTTTTTTTTGCGCCTCCGAAGGCAGCGCATAAGTCGCTTGGATCTCAATATTTTTCTATGAAAAAATTATGTAATTATGGTCAAATATAGCCAAATATATTCTCAATTGTCCGAAACATTTAATTGAGTGCTTTTCTTTCAAAAAATTCCCGAAAATCACCCAAATTTTCAGCGTTCACACTTGTATAGCCCCTTAAAGCATAGTGCAGCTGCAGCTAGGTTCAAATTTGCATCGATGGCATACAATCAAAATCAAGATTTTTTAATCCACCTGATTTTTTTGGCAAATTCAGGCTACGGAGGTCTGCAATCCATCTCTGCAAAAAAAGGGCTTTTGATAATAATAAAAATTAAGCAATAAAAAGTGAAGCAAAGGGTCGTTGCATCTAAACGTGGAAAACTTCAACGCTACGTGGCTAAGGCTCAGGGTGAAGTGCAGAGACGACCGACGACGAAAAAGCGGGAAACAAGGGTCGTTGCCCTAATTCTACTGGTTTTTTCACAAGGGCTGAAAAACCCTTTTCCAAAATGATATTCGGGTTGTTGGGGCTCGGGGCGAAATGACACGAAAAAGAAACGTCGATGAGCTCACTCATCTTTTTGGCAGCTCCGTATACGCGAGGTCGAGGGGCAGAAAATTATTTCGCTGAAAAATCATCCCCCTTCGCGTGAACTATCCCGTGTATTTTAATACTTGCGAATGTGTACCGTGTTACTTGCAGGAACGGACTTTTACGAGCCTCGGCGAGTCGGTTCGGTTTAAACGAGAGCATAACGTACTACAAGCCAACTTTTTCCCTCGTACTCTTGATTTTTCATTTAATTTTTTTGTTTCTGCTCGTTGTTCGCCAAACTTGAGGGTGAAGAGACTACGCCGTTAAACATTGGACGAATGAGGCGAGAAAGAAAAATAATGAAAAGTTCGCCTACGGGACGTGGATACTCGACAAATTCTGGTATAACTATTTGTAGCTCTCTCTCTCTCTCTCTCTCTCTCTCTCTCTCTCTCTCTCTCTCTCTCTCTCTCTCTCTCTCTCTCTCTCTCTTTTTCTCTTTCTCGCTGTAATAACGACCTGCAAGATTTTTGCTAATGAATATTCAGGACGTCTCGTCTCGCTGCTTGTCGATTTATTATCGTCGAATATAATCACAACCTCCTGGTGCATCGTCATTTGTCATCTTTTTGACGATAAAGATTCCTCCCCGTACTCGACACGCCCTCCAGTGCATATGCAGCGAGACTAATTGGAATTATTTCACCACCACCCCCGCCCCCCCACCGCAGGTAATAAAAATTGCATTTATAAATAAATAAATCGTTGTGACATCGCGTGTGCGCCGTCCTCCCTGTGGTGCTTTTAATCCTTCTGGAAAATCGAGCGAAATTCATCGCGGTTGTATTCTTTCAGCGCCCGCCTTTGTGCCCAGCTCCTGTACGATTTGAATGTTTTCGCAAATGACGAGAATTTAATTTTTTGGGTTCTCCAATTGTGATTAAGAGGAACGAAAATTAGAAAAAAAAAAGAAACATCATAATATCAATGTAAAAAATTATAATATTGGATTAAAGATGAGGCCAACACCTGGATAGGTGACCGTTCAACCGCGCAATTTCTTATTCCCCGCATACTTTGATTTCATTACATCTGCACGGAAAAAAAGAAACAGCGAAAATCACAGTATAAACCGCATAAAAAGCAGGGCGCCATATTTCATTTTCCAGCAAAACAGAGTAATGTAAATCCCGTCCTACAAAAATGACGAATTTTCCTGTACACACTGAGATTTTTACAGTTACACTGGCTTATTTACAGTTCGGTATTGTGAATACATCACTGTTTTCAGTAAAAATATTTAACTGTAAAATTTACATGAAATCACTGATTTGTATACTCTACGCAAACTGCAAGGGTTACAGTGTACACTGTATTGAGTACAGAGTGATTCATTGAATTGTACAGTGTGGCACGGTAGTTTTACTCTTCTTTCGACAGTTCGTGACGTAATCTGTGCACTCTGAGATTTTTACAGTTACACTGATTTATTTGCAGTTTGGTATTGTGAATAAATCAGTGATTTCAGTAAATATATTCAACAGTAAAATTTAAATGAGGTTACTGATTTTTATACTGTACGTAAAGTACAAGGGTTACAGTGTACACTGTATTGAGTACAGAGTGATTCATTAAAGTTCACAATGTGGCACGATAGTTTTACTCTTCTTTCGACAGTTCGTGACGTAATCTGTGCACTCTGAGATTTTTACAGTTAGACTGATTTATTTGCAGTTTGATATTGTGAACACATCAGTGATTTCAGTACAAATATTCAACTGTAAAATTTAAATGCGATCACTGATTTTTATACTGTACGCAAATGAGGCACGAGGTGAGGCACGAGGCCAGAACACAAAGGATTGCCAGTTAGTAGTGCGTGGTTGAAGGGACGCAGACATGGAAATTTGTGCGACAGAATTCAAGAAATTATAAAGAAAGAGAGATTTTTTTTAAAGGTACGTTCTTGTCTAATTAGGACTTGTCTCGCGCGTGGGGTGAGGCACGTGGCCAGGACACAAAGGATTGCCAGTTAGCAGTGCGTGGTCGATAGGATGCGCCCGTTGAAATTTGTGCGACATAATGCAAGAAATTATGAAAAAGAGAGAATTATTTACAAAAAGGTACGTTCTTGTGTATGTGACTGATTTTTTAATATTCTCTACACATTTTTTTCAAACTTCTTTTATGGATAAACTTTTGTTTGTGTGTCTACATAAACTCTGTCGATATAACTGGCGCATTCATTGTACATAACACAGATTAACCAACTGTCGAATTACAAGTTTTGTTGAATTTATATTACAGTGTTGAACTGTCAAAATTTACTTTTGACTACACGGTATTTTGGACTGTGTGTTCCAGTAAAGGATACAGTAGAGCGGTTCGAGTCCAAAGAGGACAGTATAGGAACTGTAACAATTTACTTTGAGCACACTGTATTTTGAGCACTGTGTTCCAGTAAATATCGTTGTGCAATCGCTCGAGTCCAATGCGAACTGTGTAGCCCCTGTATTTTGTACTATTTCTTTTTTCCCGTGTGTGCCCCTGCACTCGTCATTATTCGATGATTTTCCACGCGGAACATTCCTCGGCGTTTTTCCATTAAAATTGCATATTAATTTTTGCCAGACCTTTACGAGATCGAGAAAGCGCGAGTAGTCAACGAGTAATTGCCAATTGGCGAAGAGAGACGAGATTCTCGATACCGAGCAAACACACACGAGGGCTCGAAGCAGAATAGAAACGGAAGGAGCGAGCAGTGCAAATGCATGCAAGTACATGTTCGAATGGCTTAGAGTCAGAAGGGTTGTTCGTGGATGAAGCAAACTCAATCTTAACGCCTATTAGGACATTGCAATGAAACCAGAAGTCTCCGTGTACATACGCGGATATGCATGTCCTCGTGGACCGGAAGTTGGAAAGGACATTCTCTCAGCAGAGGAGGGATGCTGGAAGCGCATGGCAGATAGCTGAGAGGATTGGACCGGAGGCATGGACCCAGAACGGAAAGAGAAAGAGCCCGAGGGGGGAGGAAAATGTTCTCGGCCTTCACGCAGACACTCGTGAAATTGCGAGCTTCCCTCGCGTCTGGATACATTGGTGGAATGAACGAGAGACAGCGAGAAAGAGCTAGACAGAGAGACCGATCACGCATATAGCGAGAATGGACGGGAGAGGTAAGGGCACATGGGGTTGATATACTCGCGCCCTTGTATCGATCGTGATCACCCAAAAGGTTGCAATTCGCGTTGTTTCACCCGCCAAAATTTCGAGGTTAGGCCCATCTGTGTGCGAGACTCCGGGGCGAAGAGAGACGGAGAACGGTCGACGGAGGATCGAGAGGGTTGGAAGTTATGGAGAGGCAAGAGAGATATTGGGTGGCACTGGTCATAGCCGAGTGATTCGCCAGAGAGAAACTACGAGGAAGATCGAACGGACCACAGCAGTGACGGAAAAAAATAGAGAGGAGGAGGGGACGAAGAATTGGATATCTCCTGGACCACGAGACAGGACAACGCCACTGGGACGGGAATGGAGGCTGGAGGGGTAGTTTTCCGAGTCGGAGGGGCTGCGACGGATACCCCGAGGCTCAAACAAGACAGGAGCGATCTTTCGGACGACGTACTCGCAAATATATATACAGCAGAGAGGAAAAGCATTGCGTTGAAGTTTGTATTGTTGGAACCCAACGGAAAATTCTTGTCAATTTTTTTTTTTCATTTATTTATGCAATAAGACAAATATATTGGGATGTTGAATAAGTTCTCGCTGTTTTTTCGTGAAAATTAATGATACATTTTAAACAATCATTCCTGATGCTTTCAAACCTTTCGACACTGTTGTATGATCAACTTCTAATGATTCTGCAAGTTCAGCTAGCGTCTGACATGAGTAATGCCTCTAATCAAGACATCAAAATCATTGTTTTTGAACGTCAAAACCAATCCCTGCACGTTGTTTCTGACAGAGCATCGTCGCCGTAAGTCTCAACAAGAATTCTGTGTGCTTCAACTGCAGATTTTTTTTGAATGAAGTAGTGCAGTAAAATTCCCCGCAAATCCTCTTTTTGGCACGAAATTTGGCATGTCTAACACTATGCAAAAAAAGATGTTTGCATTTCGGCGAAATTAAACAAAACGTATTATATAAACTTTACTATGCGTTAACAATATACACTCATATATCAACAATATTTATATATTAGAGTACTTTAACATAATAATTTATTTGCGCCTAGTCCCTGCTTAAGCTAATAAGCTTAACGTAGTCCTACGGATCCTTCTATGTACGTGCATCATACTGCATTCGCTGAGGAGGTTCTTATGGTGTTTGTACGTTAATTGTTGGTGGCAGATGTTACTAGTATTTGTCTTACGAATAGGAAAAAGTTTGCAGAAAAACCTATATTCACTTTCCTTGGACGAAAAATATATACCTTGTTTTTGTATGTTTGTAGTTACTGCATTTTAATTTGGTTCTCTGAATATTGGTAATGCCTGGTACGTTAAGGGGCTATACCAGTGTGAACGCTGAAAATTTGGGTGGTTTTCGGGAATTTTTTGGAAGAAAAGTACTCAATTAAATGTTTCGGAAAATTTAGAATATATTTGGCTATATTTGACCTATATTACATAATTTTTTCATAGAAAAATCATTGAGATCCAAGCGACTTGTGCGCTGCCTTCGGAGGCGCCAAAAAAAAAAAAGTTCCTCCACTGCTGACGTGATTCCGGCCGATCGAGTAGCTGAAACCGAAAAAGGAAAAAATGTCGATAAACTGGAAGGTAATTCCTGTACAATGACGGAGGATTTTCGAAAAATATCAAAAGAAAAAAGTCTGTTTTCTTGCCCATAAAATGGTCGTTTTGTTCAATGCCAAATCGTCAATTTTCATTCAATCAAAAATATCCTACGTCATTGTAGAGTAAATATATTCAAGAGTACTCAGTTCAAATTTCAAGTCAATCGGATAATTGCTCTTTGAGTTACAATGTCAGTAAAAAATTTGAAAAATCTTATTTCGAGAAAAACGCGTTAAAATATTTAACTATCGATTTTTGCAAGGTAAAATGATATTGATATAAATGATAATGATATTCTTGAAAGTATAACATGTCGAAAAAGGCAAAAAAAATCGATTTGTTGAAAGTGTCACACTGGTATAGCCCCTTAACTTATGATAGATTCGGAAAGGAATGTTGTGCTCTCATATTTTGGTAATATATTTTGTGAGAGTATTGAGGTTGAGTTGTGTCCGGTAGAATTTTTCTCCCAATTCCTTAGTATAGTTGAGTATCAATGGCGCATTGGTCGCTTCGTGCATATCCCTTATTCTAGCGTATTTATTTTCCGAGAGTATTAACCTAACGCACTTATTTTAGAACATTTGTAGAGGTTTGATATTTGTTGGTGCTGTACTACACCATATTGAGTGTGCGTAGTTTACTGTAGGTCTAAGTATCATTTTCTAAATTCGTATTTTGTTATGTTTAGACAAAGGTGATTTTTTCACCATCAGCAGATAGAGCTTTCTAAGAACTATATAAGATTTTTGTAA
Source organism: Ophion slaviceki (assembly GCA_944452715.1). Lineage (NCBI taxonomy): Eukaryota > Metazoa > Arthropoda > Insecta > Hymenoptera > Ichneumonidae > Ophion > Ophion slaviceki. Next base: position 14,056,894 of record OX101788.1, on the reverse strand, counting down.
TACTTGTTTTATGTGATTCTTAAAAGTTAATTCAGGATCTAAATGTTCGCCTAGGTATTTTACAGAGTTCGTTGGCTTTATTTTGTGCCCATACACTTTTTCTAGGTTGTAGGATTTTTTGACTCTTGTATTTTTGGCGAGTACAATTACTGCAGTTTTTGTTGCATTCAAGGCGCTTTGCCATTTGGTATAGTACTTTTCAAGAATATTGATATGAATTTGGATTTGTTGAGCTGCCACTATAGCATCGAAAGAGTGCGCATATATAGCCGTGTCGTCAGCGAATAGTGCCGTAGAAGTTTTTTTGAAACTGCGGTATGTCATTTAGGTATATATTGAAAAGCTAGGGTCCTGATACGGAGCCTTGTGGAACCCCGGCTCTGATTTCTTCGGCGAAATGGCATACACTGCCATTCTTATTCAAAGTCTTAATAATAAACTTATTCAAAGTCCTAATAATAATAGTGGAAAGTTTGTATTATTAGGTGAATAGAGGAAACAAATAGAGAATTTTCCATTGCGTTCCAACAATGCGAACGTCAACGCCGCACTGAGAAAAGAACCAATTGAATCAAACAAATATATTGATTGATCGAAATAAATGTGCTGCTGCGGAGTGCCACCGATATATGAGATTGTTACAATACTATAAAATATTGGAAAACGTGATCGATTTGAATAACATATTATTTTATATGGAAAAGCTCTTCTGTTCTCTGAATATCTACCTTATCCTTCAAATAAAATTATATTCTATTGAAATCATTCTATATACAATCCGTAGATGTATGGATGAAATAATTAAGCGGTGGCTACAACATTTTTTATTTCGTACAAAAATATGATCAATAAAGTAATTATTTCTTTACTGCATCGAAAGGAATATACCATGAGACGGAAGTTTTTCAATTTGTTTAAAATCTTAAATAAAAAGTGAGCATTAGAATGATCATCCACGATAATAGTGGAGAAAATATCAGATATCCAATGGAATATCCATGGAGAGAATATCAGATATTCAACTGGTAAGAACAGATACTACACTTTGATCTTAGCCACAGGCCAAGAAGCGATACTCTTTCGGGTTTCCCCGGCGTTTAAGTAGATTTTCGGTTCGCGCTACGCTTACGAGAAACGAGCGCGCGTGCGGCTTCTAGCGGTTACTCCGAGAACTACGGGTTTCCTCACACCGATAATTTCGGTGGCGCTCGGCCATGATTTGGTTGAATTTTTTCAACCAAATGCGCGAGAAACAAATTTCATTTTCGCATGATTTTTTAACCAATGCAGACATTTGCTTAATATTTTTCAATCAAAATAAAATATTAATATTTTAACGAATAATGTACTTGGAAATCAATATCGGATATGGTGAAAAAAATAAAATAACACATTTACTCAATAGAAATTTTATTTGAATCAAACGAGCGAAATGTGAATCAATCTAGCGGTTGCTCCGAGAACTACGGGTTTCCTCACGCACATAATTTCGGTGGCGCTCGGCCATGATTTGGTTGAATTTTTTCAACCAAATGCGCGAGAAACAAATTTCATTTTCGCATGATTTTTTAACCAATGCAGACATTTGCTTAATATTTTTCAATCAAAATAAAATATTAATATTTTACCGAATAATGTACTTGGAAATCAATATCGGATATGGTGAAAAAAATAAAATAACACATTTACTCAATAGAAATTTTATCTGAATCAAACGAGCGAAATTCAATTTTTCTTGTCTACTCGAATCAACAACATTCATATTATGAATTGAAATCCTTTTTTTGTTCGTTGCAGAAAATGCATTCAAAACTAGATAATTGGTTCGCGATAATTTTTTAGATAGTTTCAATAATATATTGTTCTCGGCTAACAATATATATTTGGAATGAAAAAAAAAACTTTTAATTTTATCATGTTATTGAAGTCAATAGCGTTTTGTTTGGACTAATAAATCCGATTATTTACACCAACAATTTTACAATTGAATGAACGAAATTTCATTCAATAACACCAATGATTTTGGATCAATGATTTTTTCTCAGTGCGCGTTGCGGCATTTGGCCAGGGGTTGTGTCTGACCTGGAGACTGTCCATTTCACCTCCTCACAGATTCGAGGTGGGTGAGACACTATGAGCTAAGTAAAATGGACAATTGTGTACATATGTCATAGTATCAATTTTGTCCAGTTCATAATTCGAACGAACTGGACACAATGGACAAAAACTCCCAGAAGAGACTGGATAATTCAGATGATGCATATTTATATTGTCGATCTGTAGTTGTGATCCCAAGAGCAAATTATGCGATTCTCGTAGCCCAAACCTAGCCAAAGAAATAATTGAACTTACAAACATGCGTTTCCATTGCGTTTCAATGATGCAAACATGAACATACCGTGCAACTCGTATCGCTCCAAGCGCCAAATCCTAGAAGTTGCTTTTCATTTTTATTCCCCAACAATTTCATATTCCTGAACAGTGTCATCTCCACGTGTGCAAAATACACGAACGGGCTTAAAAGTTAAATATATCCGAATGTAATATCGCATGCGAAGTTGGTAGTCTATTTATGAGAGCGTTGGATGAACCACCGACATGTACTAGGGTTCATCGGGCGAGGCGCATCACCCACACTTGAAGGACGGTTTTACCGTTTCGGAAGTCTAGCCACCCCACAACAAAGCCAACCCCGCAGCATCGCAAGCCCATTTCTCTCCTCGTGGATCCACACCATATACCTTACGCGCGCGCGTGTGTGTATGCGAGCACCCATGAGGTGGTGTGCGAGAATTCGTGCCAATATGGAACCCCACATCGCACTCGCTATGTTTTTACTGATGTGAAGAAATTGCCTATGAGGAGATGAAGAAGATTTGAGGAGATGGATGTCAAGAGACAACTTGGAAGTGGAATCCTCAGATGTTCTTTGTGCTCGAACCAAATGTTAGGCTCAGTTATTTTTCAATGGACGTTGCTTGTTGCGCAGTAGACCTGAAACTCAGTTCCAAGAGTGAAGCCTGCTGGCCTGCCGGAATCGGATTAACTGATGGGGGAACGACAGCAATTGATCGCATTTATCGTTAACGGCTGGCCGATTTCGACCTCGTGTTAAAATCGATCATTCGTTGATCCAAATCACCAGAAAATCCAATCAGTTCAATCGACTTCTGTCATGTTAATGGGTTATGCCTAATTCTAACAGTCTCAAACGGCTCATTTTTGGGATTTTTTAAAGAAAATCGTGATGATAAATTTCTACAGAAATTATATATTTGAAAAAGTATCATCTGAAGAACACTCTGTAATTTTTTGTGTAAAAATGTTTAATTATAATCGATTTACAGCCGATGTCCGGAAAGCACCTCCCGAAAACGTATTTTGCGGTGAGCCCTTCTGAACCAGGTTATCCAATATGAAAAGATTAAACAGATTTCGTGAGTACATTCGGTTCATCCTATGATTAACCGAAGGAATTTCAGAAATCAAATATAACAAAAATGGCACGTGTTCAAAATTTCTTGATTTGCACCACAAAATGGGCATTTTTCCTTCGTCGAATCGAAAGTATACATCGGAAAAAAAAATTCTTCGATCAAATACTATTTTTTTACATCTAGAAAACGCCCAAGAAAATTCCGAAAATCGATGAAGTACTTTTTTATACACTTTTCTCACCGACTTTGAAAACGTACTTTCGAGATAAAACCGTTTAACGTTTCGATCGACGCTCCGAGCGTTCCGACAAGCGTCAACATACCAGCCTATAAATCTGTCAGTTTTGATTCGATCACCTCGAAATTTTCAGGGAACATTCATAACATGATATACTGTCAAAATATTTTGCCTCTGAAAAAAAATAATTTTTCGCCCTTTATAACTAGGCGCAACCCCTTAAATCTAGCCGGCCGATATTTTGATCGGACTGGGAGCGTCAAAAGAAAATATCTGCATGAGTTATAACATGTATGGCGGTGCGTGACAAGCAACCTCAAATCAAAATGTACCAACGGGTCCATATTCACACCAATGCCCTTATATGCAAGTAGAAACTCCCGCGCTGTGTTCAGCCTTCTATGAGGCTCTCCCCAAGCCCCTCTGCGATAACCTCCCTTATATGTCGCTGCTCACACCGGTTCGCTCGATTTATACGACCTTCGAAAACGGGCTTCCTTCCTCTTTCTCTCTCTTTCCTCTCCCTTTTTCCCTACTGCGCTTTGTCCACCCGCAGCAATGCTTTTCCTTTCCCTCTCTTTCTCCCTCTTTCTCTCTCCGCGGTGTCTGTCTCGTTCTTTCGGTTTTCCGCTTTTCCCGAATCCCTCTTTTTCCTCTCTTTCAACCCTCCTCCGCTCACCCCTCTCCACCGAGCCCTGTCTCGATGGCGTGTTGCCAGACCCAGGCCATTTTGAGTACAGGAACACGAGCACGCATACGTCGATGGACACGAAGACACCGGAGTCGTAAACCTCACCATGCACCCTGCTACCCTCCTCGGTGTTTCTCTTCCTATTCTACTTTCGTCTCGTCCTTCGTATGAAATTTTTAGTCTGCCGCGTTCTCGACTTTTTTCGATCTCTCTCTCTCTCTCTCTCTCTCTCTCTCTCTCTCTCTCTCTCTCTCTCTCTCTCTCTCTCTCTCTCTCTCTCTCTCTCTCTCTCTCTCTCTCTCTCTCTCTCTCTCTCTCTCTCTCTCTCTCTCTCTCTCTCTCTCTCTCTCTCTCTCTCTCTCTCTCTCTCTCTCTCTCTCTCTCCCCCTCTCCCTCTCTTTTTCTGTCCCTGTCTATTTTACAATTCCCACTAGTATCACTACCACTAAAACTTTCGGCGTCGATACGTATACGTATGAAGCAGGAGCAATGGAAGCGCGTCACCGATCTGCCCCGTGCAGTTTTCTTTTTTTCGCTACCGTTTTTTTTGTTCCTACCAGGTCGTAGGCAATCCTCGTCCTTTATCGGAGAAGCCACCCTCTCGCACCTCACGAGTTCGTACCCCGGCCCCCATCTTCCTGACCCGCTCCGGTACTCGGTCCCCGCTTCAACCCTCGCCTGCGCTTCGTTCCACCCCTCTTCGCTGTCGACCCGCCACCCTCTTGCCAGGAAACTCCGACACCAACGAAATTCACCACACGAATGCACCCGGAGAGCACTTTCTCATCGTTCGTCTGACACGCACGCACGCGACTAAGCCCTCCCTCGTACCCCCGCGGTATTCCTCGTCGCGCCCGTCCACTGACCCCCGAATCCCTCGGCGCCCATGTAAAATCGCAGGAGAACGTTTCAGGCCGGTGAGTTGCGGTCACCGATCAATCGCTCGTACTCCCGGTGCCAACTTGGGAGCGGAGATGCGCGGGATCGCCGATTGAGGGTGCTTGATGACATGATGTGAGAAGGGGGAGAAATTGATGAAACCAACGAATCGGTTGCGAAGGCTTCGTGCAACTTTTCAGGGCTGACGCACCAAATTGATCATCGATATGATGCCGATGTTTTTGCATCGTTGGTGCGCGAATATAATTCTTTTTTATTCAGTGTTTTTATCATCATTGTGAAGCTTTTTGGTAGATTTGAGGAATAGATCGTTGATGGGGACTCCAAAAACGGGTTTGGGGAATTTTCGGAACGTAAATCTGCCGAAAACAATTTGGAAATGTAAAAGAATGGACTTTTATTGCGTTACAACGATGCAAACGTCAACATCATAGATTAATGTGGAAAAAGAGATGACATGTCGTTAAGAAACTGATGAGTCTCTGTTATCAAAGGAAAATAAAAAAATGTACGCCATCGGCCCATACAGGGTTGATCAAGAGACTCAGATCTTTTTAGCAGCGTTGATCAAGAGACTCAAATCTTTTTGACAGGCTAAATCTAGAGACTCAAATCTTTTCGGCAGGTTTGAATTGTAGATCGTTGATGAGCATCGCAAAAAACGTTTGAGCGATTTTTGTAACGTAAATCTGTCGAAAACAATTTGGAAATGTCAAAAAATTGACTTTTATCGCATTCCAACGATGCAAACGTCAGCATCACACATTGATGTGAAAAAAAGATCACATTTCAATAAGGAACTGATGAGTCTGTTATCGCAGCGAAATAAATCATTTTATACCATCGGCTTGTGCAGGGTTGATCAAGAGACTCGGATCTTTTTGGCACGTCTGAATCGTAGATCGTCGATGAGCATCCCAAAAAACGTTTGGATGATTTTCGTAGGTTATATCTAGCGAAAACAATTGGAACATTGAAAGAAATTAACGTTCATTAAATTCCAACGATGCAAACTTCAAAATCGTACATTAATGTGGAAAAAAGGATTACATGTAGTTCAAAAAGTGATACACCTCTGTTATCAAAGCGAAAAGAATAATGTGCCACCATCGTTCTGTACAGGCTTGATCATGAGACTCAAAAATTGCGACAAGACATAATCGGAATCCTTCATTTTATTTTTTATCTACCAAAAAACAATGTCACCTCGAACGAGTTCCGAATGGATTGCACGAGCATTTTCGAATCGCTGATCGATGTAAAAAGCCCTGACCTCGTGCTTATTCCATTGGAATCCCTTAGGGGTTGTTCTTACTCGTTTTCGTGATCACGTGAACACGTATATTCGACTTCAAAATCCTTTCGTTATACGTACCGAAGTAACGCACGAGGGAAGCGAAGTCTACGGCGATTAAAGTTTAACGAGCGTGGAGAGAGCAGAGACCAGGTGACGCAGCACACACACACACATTAAAGAGGAACAGGCGCAGAATACAACAAAAAAATGGTGAGTGGAGGCAGACTACGCGAAAGGTGTGAGAACGTAAAGTGAGAGGGAGATGGAGAGTGGAGGCAGACGCAACAACCAGCGAAATTTAGCTCACTGGTCTCGCGTTGTGGCCCACGTAGGGGTGAGAAAAGGGGTTGATTTTACGTGTGTTTTCGTGAAATTAATACAGAGTTTAGTTTTGCGACCGTAAACTAGATCCGCAGACGGCAGTAAAAGCGGAACGAAATGGCGATGGACGGACCAGACTCTGCGCACTATATTTATACCCCTTCAGGTATATTCATATATGGGGACATCACCGCGGATTTCATCCGAGCAGCTACACCACTCGAATTAAACTCTCATTATCGTATATCCACGAAAATAACAATTTACGTATCCCCGAACGACGCAAATTGAATGTTCAATACTCGTATACAGAAGTGGCGAATGAACGATTATTTCCCAAATCGTCCATCAGAAAAAAATAACCATAGTGCCGAAATTCGCATCGTGGGAACGCAACGGAAATCCTACCTCATTTTGTTTATTTCACTATCTTTCCTATCATTCAAAATCTTTTTCCTACAATCAGATTGTAGATTACCGATGTGGCCTAAATCGGCCGAATCGAAATATGGGCATAGGGTGAAATAAATCTGATTTCATTCCAACGATGTCATCGCAAAGATCCGCAACCGTTCGGTCCTCCTGCCAATGAGCTGTTACAACGTCCGAGGGCCAAAATTTAAGGGGCTATACCAGTGTGAGCGCTAAAAATTTGGCTGATTTTCGGGAATTTTATGGAAGAAAAGTACTCAATTAAATGTTTCGGAAAATTAAGAATATATTTGGCTATATCTGACCTATATTACATAATTTTTCCATAGAAAAATATTGAGATCCAAGCAACTTATGCGCCGCCATCGGAGGCGCCGAAAAAAAAAGTTCCTCCACTGCTGACATGATTCCGGTCGATTGAGTAGCTGAAACCGAAAAAGGAAAAAATGTCGTTAAACTGGAAGGTATTTCCTGTACAGTGACGTAGGATCTTCGAAAAATATCAAAATCTAACAAAATGGCTTGGTAAGGAAAAAGAAGGTCTGTTTTCTTGCCTATAAAGTGATCGTTTTTTTCAATGCCAAATCGTCAATTTTCATTCAATCAAAAATATCCTACGTCATTGTAGAGTAAATATATTCAAGAGTACTCAGTTTAAATTTCAAGTCAATCGGATCTTAGAGTTACAATGTCAGCAAATTTGAAAAATTTCATTTTATATTCTTGAAAGTATAAAAATCCCATCTCATATTCTTGAAAGTACAAACTGTCGGAAAAATTAAAAAAATCGATTTTTTTTAAATATCACACTGGTATAGCCCCTTAAGGATGTATGGCAACTAAGTTATTTACTACTGTTCGAATTGAAACTCACTGATATTGTAAAGGAAAATATCGAGAACTTTTTGAGATTAAAAAAACAAAATTTGCCCATGTGAATGCTGAGATAAACGAATTCAAAGTTGGGTCATTTAACACGGGGAATATAGGACTGTACGTCCAAAATTCCCTTTACATTGGCAAAAAAGGTATTTCCGGAGTACTCTTTTGTAAAAAAAACTTTTGTGCGGTATCGCTGTAATATGCATGATACGTTAAAAAAAATAGACATGTGCCCATATATTTTGCGAGATATTGCGAGTTAAATGGGACCGTTTTCGTATTTCTTTGTATGTCGTAACCACGACAACGTCAGGGAAAACGTACATCAAATCAGCAACTAAATTTGCAGTTAAAAATTGAAAATTCTTCTTTCTGTACCGCATGTTTTACTTTGAGCTGTGGTAAATCTCCTTTTTAGCTTCAATGAATACTACAATTATTTTATTTAGTCTTTAAATGCGATTTTTGCAAATTGCATAATCAGTTCTGTAACGACTCTGCAGTAGCTGCCATACATCCTTAATTAGCCTTGAATGTCCTGCACGCATCGCGAGAACAGTGGGTTGGAGCGCGAAAAGAATCATTGATATGTGATATCAAGAGGGGAGATCCCTTTAGGCTGCCGAAAATAAACGAATTTTTAAGATTTTTTGCCGAAACCATTTATTTTGCGAGATTAAAATTTCATGTACATATTATTACATCTTTCAGTGCTCCTAAAAGTTTTTTCAACATTTAAAAATAGCGGCGGTACAAAACTTGCTTCAGAAACAAAACTTTCGTGAATCTCGTACAAGATAACTCAAAAACTGTCTGCTCGATTATTTTGAAATTTGTCACACTTTTGAACAACATAATAACCGTCCATGTGAACCTAAAGTTCCTTGGAAAATATTTTTTTTAACTACTTTTTCACCAACAAATACTATAATAAAAATTTCATAAAATATAGAATTTATTTCAAGCACGTACCATTTTTCGAATTTTCATTTTTCTTTGGATGTTTTAGGTTCACATAGAGCGTGCGGGTCTTAGAAATGTGAAACGTCTCGGCTCTGATGTTTCACATCAATGCACCAGACGCTAGGCTATACGCCGTAGAACTGAGGTAGCAACCGTCTCTGAAGCAAGTGTCGTACAGGCGCCAATTTTAAATATTAAAAAAAAAATTGAAAATGAAAAGATGTAATCATATGTACATACAATTTTACTGATGTAGAAAAAACAGTTTAGACACAAAAAAATCTTTAAAATTCGCTCATTTTCGGCAGCCTAGATGGTCCTCCCCCTTAAGAGTGACCCAATTCGTATTAAATTTCCTGTAGGTTGATACCGCAGGATAATATATCGTTGAGCAGTTTCGAGTCTTGTCTACCTTCCGACGTCGTTGCGCGTCGCCCGCGACGCCCCGATTAATGGGTCACGAGACGCAACTAACTATAAATTGATAAGAGAACCGACTACCACCGTCTCCCTCATCTCGAAAGGACAGAATACGACAAGTGTATAGTTATAGATGTGGGCTCCACATATACATGCATGAAGTCAATTTGTACATGTATAGGTTACGTTTACCTCCCGTTTCGCCCACCCATATATCCAGAAACGTGGAAATCTCACATCGCCTTTACTACCGTAACCCCCCCCCCCCCCCTCTTCGGGCCGCGTTATATAAGCCATGAAAATTTTCATCCACGTTATTCACTCGGATAGATCGACGTCCACGTCTTTCGCACACAAGAACCGTGGTGGGTGGTTGGAGGGGGTTGGTACGTTTTATATCATACCCTCGTTGCTGGAGATAACCAAGGAGAGTTATAATGCCTATTGTTCGCTCGCTGCGTCTGCCCTGGTAGACTCTCTAATGGCCATTACATCTGTGCGCAGTTCACGTATACCTAGACATGTTGAATTACCAGCTAGTGCTGTACCCGTGTCTCAAGGCCGGGACCCTCGTAAAATCCATTTTATCGCTTTCAAAAGTTATCACCCTCCAATCGATTACAACGTCAATTCGAAGACTCGGATATGATTTTTATGTCCTCGGCAATTAAAAATGGTGTTGAAGTTTGCATCGCAAGAATGCAGTGTGATTTTCCTCTTGTTTATTTTTTATTGGCATTTGAAGTATGTTTTCGTGGGGTCAGCTTGCAGATCTCCAGTAATGACGGCAAAAACGTATGAGTGATTATCCTAGTCTGAATCGGGCCTGAAGATTTGATTGTGCGGAAAAGAAATTTTCATTGCCTTCCGACAATGGAAACTTCAACATCATAACGAAACAGCAAAGATTATCTCCGAATCTCGCCGGAAACAGTCGTGACGTACTCGTTTACACCCTGAAATCCATCTTGATAACGTAAGTCGGCCTATCAGGATCAGGAGGAAAAATGTTCGCCAAGATCGAGAATGGACCACGTCCCAATACGCCAAAGGTCGTGATCACGATACGTGATGCCACTATCGAGTGGCAGTCTTCTCCGTCTCCGTCATAACCTGGTGAAAATCTTGTCAACGACTATTCACTGGCTAAGAAGCCTTCGACGTATTGGCAACGAAGACGACAGGTCGGGAGATCGAAACAAGAGATTTCTTTTGGCTCTCCAAAGGAAGCACCCCTGCTGAAGCTTAGGAAGAGAACGAAAGAGCGAAGTATCCTTTTCTCCGAGACGTTGGTTAGATCGCTCGGAAATATATGTATACGGATGTTCGGGTGGTGGTCCATCAGCGCGAAGAGACTGCGAAGAGCTACCCAGATCCATAGGAAACCCGTGTCATCCAGCTGGTAGTCATACGGGCGTACGCCGTGTCAATTTATCCTCCGAGTTAATGGAGGACGTGACATTTTGACTGTTAGCAGAGTGCCTGCATATAGGTGGCTGATCCAGAAAGCTTCGCTTCCCTCCGCACGTGGATGCATATGCACGTACGTTATGGAATGCGAGTGTTGGTGTGCGGTTGTTGGTGGTGGTTGGGAAACTTTGCTTCTGGGTGCTCTAGCTGGTGGTGGTGCTCGACCTCGGTGCTGCTGGCCGGATGACGAAACGGAGATACCTTATCTGGCGGCGTGCAGCTCGAGCAAAAAGAAGCCGATGGAAGGAAAAATGGTGCTGGTGCACGGAGAGAAGAGCTACCACCCGTGGTTGGTTCGTACAAGGGTATGTAGTGGATGGGCAATATACTATATATTCCGTACGTACCCAAGCGTTCGTAAACGTGTGTGTACATTGGATAGCGGAGAAATGGAAGAGGACGGAATATAGGGACGGAGAGACCCAGTAAGTCGGTCTTCGACGTTGACTAAACGAGACACGGAGACATGGCGACCCGACTGGATAGAAGGAGTTCAGGGTGTAAAAGTGTACGTACATGGATTTTCGCATGGGGAGAGAGCTACTTCCTTTTCCTTGGTGTGTGTGTGTGAGTGTGTTTGGTGGACAAATAACTGCGTGTGTCCTTACCGGTAACGCAAAAACTCTTTGCGTATTTCTCCTACCAGAGGACAAACCTAGCCACTCTTTCAGCAATTCCTTCTTCGTTCCATACTCTTTCGTCGTGCACGGTTTATCTATCCTTCAATTTCTCGGATATCCTTTACACACTTGGATGGATTCTAAATCATCAAGAACTTTCACGAAAACCTGCTTCTCTCGGAAATACAAGTGGAAATTCCATTCTTCCATTTGCCATCCGTGTTCTGCCTGGCCAAAGAGTCGCCTGGCATACGCATCATCTTTCTCTGCCCTATAGCTCTTTCTACTTCAGTATTCTTTCTCTATGACAGTTTCTTCCAGTCGAGCCAGTCTCTTTCTTCTTCTATATAAAGTTTCGCTCCTTATCCAGCTCACCGCTTCCAATCCTGGCCTGCAGCTCATCGACATCGTTTGCCCGAAGATGAAACTAGGAAACTAGCCGCCATCTCTACTTGGGGAAAAAGGGCCAGCCCATGCCTACAAGGATATACAATCGTGACTAGAACGTTCTCAAGCGTTCTTCCGTTAGTAGCCACCCTCCGACGACGCGCCAGCCTCAGAGCAACCCCCCCCCCTCCCCCCCAGTTCGTACCCCACATATAGCTCACTGTGTGTTGCTCACCCTGACGGTTGCCTGGCTGCTTGCCTGTTTGCGTATCCGTGTGTATCCTCGTGCCCTATACACTTCGTCCTTTCTCCCGTCCCTCCTTCGACCCTGGACGCGCAACTTTGCGACCGACGGCCGCCACCACCATCCCCCACAACGTCGAATCCAACCAACGCCATTGGCAATCACGCTCTGCTATAGTTTCGACCCCTCAAAGGCAAAATGGCCACGACGCATCTTGTCAGAGCAGGAACTCGGATTCCTTTCTCTCTGTCTCTCTGTCCTTCTCGCTAAAGGATTACTTCTGCTTTGCGGTATCCTCTTTCCATTGCTACTTGTAGTATACATGTATCATCTTGCGTACTTCCCCCAATGTTATCAATTCCTTCTTAATCAAGCTTAGGGGTGTCTTAGGATCGTGAGAAGCCCCGAAGTCTCAACGCCAATGGAAAATAATAATAAAAGTATCGACTCCATGCCCCTTTTTTCTCAACAACCTTGGAGAACGGGCTTTTGTTTGCTGTCGTATGGCAAAATGTCATATCCCGAAAATTGCAGTAGAATATTTAGAAAAAGGTAGTCGGTGAAACGCAGTTCTCTTTTTCCTAACGAAACTGTGCAATTTCTTTCCATTCGTACCTTCACGTCATCTCGTCATTCAATTACTAAATTACACTGGCGCAGGGAGTGAAGGATGCTCACCGGCTTGGCGATATTTCACCCGCTATCCACGAAAGTAATTGGAGTGCGTTTAAATGCACTCTCGAAAATAATTCAGCGACCTGGAATTGCTCGCTAGCATCCAACTGCACGCGCGCTCCCCGAAGAACATCTTTCACGCCTAGAGGAGTATGAAGATTCTGATGTTTCGGTTGATTCCGACATGCGCCAACCGGATGTATCGATCAATTCTCGCAAATGGACCTGATTCCATTGGCCCCAGAAGATTAAAATCACCTAAAGGCCCTGTTCGGTCCATGTCATAGAGGAAACAGTCGGTATCGTCTGAGGTGAGAGTACGTCAGCCTTCCGATCGACTGAGGAGTATCACAGACAGATAGAGGAAGTACAAAGCTCGAACGCGCGTTCGGAACAAAGAGAGAGGGTTGAATCACGGCGAACGCGGTATAATATACCAACCGACCAAAATGTGTGTCTTCTCTTTTTCTCTCCTCTCCGTGTCGGGGGAGTGTAAGAAGGGGCTCTAGGAACTAGCGAGGGCGGATCAATACAATCGCTAATCCGGTGCATTGTGAGGCGAGGCGTGGCGTAGCAAAGAGGCGAGGTGAGGCGGTGGTCTTGCTCTGCCTTCCTCTCTAGACTCACCCTCAACTACCCCCACGGTTGAGGCCGCACACACACACACACACACACACACACGAAACTATATATATCTATCTTGAGCTTCAACCCTCGTCGTCGTCGTCGTCGTCCTTCTCCTTCTACTCCTCCTCACGACAAACCTCCAACGTAAACCCTCTGGCAAAACCCACCCTCCCACTCTAGCCTCTACACCATCCCTTCGGCTACCGCACGAGGCTCACCCTGTCCTTTCATCTTTCTTCCTCTTCGCTCTTCCATTTAATCCTTCTCGCCCTCTCGCATCGCCCACTCTGTCCAATTTCTCGTTCTCTCTTGCTACATCCGTCCTATTCCTCTGCTTGCTCTCTGCCATATCGATATATTCAGGCGCATCGGCGCGTGTATATGGGACAGAGGCTTCTCAGCACATATACACGCACGCAAAAACGTTGGAAAGGTCCGTCCGTTCGCCCTCCCGGCGTCTTGCCGTACTTCCGCTTCCAACGCTTAACCTAGCCTCTTTGACGAACCAACAACCCCCCGGAGGGTTAGCGCAACGCCACAGCAGGATGTAGGAGGACCGGTGAAGACCGACAGGGATACTTTCGATGACCGTACGTATGTATGTATATATGGATTATTTTATCGGATAGAATACAACGGAACATACGTAGCGAAACTTCGTATCATATCTGTACGATGTACGGAAACACGTACTCGCTTTAGACATCCACGTATCTAGCAGTTCAACTCTTGAACGTTCATATACATATGCTCGCGCATCCAACATACAAAGTTTGATGGAGGGATTTATTCCTCAACGGCGAAACATTCCAGCTGAAACACTTCTTTTGAGCAAGAGAGCCACACTTTGCCAGGCCAAGCAATTCTGCGTTGATGATGTTGATGTATGACGAGCAGGACCTGAGAGTATGAGGATAGTGATAAGTTCAATTTTTTCGGTTTCCGGGCTGTGGAGATGATTGGGCTTTGCAACTATCACTTGTCAATCGAAAACGAACTCACGCTAGCGAGCATGCAGCTAATGGCTGGTCATCCAGCTATCGGATTCGTACATGAATGCAGAACTTGTCGAAGAGTGATCGAAAATCTACAATAGCTCGAAACTTTTGGATCCAATTTTGGAACTCCAAAATTGGAGAAGCTCGAAGCACTGCCAAGTTTGGAAAGGATACTCGATCAAGCATGATCGAAATCTGTATGAAGATCAATGAGCCGCTGACAATGAGTCTTATCACAGTCCATCTGGAATGAATCATTCGCGGATACCGCGTCGCCAAACAATTTCGCAAGTTCGTTGACTCGCAAAAGCATCGGTATCTCCACACGATGGTACGTGCGATTATGCTCCAGGGAATAGCTAAAATGTCTGGTGTATGTAAGAGCTATTATAAACGTGCGTATGTTAGCGGCTCCCTAAGAGGGTTACAAAGCTGTTTGTATATACAATGATGCACGTTGCGGATCGGTGTAGACCCAGAGCGAGGATGAAAAAGCAGAGAGAGAGAGAGAGAGAGATAAAGAGGGAATAGGAGAGAGCAAGCGTACACGTAACATGCCACAAAGTATCAAACGAGGGATAGAGTGGAAGTGAGATGGAGGAGGGAGTACAGGGAGCAGGATAAAAGGAGACAGAGAATAAGAGCAGAAGCAAGGGATGACTTATGCCCTGCCGACGCATTACCGCATTTCCCACGGTTCTCTCACCGCGTACAACTCCGCTCTCCCTCTCTTCCTCCCTTCTCCTGACCCTCCTCCACACCACCGCGCTCGCCGTTTCTCTTCTACGGACTGAAGAGCTTGTACCACGGCGGCAGCGGACCGCCAGCTCGGATATAAACTTATGTGGATGAAAATTTATTTACCACTGTGGAGCAATGGCGGTTTGTACGTATACGAGGAATGGCGACGTATGCGTTGCTAGCACAACGTGGATGTTCGAACAAAAATGTCCACCGTTTTCCAACCATCCGCTCATTGGGTTTCACGTCATTAGGATCTCTTAAATCTTGCTCACTTTATCATCAACCGTAGTTTCTCTTCTTTGCCCTCTCAGTAGGCTTCTCTCTCTTCGTCGATTGCTTTCGGATTCTCTCTTTCCTCTGATCTTCCCACATTGTCCCTTTCGTTAGGCTACCAAAGAGGAAGCTACTCCCAGCTCGGATGACGTTGAACTTTGCATCGTTGGAATGAAGATGGAAGGTAAATGTCCAAAAAAGATTTTGGATAATGATGAAAATGAGGAAACGAAAAAGAGTTTAGTTTAAGAACATGGATGCAAAGTTCACGACGCATATCTGTGTGCGGTAGCTGCGAACGGCTGCCCTCGCAATTTGCACCACCACTCTTGATCATGCCACCAACTTCGATGGTCACCCCCCCCCCCCATTCTCTCTCTCTCTCTCTCTCTCTCTCTCTCTCTCTCTCTCTCTCTCTCTCTCTCTCTCTCTCTCTCTCTCTCTCTCTCTCTCTCTCTCTCTCTCTCTCTCTCTCTCTCTCTCTCTCTCTCTCTCTCTCTCTCTCTCTCTCTCCCCCCTCCTCTCACGCCGCGCTTTACTTTGCTGCGGCTGATACCGATCGCAGCTAGGCGCCGGCAGTCTCTCGACTCTACTACCATCGCATCGCCGCACGACTACACGTCGAATCCTAGAAAACGAAAGGACCCAACTCGGCCAACTTTACGAGCTGACTCGTTTGAGTTACGACTTTTCGTTCCCCAGAATTACATATATATGCCATGTTCAGTAATGCTCGTTATATTAGCGATCTCGCACCTGCACACAATCATACGGAAGAGAGTCGGAAGACCGACGATGCGCCGATGCATCTGTCTCTGCCGCGAAACCACCACGACAGAGCGAAAGAGATAGAGACAGAGAGAAATGAAGAGGGAGAGAGATAGACAAAGAGTAATGAGCTTTTGCAATACGTGATCTCCCGCCGAGTACAGGAAGTTCCAGTATCAACATCTACGTTCGAATTCCTCAGTGTTATCCCTTCTTTCTCAATTGAAAGAAAATTGATTTGTTACCAATGATTTTATTACTAAATAATTAGTGATGATTTATTAGTAATAGAGAAATCGTAACTATATTAATAGATAAGTAATAAATTTGCGACGTTACTAATGTAGTTAATTTTAGATAAATCCAATAAATACTAAAATTAGTAAATATTACTAAAAAGTTTTAACTAGTAAATGATACTAAATAACGTTTTTTTATCAAAATTAAAGTTATTAAATTTAATTAATACTTTTCACAAAAAAATAATAAATCATTACTTATAATTAGTAATGGATTATTCATTACTATTGTATTTGTATTGTATTTATTTCCTCATTGTATACGCTTTGCGCTCCTTACATTGCCCTCATCTGCTTACAACCCTTATGTTTACATTCTAACCTTACGCCTAATTTTTCTTACACATGAAGAATAAAAATAAATAAATAAAATATTGATTCATTACTAATAAATCATAACTAATTATTAGTAATTATTTATTTATTTTTTTGTGAAAAGTATTAATGTAATTTCATAACTCTAATTTTTATTGAAAATTTGTTAGCAAAAAGTCATCGATATACAAAATGTACTGCATTACTAACATAGTAAATTTATTGGTGATATTTTTTTAAAATAGTACTTTTTTATCATAAACCAATAAGTAATGATTTCTTTATTACTAATAAACCATAACTAATGATTTTTAATTATTAATTAACAATTGCGTTTATGTTTCTCAGTAGTATGATTTCTTTCTTACCCAAGTTATTATTTTATCTAAGGTATATAGTTACTTTATGAACGCTGACTAAACTTGTTAATGAACATTTGCGTTTATATTACACTGTCGTTCGATTTATTTCTTCGTTAAGTTAATATTATACTTAAGTCATCAACGCTTTTGTCATTACCGTCGATTTGAGTGATAAACATTTGCAATTATTACTCAAGCAGTATGATTTACCCCTTAGAACCCAAGTTGATACTGGCTCTCAGTAACTAACGGTTTCAAGTTATTAAGGGGTTACCCCCACTTGCGATTTTGAAAGAATCGATTTTTTTTTTGCATTTTTTTGAAGTATAAGTATCCGGGCCCATACTTCTGTATGGGCCCGGAATAGAAGACTATGTAAGTTTACAAAACAAAAATATTTTCTTCGTGTAAACTGAAATTGAAACTTTAAACGCGTTTTTCTCAAAATGGCATTTCTGAAGTCGGTGACCAAGATTACTCGAACACTAATGAACCGATCTTTTTGAAATTTTGCAGGCTTATTTAATACATAAAAATGTAGTCTTTAATCGTTCGATTTTTTTTTTCGAAAAAAATGACCGTTTTATAGCCAAAAAACAGCCGTTTTTTTTCGTTAAAATCGAACCATTAACTTTGACTGTCCGCCATTTAGTGAAAAATGAATATTTTTAAAAATCCTTCGATTAAAGACTAGTTTATACTTATATTTGACTAAATCCATCCGCATTTTTTTTTTCAGATGATCCACTTCGCCGCAATGTTGGTCACCGCAAACCGTGTATATAAAAACATTATTTCATTGACGGCCATTTGCCACTAAACAATGTAATATTTTTCAATAAAAAAATTCCTGAAAGTTCTTCAAGATGTGTTCTTTAAGATGGTATATTGATCGATTAAAAAAGTTTTGTAGTTTTCTTTAAAAAAATTCATGAAAAAGGCCTTTTTTGCGCTACAAGTGGGTAACGCCTTAATGAACAGTAGTATACATTCTGTCTCAACTAATTTTATATCGTATTTAAGTTATCAATGTTAAAGGACACCGATTTCTTCTTAGATCTAGACACGTCCAGTAACAAATTCCGCTGCAAAGTTTTCGTCCGTTCCAGTACATAATTTACGGGAAGAAAAATATGAAAATGAAGGCAATTTGGCAGGGTTTCTATTTGAAGCCCTTGAAATTAGCCACAGTTAATATTTCTCGCAATATTAACTGCGTCTAATTCCACGATGCTTCATTGAAAACTGGGCTAAATTATCGCAATAAGAATATTTTTTTAGATATTTTATCCGCGTCTAAAAAAAACCAGTATTCTCCAATATTCTGAGCCTCCAATAGCGATCGACAAAAAAACGACCTTCCGCCATGAACCCGACAATGGCATTAAAGTCAGCATCGTTGGGATGCAACGAAAATTCTTCTTTGGTTTTTTTTATTTCTTCATTCTAATTATTATCTAAAGTCTTTATTCGCAGTTTTAGGCAACAAATCGATATCATGAGGATCCTCAAAAACGTTTCAGTAATTTCCGTATGCTGAGGGTTCGAACAAAAAAAAATCAATTGCGAAAGAAAATGTGGGATTCCAACGATGCAAACTTCAACTCCATACACGACACGAGAATTTTTCCAATATCGAATGAAAACCGAGACCCAAGCCGTGTTTTCACATTAAACTCATAAAATTTGTGCCGACGAGTTTAGTGCGATTTGATTTGATTTAATCGGACGAGAGTATTTTTGCAATCAACTTTGAATGGTCCTGTAGGCGGGATTATACGTCCGATGCAAGCGCGTAACAAGGCCTCACCGCCGAGCCTGCATTAACCGGTCGGCCATTAATTCTCGATGTGCCCTTAAATCTTCGTGATTGCTTAATAAACATGTATACTACAGTTTATACGGGATGTGTGACCGAGGAGCCTGAATCGAATTAATATTTAGACCCCCTCGTAAAGAACTATTGGCTGTTGCGAACGCTCGGACGAGACAGTGGACACGCACGCGCTTCTTTTCAATTTGTTACAAACTACCGAGTATCGTATTCAATTAACGATGAACTTGCATTTTTTTCCAGTAGCGATTTCTTTATTAATTACTGACGGAAGAAAACCTGGTGATCGATGTAACTGGTTGAACGAATTGAGGAGGTTGGAGCGTTACGTACAATACAAGATTTTGTAAATATTCGGAAGTGTCACTCCTGTCAGAATCGAGCTGATTTTTTTTTGTGTGGTTTCTTACAGTTAAGAAACATGATATTTAATATTATTATGGCAGCGCATCAACAAAAACAATGTAAATAAATAATTTGTTAAAGATTTTCATTTGTCGATCTTTCGAACTTTTTTTCAAGATTCAAGATTTTCAAGACCCAAACAAACCCAAACATTATGCGCCATTAAAATATAACTTAATATAAGGTTTTATAATCATAAAGAATTGATAAAAAAATATACAGCCTCTTTTTAGCGGGAGTGACACTTCCGTATACTTACCCAAGATTTTAAATCTATATATATATATTTATTGTGTAGACTATACGGAGACTTAACAATGTTTTTTTAATTTTTTCACCACAAAACATTAGAGTTAAAACATAGTTTAATTTATGTAAAAATGTAATGTTTAATGTATGTAATTTTACGTGCGGTTAGATGGGCAAGACATTCACGATATGGGTGATCTAATTTTTTGGATATTTAGCCCAAAGATAAACCATTCCTAACGATGGATTAACGTAAACTAAATCTTTGTAAATATTCAGAAGAAAGAAAGTCCATCTTGCCCATCAACAACAAGTAGGTATATTCAATATTGAACCAACAAGGTTTGCTTTAAGATTACGAATTTTGGCATAATTATAAATGACTCAAAATTACATTCTGAGTTGTATACAAAATTCACTGACGCAATTTTTACATAATAATCATCGATAATATTATACTAATATGTACCATAAAAGTTTTTCTTTTTCACGTAATAAAAATAGGTATGAAAATGCATATTTTTGCCCTTTAATTATATATTATGAAAAATTAGCATCTATAGAATAAATCTATACTTCGAATGCATTTTTTTGACGTTTTTTTTTCAATCGCAAACCGTCATTTGACGCAACTAGACCGTTCCAACCTCCTTAAAGCTGTACGATCGTTCGTTAATCACGAGTTTTATAATCTTGAAGTTTACATCGTTGAAACGCAACGATACCTTTTTTCCATTTTACAAATAATTTTTCTCATTACCCAAAAGCTTTTTTTGAAAATTACGGTCATCGCTCTCTAAAACGAATACGTAAACGGTTGCTGTGATTTTCGTAGTCTAAATCGGCCAAGAAAAATGTTGAGCAACCAAAAAGAATAGAATTTCGTTGGATTCCAACGATACAAACTTCGACGTCGTAGAATTTTCTAGTCCAATCCTGCCTCCGGTCTTATTGTCAGTTGTGTCAGGAAAGCGTTTTTGTATGCAGTCATCCCCAGACCGGAAGTTTTTTCTCCCATCGCGTTGGGACTGGGAGCGTGTTCAGGAAATAATTTCACATCGAATGGCATCTTGTCCGATCGATTGAAGAATGAAAAGTGGGCCAGTTGTATTCACAGTTGTAAATAGATCGGGCAAGGTCCTAGGGGTTGCCATGAAAATGAGATGAATTACGTTGCAACCAAGGTGGCCCGAGATTCTCCCTTTCTCTTGGCATCAGACGGGGAAGAAAGTGCAATAAATTCAGCATACAATGCCTTCGAAAAGTTCGCTACTGAAAGGAAAGCCACGGTATGTATACTGTACTACACATGTATATGTGTACATTCAGGAGAGAGGCACAGAGAGAGAGAGAGAGAGGTGCGCGAGACGCGGGACGACTCGACAGGGCTGCATCGAAGGAAAGTGGTGTTGAAAAGCAAAGGAAGCATGAAGAGAGAAGAGCACGTGAAACACCTTCGCTTATCGAGGGGTGGTTTGCACACCCTCGCTATACAAAACTTCTTCTACTCTTGTGCAGAGTGACACTGTGACCCGCAAGCATGTACCAGATCCAAACAAAATCGAGATATCATATATACAGGGTGTTTCAAAATGACCTGACATTTCCAATTGCGCGCCATTTTTTTGTAGCGAACATACAGTACCCCTCTTTGACAACTGTCATCAGGAAGTATTGAGGTTTAGTCACGGAGAATTACACGATCGAGCAACGCATAGAAATTGTGAAAGTGCACTACAAACGCAGGGCGAAACGGTGCGTTATTGCAGACGTTTCATGGTCGTGTATTCTCGCGCCGTGGCGATGTGAATTGGCCACCAAGCCAATTGACGCCATTGGACTTCTTGCTTTGGGGTTTTGTGACAGGAAAAGTGTATGCCAATGATCCACAGACAATGCCGGAGCTCAAGGAAGCCATTGGATGCACCACTAACCCCTTCGTTGGCAAAGAGAATTCGACAAAAAGTGCCCAAAATGGCAGGAAATTTTTTTTATCCCTAAAACTTGTACTCTGGGGTTTTTGAGGGTGCTGATTACGAATCTGAACTTCGTAATCAAAATTCAGAAATTCACAATGACGAACAAATATGGCGAATGAAAATACAAATAATACCCATTGATTTAGATGAAACTCGGACTCATAGGTTGTGTAGGTCACTGATTATGAGTCTGAACATTTAGAATTTTAAAATTTAAAGTTCAGCTTCGTAATAAGCGACCTCGAAAATCCCGGAGTACTAATTTACATCTAAATCGAGTAAAGTTTTTGATTTTTGTCCGCCATATTGGCGCCGCCATTTTGAATTTCTAAATTTTGACTTCAAATTCGGATTCAGCGAGCCCAAAAACCCCCGAGTGAGGCTCCGATTTCAAATCAGAGCAAGTTAAGGGGTTACCCCCACTTGCGATTTTGAAAAAATCGATTTTTTTTATTGCATTTTTTTGAAGTATAAGAATCTGAGAATATGTCCTGAAAATTTCAAGTCGATCCGAACAAAATTGACTGAGATATGAGCGTTGAAAGAGAAGAATCCGTTGTGTAAACGACCGGCTAGTCTGAAGTCTTTCTGAAGTCTAGTCTGAAGTCGGTGACGAAGATTACTCGAACACTAATGAACCGATCTTCTTGAAATTTTGCAGGCTTATTTAATACATAAAAATGTAGTCTTTAATCGTTCGATTTTTTTTCGTTAAAATCGAACCATTAACTTTGACTGTCCGCCATTTTGTGAAAAATGAATATTTTTTAAAATCCTTCGATTAGAGACTAGTTTATACTTATATTCGCCGCAATATATACACTTCGCCGCAATGTTGGTCACCGCAAACCGTGTATATAAAAACATTATTTCATTGACGGCCATTTGCCACTAAACAATGTAATATTTTTCAATAAAAAAATTACTGATCGTTCTTCAAGATGTGTTCTTTAAGATGGTATATTGATCGATTAAAAAAGTTTTGTAGTTTTCTTTAAAAAAATTCATGAAAAAGGCCTTTTTTGCGCTACAAGTGGGGGTAACGCCTTAAATAGAGAAATAAAGGTTGACGCACTATTGCGTCGATGCCACACAAGGCACGGAATTATTTGACGCTTTATTGAGTCAATGCCAACGAAGGGGTTAATGAAATTAGTCCGCAATTATGCCGTAATGTTATTGAATCTTTTATGTATTAAAAAGTGATGTTTTCCGTGAGTTAAGTCCAAACGATTTATGTTGTTTTTTTCGTTTTTGATAAACGACATTTAATTTACTGAACACATTTCGTGTACTAAGGTATCGTTCTCATTGAAGTAATTCCGAATGATTTATGTTTCTGTTGTTTTTTATTAATAGCATTTAATTTACTTAATGAATATATTGGGAGTACAAATAAGTGTCCGCCGTTTGACAAAAGATGGCCCCACCAAGAGGTTATGGTAGAAATTGTCAGATGTAAAACGTCATATCGTAAGGTTGGACATCTGGAAAGACCATAACCTTGAAATATTAGCGATTTTGTATCAGCATCACATAATGTTTTTCGTGCGACAATGTCGAGTTTTGAGCCGAAAAGCGTCATTTGCGGGAGCTTTTGATGACTTCTTTAATTTAAAGAAATCAGCAGCTGAGGCGCATCGATCGCTTGTACAGGGTTTTTCAATAAGGGCGGGTAGATGTTCAAATGGAATAAAACGAGCTGTGTGTGAGGTTTTAACGAAATTCTTTTTTTATTTGAAAGGCCTATGTATGTCAATATGTATGGAATATAACATCGTTCAAATGTCCGCCACGACTTCTCACGGTGGTGCGGATCCGAGCGGTCCAATTTTCAATGACTCTGCCGCATAAATCCGGCTAAATTTGAGCGATGACCTGGGTTATGTTGACTTTGAGAGCATCGATCGATTGCGGCTTATTGGCATAGACTCGCGACTTCAAGAAGCTCCACAAGAAAAAGTCTAGGGGGGTCAAATCGCACGATCTTGGTGGCCAATTCACACTACCTCTGCGAGAGATAACCATACCCTCAAATCGTTCATGTAGAATGTGCATCGTGGCGTCCGCTGTGAGAGCGCCGTCCTGCTGGAACCACATGTCGTCTACGTCCATATCGTTCAATTTGGGCCAAAAGAAATCGGTTATCATCGTTCTGTAGCGTTTGCCGTTGACGGTGTCGGCCGTACCAACATCGTTTTCACAAAAGTACGGACCAATGACGCCGCCAGCCGAAAATCCGCACCAAACAGTAACTTTTTGTGAATGCATTGCCACCTGGTGAACCTTGTGTGGGTTGGCGTTGTCCCATTTACGGCAATTTTGCTTGTTAACATAGCCATTCATCCAAAAATGCGCCTCGTCGGTAAAGATGATTTTTCGGCCAAAATTGCGGTCCTAACGAAGACTCATTTTGATAATAAAGTTTTATCATTTGGACGTGCTGTTCAATCGTGTAACTTGCCATGGTGATTTGACATCAGTGACTGAATAATAAACAACATATTAGACAGACTCCACCAAAACAACATGGCCACCACAGGCCGCCAACATCTACCCGCGCCAATTGAAAAACCCTTTAGAAGCATATGGTGAGGCTGCTTTAAGTGAGAGAAGCTATCGCGAGTGGTTTCAACAGTTTAAGAACGGTGAGTTTGACGTCGAAGACAAAGAACGTAGCGGAAGGCCGAAAGTGTACGAAGACGCGGAATTGGAAGCATTATCGGAGAGAGATTCGTGCCAAACGCAAGAAGATCAGCACTTACATTGGGAGTAACTCAACGAGCAACTTCACATCGTTTAAACTTGTTGGGGATGATTCAAAAGCAAGGGATTTGGGTTCCATATGAACTAATGCCGACATACGTTGAACGTCGATCTTGCACATGTGAAATGCTGCTTGTCAGGCATAAGCGAAAGGGTTTTTTGCATGTAGTCACTGGTGATGAAAAATGGATCCATGACGATAACCCAAAGAAGAGGAAATCATGGAGCCCACCTGGCCATGCTTCAACATCGACAGCCAAGCCGAATATTTATGGAAAAAAAACTCATGTTGTGTATTGGGTGGGATCAGCTTGGTGTCGTGTATTATGAGTTGCTCAAACCGAACGAAAACATTACTGGGACTCTCTACCGAACACAATTGATGAGATTGTGGCGAGCACTCAAGGAACAACGCACCCACTTCTATGCCAGACACGACGAAATTATTCTCCTGCATGATAATGCTTGTCCACATGTTACGGCGAAGGTCAAAAACCTACTTGGAAACACTCAATCGGGAAGTTTTACCCCACCCACCGTATTCACCAGACATTGCTCCCTCTGACTATCATTTATTTCGATCGATGACGCACGGCCTGTCTGAGCAGCACTTTACATCATATGAAGATACCAAAAATTGGGTCGATTTGTGGATAGCCTCGAACGATGAAGCATTCTTCCGACACGGTATCCATATGGTGCCAGAAAAATAGGAAAAAGTAGTGGCTAGCGATGGACAATACTTTGAATAAAACATAAAGTACCATTCTTTCACAATAAATGCCTAATTCTTATTTAAAAAAAACAGCGGAGACTTATTTGTACTCCCGAAATAATGTTTGCAAAAATAGCAATATGTGAAAAACATTACTGTTCATATTCGGCCATGTCGAATCTTAATATCGGTTACTCAATCGAGCTTAATACTGGATATCCGTTTTTGCCAAAATGTTTCTACCTAATCAAAGATTGACTTATATAGACTGATTGTTTGACAATAACTACAAAGTTAAAACTATAAACGTGTTGTTTTATTTTATATAAGAATAGTCCCCTAATATCAGATGTAAGCAAAATAGAGTTTAGGCCCTTACATCGGATATCCGATAATAGGCAACCTTCTTCAAAACCACGATTTCTGTCATTTTTTGTAAAACACAATATAACTCAAAATATTCAAATGTAATGTGCAGAATGATTATTTGCATCCTGTTGTATATGACATGTAGACCATAAAATCGTAAAAATTGAAGATCTTAGCAATTGTTAATGTTTTGTTTTTAAATTTCAAACAAAAGTATTCGATATGAGGTGCCTCTCCCCTGAGGCTCTGGAAATCCTGACTACAAGACTGTCTCTTTTTTAGCACAGGATGATCGTTATCGAAACCAAATAATACAAGGTAAAATATGATGGAGTTTGCATCGTTTGGAATGCAACGAATTTTTTTTTTGTAATGCCCAATTCTTTTCGGCACTTTCTGCCAACGAAAATCACTGAAACTTGTTTGAGGATCCTAATACTAGGGACGTACAACCTAAATCTGCATAAAAAGATTTGAGATTTTAATAAGAATAATTAAATATAAAAAACAAGACGAGAATTTTCGTTCCATCCCAACGATGAAAACTTCAACAGCACAGTAAAACCCCATATGTGCCTCTTCGTATCATGGTGCTTCGTACTTTAAAAAATGCCTACTTGATCTGATTCTTCGGACTTGTGAAAATAAAAGGAAGCGACCAGCATCACCGATCCATGAAAAATTAAGGGGCCAGTCCACTTTGGAGCCACGAAAAAAGTCTATTTTCGCGGTTTTTTGAGGATTTTATAAAAGACATTAATATAAAAGTTGTTGGGCTTGATAAATAAAGTCTTGAAATACATTTTTTTAAATTTGAATTCATTTTTATTCATTTTCAAGTACAATAACTATAGTAACGCCTCAAGAATAGGTGGGCTAGGTAGCTCCATCACAACTCGGCAACGGCTTGTATGAAACAAAAAAAATCAATGTCCATTAGATTCAGTATGACACCAGCTACAAAATGACCCTCGAATATAAAGTTTTATCAAAAAATAAAAAAATGGCAGATGAAAAACGAAAAAAGTATTTAAAAAACGCGTTTTTTCGCAGTTTTTCGCAAAAAAAAAGAGTAAAAATCAAAATTTCAAGCCATCGAGGGTCATCTTGTTGCGAATCATGTTTACAATATGTGGTTCAAATTTCAAGAGGATCGGTTTATTATTTTTAGAGATACGATGGAGCCAGATTTTGAAAACGTTGTTTCGACAAAAACGCGTTTTAAGTTTATACTATGAAAAACTCTTACCTAAACTCAATCGGCAATTCCTGCACCGTACAAAATCCCTTCTGATTGCTCATCATCGTCGATTTCTTCAACTCTGGTTGCTTTCGATTTTTTGAAATTTTCCAAGTGGACCCTTAAAACTGACTGTCCATGTTCTTCCGCATTTTTTTTCTCCAAATTGACCGATTCAAAAAAAATTGTACAATATTTACGGTGAACAAAAGTGTGGCCGTCCCCTCAAGTCTTGAGAACAAAAAAAAATCAGGAAGAATCATTCTTTTCGTTGTTTCTCGAAATGTCAATCTGTCAATGTCGAAATCTGTCAATTTGAATTTTTGAGAATGTGCGGAACATTGGTTAATTGATAAAGCAGCGTGCATTCGGTGATCGAAAGTCTCGAGATTCTCCGGACGTGTCAAAACGATGTTTACCCGGTATGACTATATTTATACAGTCTACAGGATAGTCGTTCCATCAATTATCGAGTGATTGCTCGACGATTATAGGAAATGTAGTTCTGTAGGATCGGATGAGTGGATTTGGCAAAGCGCTGCGGGGGGCGCGCGAGGTTTCCCCGCCCAACCCTAAACCTATGCATATGCATACGGATTACAGGTGGATGTAACAAACACGAATATTACAATCAAACTCGCTGCGATCGCGTCTATAATCGAGCTTATGTATGTAACGACACACGTGCGAATGCATCCGAACGCAAAAATTCAACACTGCTGGAATTCAGTTCTTTTTTATTCGAAAAGTATTCATTTCTCCGTGCGACTAAACTATGAGAGCATCTCTAACTATAAAAACGTTTGCAGCTTCGGGGTACAATGACAATGATTTTTTTATAATTACCCCAATTTTTGTTCGCAGCTCTGAGCCACGAAAATGTCTCAAACATTTTTTTGCTATCTTTAGTAAAAATGTGCAATCCAAATCTGCGATTTTTAAAAAAATATATTATAAAAATAAGGAAATGAAAAAATTCGAATAATGATTGCTGCATTCCACCACCTTTAACAACAAACTTCCATGAAGTATATACACGATGTAGTGTATGAATAAAATAATGAGGTGCATCCCTTCCGGTTTCGTTCTCGTTCTGTTCCCTCTCTCCCCCTCCCTCTCTTGCTCGCGCTCTTCCATTCTCTCGTCACCCAGACTTCAATTAAATTCGTCGGGTCCTTAGGAACGGACCGACGGGGGGTTCCAATTTCAAATTTATACATCGATCGCGTGCCTCTTGAAACCGCGCCTTGGCAGAAAGATGACACTCTCGCATCCTCCTTCACGGATGGGGGTACCGTCGCGACGGTACTGAAATCGTCTATGCTATAGCGCTCTCTGTACACACTTCAACAAGTATCCATCGGAACTTTCTGTTTTTGTCTCTATCTTGGAAAATGGGGGGGATGCACGTGGCGATGAGAGAGAGGAAAAATATCGAAAAAACGGAGAATATTTTAAAGAGTATTTCGCACGAAATAAAATAGATTTCGCCTTCTGACGAGGATTATCTCTCTTCAATAGACCAGGCACTCGTAAGAATTTCTCAATGGATGTCAACATTTAGTGGTTTGAGCCAATGAAAAAAAAAAACATTTTTTTTTATGTCGGTGAGTTTTTTCGTACCGTGGCTTGAGGAGACTTGAATTAACCCAATGAAGAATTCAACCCATCAGGGTTGTTTATTTTTATGAATCAATTGAAAATGAATTTTGATTATGAATTAATTTCACTCATTTTTACGTATATGCGTACAATAAAAGTTCGATCAGGAATTTTCCGTAAATGAAGTTACAACGTTATCGAGAAAAAAGAAAATCCAATGAAGGAAATTTGAGTTCCGTATGGAAAGTCTTGAATGTTTTGATTTTGATATTTCATCTCCAAAACTATGTAGTTGTACATTTGCAACCCTGGAAGTTAAACGATTAGCGGACGTATCTACTTCCAGAAAAATTAATGCCCATTAAGAAAATATTTGGTTTTTTTCCAGGTGGCCCACCGTCGGAAAAAGAATTTTCCATGGCTATTCTGTTATACATATCTTTGTTAATTTGCATTATTATTAAATTATAAATAACTTATTAGTAGTAGCATTTTATTCCTTGTATACCTTATTTAAGGGTGTTTACATAAATCCCTTCTCATTTACATAAATTATTTTACATTGGCTTTCTTAGACATATCTTAGTTGCTAGTTTCTCAAATTGTCTGATGTAATCGCATGGTTGCTTTGCCGGTTGCATTGTGAGTTTATAACCCCCCGTTGTTTTTCAACTATTGCTCCAGTTTATTTACTATTTCTTGATTTAGTTTTCCCTCAACTTCCGTACACTCGCAACTATGTCTAAAATTTTCAATTGTCTGCCTGCATATTCTACATTTGGCATCTACATATCCTTTTTGTCCTGCCTTCCCCGACATTGACACGTCTCATCCTCGCCCACGTTTCTTTTGGTTCTCCGCTAGTCATCTCGTCCTCAATATTTTTCCATGTGTACACCTGATTTCCCATGTATACCTGATTTCCCATGTTCATATTCCTTGCAGTATGTTGACCCATCGATTTTGCTCCAATTGAATTGAATTTCTTGTTAAATTTCAATTTTTATGCCTCTTTCTATTCTTCTTTCCAGCTCCCGCATATTTCCAGTCCATGCGGCTTGCCAGATTATTAATAACTTAGCAATAAAATAATTACTATTAATTAATATTTATTAATATTATCATATTATTATTTATTAATATGAATTTAATTAATCACGTATTATTTTTAAATATCAATATATTATTATAAAAATTATTATCATTCATAATCTTACTAATGAAATTGTTTTAAAAAATTATTGATAAACTCATCAATAAAAAATTCAATTGAACTACTTCGAAGCGTCCTTAATAAAAAATAATTTCCTCGATCCTCAAATCATTAATTAAGCAGTAAAGTAAAATTCGTGAAAAGGGACCTTCTTTGTTGCCCCTCAAAGTTTATCGCGAAAGTGCTCCACCCTCCTCGACTGCACTTTCAGCTTGGCTATACCGATGCAAAAAAATAAAACACTGGTTTACCTTAACCCTTTAACTGCCATTGTAGCAAATTTGCTACGTTCACTTTGACCCCGTCGGTAAAGGCGTAAGGACGCTATAGCGGACAAGTTACTTCACAGTTCCATCAATCTATGCTAGATGCGGCTACAAATGCCGGGATAGCTTGAAATTCAAGCGTAAACATATGAATTATGTTAATATGGCAACAATGTTGTCGTGAAAATTTACGACGCTTGCCCCAGCATTTGATCTGCTGTCCCTTTTTTGTCCAAAAAGTAAGTAAATGGACAATGGAAATA
The DNA here is from genome assembly GCA_944452715.1 of Ophion slaviceki. Classification (NCBI taxonomy): domain Eukaryota; kingdom Metazoa; phylum Arthropoda; class Insecta; order Hymenoptera; family Ichneumonidae; genus Ophion; species Ophion slaviceki. The sequence continues at coordinate 14,026,630 of OX101788.1, read as the reverse complement.
TTTTTTGATAGAATTGTGTAAAGGAAGCTTGACTGGACGAACTAGGCTTTGAAAATTTTTGATTGAATTAGAATAATAGTTCGAACCGAGCGGGTGAAAATGTTAGTAGCAAATTTACTACAGTCCGAAAATACCACTTCCCAGGCCCTTATCGACAAAATTATAGTTGGATATTCATATTTAACCCTTTTTAGCTATGCTACCAGAGAAAATGATTTCGAGCCATCCAGAAATAAGCGTGGCCGTTAAGGCGTTACCCCCACTTGCGATTTTGAAAAAATCGATTTTTTTTTATTGCATTTTTTTGAAGTATAAGTATCCGGGCCCATACTTCTGTATGGGCCCGGAATAGATGACTCTATGTAAGTTTACAAAAAAAAAAATATTTTCTTCGTGTAAACTGAAATTGAAACTTTAAACGCGTTTTTCTCAAAATGGCATTTCTGAAGTCGGTGACCAAGATTACTCGAACACTAATGAACCGATCTTCTTGAAATTTTGCAGGCTTATTTAATACATAAAAATGTAGTCTTTAATCGTTCGATTTTTTTTTTCGAAAAAAAAAATAGCCGTTTTATAGCCAAAAAACGGCCGTTTTTTCGTTAAAATCGAACCATTAACTTTGACTGTCCGCCATTTTGTGAAAAATGAATATTTTTTAAAATCCTTCGATTAAATACTAGTTTATACTTATATTTGACTAAATCCATCCGCATTTTTTTTTTTTTCAGATGATCCACTTCGCCGCAATGTTGGTCACCGCAAACCGTGTATATAAAAACATTATTTCATTGACGGCCATTTGCCACTAAACAATGTAATATTTTTCAATAAAAAAATTACTGAAAGTTCTTCAAGATGTGTTCTTTAAGATGGTATATTGATCGATTAAAAAAGTTTTGTAGTTTTCTTTTAAAAAATTCATGAACAAGGCCTTTTTTGCGCTACAAGTGGGGGTAACGCCTTAAAGGGTTAAGCTCATATGTAAAATCGAGCTTCGCCATTATGCCGACCCAAACATCGACCGATTGCAGGACCAAAATTTCAGCCGCAGCTTCAAGTGCAACGAAGATGTTGAATTTTACTCTGAGCCAGCTCCGAGCTGGGTTCCGAGCCCGCAAGTTTCCCGTGGACGCTTCAATCGTCATTTCCGGAGCTTCGATTTGTTCGATAATTTTCACGGAATGCCCTATGCATATGCGAAGGACTCTCGAAGGAGATTGGACGAGGCGAAAAATCTCGATGAAAAAAAAAAGAGAAATAGTGATTGAAGGGAGGAGCAGATACGACCGTGTTACTCGACAGCTGGAGCCAGGAAAAGCGTCAGAACCCCTCCCCCGCCCCCTTCCCGCACCGTTTGGTAACCCTCGTCCTCGACGTCGTCGTCGTCGCCGACGTCTCTCTCGTTAAAAATCAATTATTAGACACGCCAACTCGAACGGCCCCAGGGACACCGGAGCCTCGAACGAACCGGAAATTTCGCCTTTCTGGTGGAAATTTTCCCTGTGAGAGGGCGCGTCTCTCGTACTCCGACTCCTCCGTAGAATTCTACGAGAATTAGCCAGCGAGAAAAAGCGGGGAAAAAGAAAGAAGCGAAGAGCGGCGCGGAGGGAGACTGCAGGGGTGAAAATAAAAGTGTACGTGCGGAAGAAATAAATGAGTAGAAGAGCGAGTCGTGCGAGAACGTTCTCGCTTGGGTTGAAAATTAGAAAAAAAAAGACAATTATCGCGAAATTGGAAATACCCGATTAAAAACAATCCCCCGCGTAGAGCGGGATGTAAAAACAGCCCGCGTGCGGATCACGTTTCAGATCGTATCACTGCGGATTAAAACTATTTTATATTGCTGCGAAAGAGCAATCGTTTCTGTTTTTTTAAGTTTTCATTTTGAGATTGTTATGGAGCCAGGTCGAAATGCTACCGCGGAGATGATATTTGCTCCGGAAGTATATCACCCCATTGCTGATCATCCTGTGGAATTTGGGTACGATCGACAGTGGCGTTTTTGAGAAAAAAAAATCGGTAACTCGACGTACTTCGTGGGCTCATCACATTACGCTTATGGAAGCGATCATTTTTCAGTACATTATTCATGTCTGCTGAAAAAATGCTAGGACAGAGTTGATATTTTTCTGAAAGTATATCACCCCTTTGCTGATCATCCTGTGCAATTTGGGTACGATCGACAGTGGCGTTTGTTAGAAAAAAATTCGGGAAGTCGACGTATTTCGCGGGCTCATCACATTACGCTTATGGAAATCTCCCGACATTTTATTTCCACAAAACGGATCGTTTTCAACAACATTATAGAACACGGTGGGCAGTTATATATCAGGTTGATAAAAAAGTTTTGTCGCAATAATTTCAATATAATTTATTTATTTATATATCTTATACAAAACATTTCTAATCAACAATATATTCGCCATCGATTTCTATGACACTCGACCATCTAGTTGGCAACTCATTTATTCCCTTTGCCCAAAACTGCGGCGGCTGGAACTCAAAGAAATTTGAAATATCCCTTCTGAGATCGTCGACGTTTTCGAAAGTTTTGTTTCTCAAATATGCCTTCAAATGTCTGAACAAATGGTAGTCAGATGGCGCGATGTCGGGAGAGTATGGTGGATGAGGAACGGTATTTCAGTGAAGCTCAGTGATTGTTTTGTGGGTTTCCTTTGCGACATGGGGTCTCGCGTTGTCGTGGAGCAGGTGCACAGTCGCGCGTCTTGGCCGTTTTTTTCGTATAGCTTTTGCCAATTCCTGGAGATTTTCGATGTATCATGTAGAGGAGATCGTCTTACCTACAGGGAGAAAATTGTGAAACAGCATTCCCTTTGCGTCCCAGAAACAGCACAACAAAACCTTTTGTGAGTGACGATCAGATTTCGGTTGGTGTGGCGGTTTTTCTCCGATAGGAAGCCAGTAGGCTAAACGCGTTCTGTTATCATACAAGACCCAGCTTTCATCTCCCGTCACAAGATCTTCTAAAAACTCCTTGCGATGGTGGCGAAGCAGGAGAGACTGGCAGATGGTCACGCGACAGTTCTTATTGTCGTCGGTGAGACGGTGTGGTATCCATTGAGCTAGAACCTTCCTGTATCCCAAGTTGTGTAAGTGATTGACTACTGACGGTTGGGTGCAGCCAAGTTCTCTTGCTAGCTCGTGCGTACTTGCTTCCGGTTTTTCTTTGATGCAGCGGAGTAATGCTTCATCATCGATGGTCGACGGTCGTCCGGAACGTTCCTTATCTTCAAGGCTTGTGTCTCCAGATTTAAAACGATTGAACCAACGCTGGACTGTTCGATGAGAAACTACGTTCTCGCTGAATGCATCCTGTATATTTTTAGCAGTTGTGCGTGCGTTCGTGCCGCGCCGCCACTCGTAAAAAATGACCGCTCGAAGTTGCTCCTGCGAGATCGAAGCCATTTCTGTCCACTAGAACGCGCGCTCGCCCTTTTATACCCTGTCACGCGGAAGAGTAGAAAACATTCTAGAATATTCTCGACATAGCTCGATGTCGTATTGCGTCAATACGTAAAAAGACATTTTAAAAAATTTTGCGACAAAACTTTTTTATCAACCTGATATTTACCCGAAAGTACAATATTTGTTCTTCCCAAAACCACCACCTCACTGATATTTTAAGGAACCCCTAGAAAAGAGATTCAGCTTATTGGACAGTCGACTTGATCACGAATGGCCATAGTCAAAAGAAAAATGAACGACGCTGAATAATTATTTAAAAAAAAAACTGCTCACTACAAGAGTAAATAATTATTTTCGAAAAAATCAAACTGCAACGTACAACGCTGAATAATTATTCTTGAAAAAATAAAACAGCCACCTACAACCCTGAATAATTATTCTCAACAAAATAAAACTGCTAACTACAACCCTGAATAATCAGTCTCGGAATAATAAAACTGCCAACTACAACCCTGAATAATTAAATTAAAAAAATAAAACTGCCAGCTACAACGCTGAATAATTATTTTCGAAAAAATATAACTGCTAACTGCAACCCTGAATAATCATTTTTCAAAAATCAAACTGCCACGTAAAACCCTAAATAGTTAGTCTCAAACAAATAAAACTGCCAACTGCAAGCCTAAATAAATATTCTCAACAAAATAAAACTGTCAACTACAACCCTAAATAATTATTCTCGACTCAATCATAGCACGAAGACACAGCTCGATGTTATTTTCAATCGATCAACACCTTTTCCCTCCGTACCGCGCAATAATTTTCAAACGATACTCAACATTTCTTTCAAATCGCAATCTTAAATTCGGCTCGATTCTGATTCACGCTGTAATGCGCTCCCCGTCTTCGTGGGGGTCGTTTATCTTGTCGGTCGTACGTTACTGAGCGCGGAATCGCTGTACAAGTCGATTGATTTACAATGGGCGGAGGTGTGGCGGATTCCGACACCCAATATCATGCCGATGCTCGGAGCGAGCGCGCGAACTGATCGAGAAGGAGGGTGAGGAGCGCGTATAGCGAGGACAATTATCGTACCGGAACAAAGGATACGGGGGTGGATATATATGTGTATGTGTGCATATGTACATATATATAATTTCGAATCCGCTATATCTATGTTCCGTGGGCTATCAGCACGTCTGGCTATTTCGAGGAGACGGTCCTTCAAACTGCATTTATATAAATATACTTACGTTTATCTAGAGGTGATTTTGAAGACATTTAGGTTCACATAATCGTAGGTAAAAATAAAGTACGGTCCTCGAAGTCGTAGGTCTTCAAAATCACCTCTCTTCATATGTATATTGTATTCTATCCCACGTAAATGTACAGTAAATCGTAAGTAGTACAACAGACGATGGTCAACTGATAAACAGACACCGTGCAATACATAAAATTGGTATTACCGCAATCAAGGGTGTAAGTGCATTAAGAAAGATTCGCCGATTTCGCAATTTTTTAATCAAACAATCCAAAGACGGTTAACGGGTTACCCCCACTTGCGATTTTGAAAAAATCGATTTTTTTTTATTGCATTTTTTTGAAGTATAAGTATCCGGGCCCATACTTCTGTATGGGCCCGGAATAGATGACTCTATGTAAGTTTACAAAAAAAAATATTTTCTTCGTGTAAACTGAAATTGAAACTTTTGAACGCGTTTTTCTCAAAATGGCATTTCTGAAGTCGGTGACCAAGATTACTCGAACACTAATGAACCGATCTTCTTGAAATTTTGCAGGCTTTTTTAATACATAAAAATGTAGTCTTTAATCGTTCGTTTTATAGCCAAAAAACGGCCGTTTTTTTCGTTAAAATCGAACCATTAACTTTGACTGTCCGCCATTTTGTGAAAAATGAATATTTTTTAAAATTCTTCGATTAAAGACTAGTTTATACTTATATTTGACTAAATCCATCCGCATTTTTTTTCAGATGATCCACTCCGCCGCAATGTTGGTCACCGCAAACCGTGTATATAAAAACATCATTTCATTGACGGCCATTTGCCACTAAACAATGTAACATTTTTCAATAAAAAAATTACTAAAAGTTCTTCAAGGTGTGTTCTTTAAGATGGTATATTAATCGATTAAAAAAGTTTTGTAGTTTTCTTTTAAAAAAATCACGAAAAAGGCCTTTTTTGCGCTACAAGTGGGGGTAACGCCTTAAATCTTTGACAATCGTGTGTGGCCAACCAATTTTGGAAGAATTCTTAAATTTATTTATTCCTTAAAAAATATCTTAAATGATTAATTCAAGAATTTAAATCGAAATTTAAGATATTCGAGCAATAAATTCCTTAATTCAAAATTAATGAATCGAAGAAAAAAATTCTTGATTTAAGGAATTTGGAATTATTCGGACATAAAAATTAAAAAATTCGTGATCTTGAGAATTTGAAAAAAATCCTTTATTTAAGATCAAACAATTTGATTAATTCAATTCAGAACTCTCTTTAATTAAGATTAAAACATTTGAGAAGGATATTCCTTAAATTAACATTAAGTAATTTAACTACGAATTTTCTTATAAGAAGATTGAGAAATTTGCGGAAAATATTCACTGATTTAAGACGAAGAAATTTTTAAAAAAGTTCTTTCACGAAAGCAAAAGATCGATACAAAGATTCTTCAATTGATTGTGATTGCGATCGTTAAATCATTAATTCAAGAATGTAGATCCAAGTTTAAGATATTCAAGGAATAAACTCATGAATCGAAAATGAATAAATTTTAAAAAGAAATTCTTGATATAACAATAAGGAATTTGAACGAAATCCTTCATGTAAGATCAAACAATTTGATTAATTTAATTAAGAATTCCCTTTAATTAAGATTAAAACATTTGAGTAAGTCATTCCTTATCTTAACACGAAATAATTTAATTACGAATTTTCTTATATCAAAATAAATAAATTTAAGAAAAAGATTCCTCAATTTAGAATGAACAAATTTAAAGAAAGAAACGTTTTTCACGTAAGCAAAGCGTTGATGCAAAGATGCTTAAATTTCTTTATTTCTTACCAAAAAAAAAACATTAAATTATGACTTCAAAAATTTATATTACAGTTTTAGATATTCAAGCAATAAATGCCTTCATTGAAAATTACTAAAATAAAGGCAAAAAATGTCATTCAAGATTAAGGAATTTGTAAAACGCTTTCATCTCAAATCAAACAATTTGATTAATTTAATTAAGAATTTCCCTATAAAAATTAAAACATAAGAAAGGTATTCCTTATCTTATTAACGAATTTAATTACGATTTTCTTTATATTGAGATTAACAAAGCAAAAAAAAATAAATTTCACATAAGCAAAGGACACAAAGATCCAAAACCAATCAATTTTTAACGCCTCCTTTTTCGTCCTTCCAGCCAAGCGCATTGTTTTACACGTAGCACCAAAAATACATCTACCTATGTATCACAGACAGGATTGCGCGAACGCGCTAATACGTGCGTATCGGAGACGAGCATAAGTATATCGCGCGATATGCGGGAAACTGATCCGAGGCTCTTTACGCAGCTGGGGCATACCTATAGTTTCTCGTCCCTCGATTAAGATTCATTCCCTCTCACCCTTTCTCTCTCTCTCTCTCTCTCTCTCTCTCTCTCTCTCTCTCTCTCTCTCTCTCTCTCTCTCTCTCTCTCTCTAGCTCTCCCTGCTCACGCGTGGGCACGCAGAAGAGACGAGTGCGTGGGCCACCACCCGCACGTATAACATATATATACGCACACACCCCATATATCTATATATATAGTATCCATGCCGCAGTAATGTATCCGCATGATCACTCCGAGATTCGCACGCAACTCGAGAAATCACCGAAGTGCATAACGGTGCATCGTAATCGTGTGCGTTTGTCCTAACTATATATATATATATATATATATAGGTGCATACACGACCGATCATTCAATTATACGTTCCTTGTACGGAGCAGGCAATTTATTTGGTTACAGTCTCGTCGTAGTCTCTATATACAGGGTGGTCCGAAACGTGACGTCCAAAAGGTGAATCTCGGTGCCTTGTCAATACCTATCCGAATCACCCCCATGAATGTTCTACGATCTTTTTTAGTTTTCAAGAAAAAAAAACTTTTTTATTTTTCTCTTTTCTGTATGTAGTTTCCTCGCGATTCTTTTCACTCGTGTTATCGTTGGAGTGCTTAGCAATAAATAAATGACCAACTGAACACTAACGCCTTAGACTTCGATCAAAAGTTTTGAAAAAAGTTTGAGGATCAGTCATTAAAGTTCAGATGATAAAAAACGATACTCATACTAGTCTAATTTACTCACAATTGCTTGCAAAAACTCTTTCTTTTTTGTAGATACTTTCTTCTTGCAAGGAACATCACTTAAGGGGTTAGGCCAGTCTAGAGGCCGAAAAAAAAGGCTTTTTGGAGATTTTTTTTTAGAAAAACTACAAAATAAATCGCGATTATAAAAAGGGTTTATTATTTTAAACAATTATATATTGTTTATCATACATATGAGTGACTGTATACAATAATTTTTTTGAAGCGATTAATTTCAAAATAGCGTCTGCGCAGCGTTTATCTCAAAACTGCATTTTTTAAGTTGGCCGGAAAAATAACTCAGACAATTTTCAACCGATTCACTTGAGATGTTGAATATATCTTAAAAAATACATTGTCTATGGAAGTACGTAGGATTTTTTTTTATATTGCATAGTTCCATAATTTAATAAAGCATAATTTACAATTATCTGACGAGTTTTTTGGCCAATTTTTTACTTTCCAAAAATTTGCCTAATAAATCGTTAGATAATTGTTAATAACAAATGAACTATGCATTATTTTAAAAAATCCTACGTACTTCCATAGAGAATTTAGCTTTCAAGATATATTCAACATTTCAAGTGAATCGGTTGAAAATTGTCTGAGTTATGTTTCCGGCCAACTTGAAAAATGCAGTTCCGAAATAAACGCTGCACAGCCGCCATTTTGAAATTAATCGCTTCAAAAAAATTTTTGTATACAGTGACCGATATGTATGATAAACACCCTTTTTTGTAATCTCGATTTATTTTGTAGTTTTTCCGAAAAAAAAGTCCCCAAAAAGCCTATTTTTTCGGCCTCTAGAGTGGCCTAATGCCTTAAGTGCCCGCCTTTGATATTGTTGAAACTCGTGTATGTAATACAGCATTGAAAACTATCATATCCGTATATTTATTCGGCGGAAAAACGGTTTTAAGGGGGGGGGAAGCCTCAAAGAAAGGCGTGTTACCCCTGAGTTTTATTTTTCTTTAATGCTTCTATAGTGGATTTTTCATCGCTTTACATTAGAACAATTTTGGTTTTTGTTCCATTCACATCGGTGGACAGCTTATGAATGATACTGTAAAATCAATGATATTGAAGTTTGCATCATTGGAACGCAATGAAAATTCCGTAGCCCTATTTTTTTTGCAAATTCTGGCCTCCAAAATAACTCAAACTTTTTTCAGAATCCTTATTAATAATCTTCAGCCAAAATACGTAAGAACCATTTTTGGATGATGAGGAAAACGAGGCAATAAAAAAATTAAAATGAATTTCCATTGCATTCCAACTATGCAAACTTCAACATCGTCAAAATCATCCCTCGACACGCCTTTTTTGAGGGTTGGCCTTAAAACCCTTTAAGCAGTTTTTCCCCTGATAAAAGAAAACACGTGTCTAATAGTTTTCAATGCTTTATCACATACATGAGTTTCAACAAAATCGAAGGCGGACACTCTAGTGATGTTCCTTGCAAAAGGAAAGTATCTAAACAAAAGAGAAAAACAAATAGAAACCTATGCTACAGGAAAGCCCGAAAGAAAAAATTAACAAATGCTTTTTTCTCGAAAACTAAAAAAGATCGTAGAACATACTAGTGGTGATTACGATAGGTATTGATACGAGGCATCTAGATTTTCCTTCTGCACGTCACTTTTCGGTCTACCCTGTACATATATACACGTCTGCTTCCCTGTTTTCTTTGGTCTTTTTTCTCTCATTTCAAACCATCTTCTTATCCTCTATTGCATTCCCCATAATTTCTTTGTTACCATCCCATTTTACTCTATTTATTCGTACACCAAAAAAAAACCCCCATCGTCCGAAAAGTAGTGTGTAGAAGTTGAAACGTTGTGCATTATTGTGGCAAAACTGTCTATGATTATACGCTGTGAGCTTTTTACCCCTTGGACGCGCGCATTTTCCATTCTCCATTGCGTATACAAAGACGTATTATACGGTACATTATTTCACAATTTTATTTCCCTTTTCGTCAGAGCTCTCCCACCTGCATGTGTCTATGGGAGTGTGTGTTCGCGAGCATGTGTGAACGTCCATGCCTGTGCGTACGGTAATGAACACGTAAACAACCAGCAATCATGGTGCACACGAGAGGCTCCGTACAGGTCCGGCACAATATACGGTAGGTAAAGAATAAAAGTCTTTGCCCACAACGCTTTGTTTACTGGCAGCTCACTGGGAATTACCATTAGTGTACAAATTATTCGTATCAACATCGACGGACAGGGTATTGATATCTGGAATGAGTTATTTCATTTTTATTGTTTCGGAAAAACGATGTGTAGACATACTTTTTTACCTACTATGTATTTAGAGAGAGAGAGATATATATTGATTGATTGATTGATGGTTTATTATGTGCCTTGGTATAAACCTTCAGGGAATAAGGTACAGATAGGGAAAAAGAATTCAAGTATAAAATAAAAATAAAAACAATGACAGTAATAAAAATGAAACTAAAATGAAATAGAAAACATAACAAGCGTCTGGAAGAAGTTATACAACTCAAAATCATAATTTGCATACATGCGCACAGGAGCATAACAAAATTGTAAGCAGAAAAGCGATACAAAACAAATACAACTAAAAATAAAATGAAATAGTGTAACGGAGAGAGAGAGAGAGATAGACTGGGTTTTTCCATATAAGCAAAAACGATTTCACAAGAAAAACCCATTCAACCCATGAACCAAATTGAGTTAAGGGGTTACCCCCACTTGCGCTTTTGAAAAAATCGATTTTTTTTTATTGCATTTTTGTGAAGTATAAGTATCTGAGAATATGTCCTGAAAATGTCCTGAAAATGTTCTTCGTGTAAACTGAAATTGAAACTTTAAACGCGTTTTTCTCAAAATGGCATTTCGGAAGTCGGTGACCAAGATTACTCGAACACTAATGAACCGATCTTCTTGAAATTTTGCAGGCTTATTTAATGCATAAAAATGTAGTCTTTAATCATTCGATTTTTTTTTTCGAAAAAAAAAATGGCCGTTTTATAGCCAAAAAACGGCCGTTTTTTTTCGTTAAAATCGAACCATTAACTTTGACTGTCCGCCATTTTGTGAAAAATGAATATTTTTTAAAATCCTTCGATTAAAAACTAGTTTATACTTATATTTGACTAAATCCATCCGCATTTTTTTTTCAGATGATCCACTTCGCCGCAATGTTGGTCACCGCAAACCGTGTATATAAAAACATTATTTCATTGACGGTCATTTGTCACTAAACAATGTAATATTTTTCAATAAAAAAATTACTGAAAGTTCTTCAAGATGTGTTCTTTAAGATGGTATATTGATCGATTAAAAATGTTTTGTAGTTTTCTTTTAAAAAATTCATGAAAAAGGCCTTTTTTGCGCTACAAGTGGGGGTAACGCCTTAATGACTTCGACACGTACACGGAGAAAAATACGGCCTCAAATTCTAACACTGGTTGCCAGAATTCTAATATTCAGTGCTAGAAAAGTACAGCAGTTTACTACCAGTTCAGAATTCTAAGACTTGTTGTTGTAGAAGTGTAAAAATGATCCTCACACCCCGTGCGGAAAATTGATAGGGCATCCCTCATAAAAATAAGCCCTTGAAGGCCCTTATATGGCAATCCCGACAGGGGTTGGCATAATAAGGGCCTTTGCGCATCCTATTATGGCAATCCTGACAGGGATTGCCACAAGAGGGCCAGGTTTGGGCATTTCGGGAAACGGACCAGTATACATAGCTTGGACTAAATCGTTTGTGGTATTTTAATTACTACACTCAATTATTCGATAATAGGTAAAAATAGGATAAAAACGTGAGGGCATCAAAAATGATTATATCTTACATTTACAAATCCTTCAAAAAATTACATATTATTCTTATTGCCTTATTCACTCATGGAGTGATGCCCGCGCGTATGTTTGAACAATCCCATTCGCTTTTTTTTTACATTTTTATAGTGACTATTTTCGCCGAATACTTTCCATATGAAAAATTATTTCGCGTTGTTAAAGTTAATATCACAATGATATTAACGAATTGATATTGTTTATGTGATACAGCAAATAATTATAGGAATTAATTCGGTCTCTTTTGCCATATTTGCGACGAAGATGTTACAAGCACTCGGTAGTATAGGGGCAGCGTGCGTAGCTATGAGTAGGTAGGTACTAAGTTCAATACCGATATAGGTGAAATATTTTCTTCGAAAAAAATCATTCCGAAAGGCCAGGGCATGAAGAATTACGATACAAAATCGTTGTGGCAAACTCTCAATTAAGTGCTTAATTTCATTTTGGATTTATGAAATATTTCATTCACATAGTACACTTACATTTACAGTGTACATTTTAAGCAAATAAAGATTTATTTGAATCCAATCTTTATTTATTCGATTTGAATACATTTGATATTTAAAAAGAATAGCTAAAACGAATAAAAAAATATCTTTGAAACAAATAAGATCGTAGTAGGCCGTGAGACGAGGAAAAAACCTATCTCATTTAAATAGATCCTATTAAAATAAATTTAAAAAATTTGGCAGTATATCGTGACCTTATATAAACGGACACATATACGCAGAAACACATACATTACACACACGTGAGCATATCCATTGACAGGGATAACTTATGGGCACACCATGCCTTACCCTCATTATTCTGCCGTTAATGGCCCTCAGTAGCAAAGTGTGACCGGCCACTAAGGGCCCATGTGAGGCTACCCGATTAGGGCCCTATTAAAGTTAGGGAAATTCTATATGGGCCCGCCCAAAGCCCTAGTTCAATTTCCGCACGGGACCGTGTAGTAAAAATGATGCGTGCATATTACATTTGAAACTATTGTCGCATAGGCGCGAGTCCTATATGCTGAGTCCTATATGCTATATTTTCATATCGATTTTACTATACGTATAGCATGAATCTTCGTGTATGTATAGATTTCACCATACGCATAGCATAAATCTTCGACATATAGCGAAAAATATTACGAAGTTATTAGTAAAATGTGACTCTTTATACCGTACTTTTTGTAGAATACTGGAAACTAATTGTTCCAATCACGTAGGCAAAATATTTTTTGAATAATACAGAAAATCACAATATGCCGAATAAAATGTATTATTTGTATCAGTTTACGGGCCATATCGTAGGTTAAAATTTAACGGAGACTTTGTCCTTGGAGTGCCATATTTCAGGTGTTTACATTTAATTTTTTTTAAAGGAAACGAGTAAAGCTTTTTGAGTGCGGTTTTTTTCTTGCTTTTATTCATGATATACAGAACGTTAAAAAAAATTTTTTTTGAAAAAAAAAACCAAAATGGCGGCCGTTGCAGCTCCGCGAAAACAGGTCCTCAAATCGCGGGAGGTAAACGGCTGACATCACTGCCCCCTCTTTGTTGATCTGAAACACAAATTCAAAGCATATTATCAATCTGTGACCCTTTGGTCATGGATTGACGGATGGGTTTTTCGTTTAGTACAAATTTCGGAAAATGGCGGCAATTAAAAAAAAATCGAATTTTCGCGTTTTTTTCGCATAAAAAGATAAATAATAAATGCAAAAATGTATCTATCGAAAAAACGATCCGTCATTCCGTGAAGACATATTTTCTGAGTATGCTCTCCAAATTTCAGGTCGATATGTTAATTACAGCGGTCAGGAGAATTCCAGCTATTTTTCAAAACGTGTTTTCGAGAAAAACGCGTAATATACAATTATATATGTTTATATATATTCATTTTTACTCGGGTGGTCGCATATTTTTCATACATTGTCATGAATTAGATCGGTAACCTGTCTATTTTTTTCGGTAATATTGTTCTGTACACTATCCTGCCCACAATATTCGTTTTTTGGGTCACTCTCTGCATAAATGCGGAAGGTATACGCGAGAAACTGAAATGGTAACGACGTTGCCCCGTACAACCAATGCGATCAATTGGCGATTTGTGTAAACATCAAGATTTAATATTTAATAAACGAGTGCGCAAAGCCCCGTTCTCCTTTTGCCAGTATATTCAGAAAATTTGCCATTACGATTAGTAAAATGTTTATTAATATCTATTTATCTCGATATTTTTAAGCAACAACCGTAACGTCGTCCAAATGGTATTTCGTAATCGGAACTCTTGCTTGGCTCATGTCAGCGTGCTCTCGTCATTTGACACTCGACGTCGCGCGTGAGCACGTATGTATTTTGTTGCTGCTACTTTTTTTCTCCGAAGAAGCAGCGTAGAAACCAAGAACGACAAAAGTTTTGCTCGCGAGGCGAGAATAAGAGTGGGGTATGAGGCGAAGACGCGACCAAGCGGGACTCGGAACCGACGTCGAGTGTCCACGCGTGCACATGCACGAGCCGCGCGCACGTGCCCCGCGAGAAAAAGTACAAAAAGAACTTTGAGGAGTTGCAAAAAGAAGGGAGAGAGGCGAAAAAAATTGAGGTAATTTCGCACCTGCTTCGATTGTGCGGGACGCGGGGAGCGGGAGAGACGATGGGCGGGGAGCGGAGGTTTCTGGCGCGGCACACGAGTCGACGGCGGGGTGTCAACTCTGCACCGTGCAAGTCGCCTCTGTGTCAAGTCGCCACTTCAACTCGCCGTCTGTTCAACTTGCCAAAGCGGGCAACTCGCCACAGACCCAAGTGGACACCGTAGCAGCCCGCCGTTTCCCCGACGCTCGCGTAACCCCACTCTTCAGATTCGGGCCGGGCATTTTTTGCTACCGTTTCAACTCGCACCGTGTCTCAACTCGCCACGCGCTGCGTGCTCAACTTCCATTTCCTAGCGACTGTACTTTTTCCGAATCACCCATACCCGGGAACGAGAAATATACAAGCAAAATGTTTTCACATGTACCGACTACCCGCTCTGTCAGTTTTCTAGTTTATCGACTGATTTTGAATGGAAATTTCACGAGCGGCATTTTTCTATAGCTTTATTCCTTAATAATGCCACGAACATATATGTAGTCTCCTAAAATTTTAATTCTTCCATAATTCGCGGAAAAAAGCGTCATTTTTGAGTACTTGAGAGTAACGATAAGCAATACTAAGAGAACTGAAAACTCATATAATAATCGTGTGAAAGAAAAACTGGTGGCCTCGTACAGTTGGACAGATTTTCGTTGCCGTTGAATATAGGATTATGATCTTCAAGAGGATGTTTAATTTTGTTCTGAATTTCATTTCTTGTGGCTCTTGATTTATTCTTAAAAATCATTGTGCAAAGTCTACATTTTATAATCAACTTTTTAATCATCAAAAATATCGATGAAAAAATCATATGCATTTACAAGAAATTAATATCATAAAACGATTCCTTTCATTACAGATTTAAACGTCCACATTATTATTATCCATGTTGTTCAAACACTTAATGCCTCAGAACAGTGCATGTCGGATATATTTATTTTTCATTAATGTGTGACATATCGTCTACTATATATGAAAAAATTGAATCATCGTATAACATGAATACGCTGTGTTGAAAAGCGCAGAATCATTAAGGGTGGGGGGTAAGGATAATTTGCTATAAAAAAGCATATTTTCGATATTGTTTGTTGACGACACTGTTTATATATATTTATTTATATAATTAGTATAAAATAAAAGGACATTTGAAGAATATTCTGTGAAATTTTCGTTAACAATTGTGCAGAAATAAGCCAGTGACAGCAAATATTCTCAGACGCCACAAAAAAAAAGTTACATTGCGGTGAACTGCATAACTCACCACTGGATAATCCGAAAAAAAATCCAAGAAGATTGTATTAATTAATAAGTTTCTTGAGGTAACGCTGTCGCGTTTTTATTTTTATTTTTTTTATTTTCAATTTTTAGTCACACCTAGAAGACAAAATAGCGATTTTTCATTTAAAAAATTGGAACCTATATTATTGCAAAATGAATTAAAATGATGAAAAAAAACTCGTCAGCGTTACCTCAAGAAACTTATTAACTAATACAATCTTCTTGAAGTTTGTTTCTCGGATGATCCAATGATGAGTTATGCAGTTCACTGCAATTTTTTGGAGGTGTCTGCAAAGATGTGCTCTCAATGGCTCATTTCTGCATAATTGTTAATGACAATTTTACAGAATATTCTTCAAATGTCCTTTTATTATATACTTCTTACACAAATAAATACATATCAGCTGTGTCGTAAAAAAAAATTATCCTAAATATGCTTTTTTTCGTAGCGAAATAGCCTTACCCCCCCTCCCCCCCTCCCCCCCGCCCTTGCCCTTAACACGTCTGGCCACCCTGGCCACTCGAAAAATGGGCATTATTTTTTAAAAGTCATAAACTCAACAGTATAAAACAATATATGTTAATTTTTTAACCTAAGGTAAGAGACAGCTTTGAAAATTCCTCAAATAAATTTTATTTTAAAGTATTATAGGACGAATATTATTGTAAGATGAATTTCCGTTTCAGGCAAACAACGAAAAAGCATCTTCGTTGACAGAATCATGAAGAAAAAAGTTTATTTTTCATATTGCCAAGTAACGAAGTAACTTGGCTCGGATCAGTACAGTAAATACTGAAGCGAAGGAACGGATTTATAAATAAAAGGATCATTGTCGAATTTTTGTCAATACTTGTGGTTTTATTTATTTAACTCTTTAAAAGAATGCACAGCCGTCTCGGATTTTTTATGCTACGATTCACATCCTACATTAATAACTGTTCAATAGCCGGGTAAGTAGGGAAAAATTGCCCTCGCATTTTTTCCAGCGAAATTTGGAGTGTATTCTGAGGTGTAAAAAAAACGAATTTTCTGAAAATGTCATCCCCGTCAGCGCAATGGTTTTAGAAAAATGAATTTTTTTTAAATATAAAAAAATTCCGGAAACGGTTCAGTGGATCGATTTGATTTTTTTTTGGTGCTTGTTCCAATCAAACGTGTTACGAAATAAAATTATAGAACATCTTGCGAAAGATTAAGGTTTAAAAAAATGTTCCTTCTTTTATTTTATTTTTACTATAATCCACTTGGGGTGCAATAACGAAATTTTTTTCATATAATTTTTGCACCTTATTAGATTATATAATTTTTTCAAAATGATCGGTTTGGTACGTCACAGTGAAAAAAAAAGAAACACACTTTATTGATATATTTCCGTTATATATCTATATAACTAAAATATATCAATAAAGTGTGTTTCTTTTTTGTTCACTGTGGCGTACCAAACCGATCATTTAGTCACATATCAGACTTTATTGATATATTTTAGTTATATATCTATATAACTAAAATATATCAATAGTTTCTTTTTTTCACTGCGGCGTATCAAACCGATCGTTTTAAAAAAAATTATATAATCTAATAAGGTGCCCAAAGATTATATGAAAAAAATTTCATTATTGTACCCCAAGTGGATTATAGTAAAAAATAATAAAACAAGGAACATTATTTTTTTTTCGAATCTTAATCTTTCGCAAAATGTTCTCTAATTGTATTTCGTGACGCGTTTGATTGGAACAACTACCAAAAAAAATCAAATCGATCCACTTAACCGTTTCCGGAATTTTTTGTAATTAAAAAAAAATCATTCTTCTAAAACCATTGCGTTGACGGGGATGAAAGGCCATAGCCGGGTAAGTAGGGAAAAATTGCCCTCGCATTTTTTCCAGCGAAATTTGGAGTATCTTGTGAGGTATAAAAAAAAAAACCAATTTTCTGAAAATGTCATCCCTGTCAACGCAATGGTTTTGGAAAAATGATTTTTGTTTGAATATAAAAAAATTCCGGAAACGATTCAGCGGATCGATTTGATTTTTTTTTTTGGTATTTGTTCCAATCAAACGTGTTACGAAATAAAATTATAGAACATCTTGCGAAAGATTAAGATTTGAAAAAAAAATAATATTCCTTGATTTATTATTTTTTACTATAATCCACTTGGGGTACAATAACGAAATTTTTTTCATATAATCTTTGGGCACCTTGTGAGATTATATAATTTTTTCAAAATGATCGGTTTGGTACGCCACAGTGAAAAAAAAAGAAACACTATTGATATATTTTCGTTATATATCTATATAACTAAAATATATCAAAAAAGTGTGTTTCTTTTTTTTTCACTGTGGCGTACCAAACCGATGATTTTGAAAAAATCATATAATCTGATAAGGTGCCCAAAGATTATATGAAAAAGATTTAGTGATTGCACCCCAAGTGGATTATAGTAAAAAATAATAAAACAAGGAACATTACTTTTTTTCAAATCTTAATCTTTCGCAAGATATTCTATAATTTTATTTCGTAACACGTTTGATTGGAACATCTACCAAAAAAAATCAAATCAATCCACTGAACCGTTTACGGAATTTTTTATAATAAAAAAAAATGCATTTTTCTAAAACCATTGCGTTGACGGGGATGAAAGGCCATAGCCGGGAAAGTGGGGAAAAATTGCCCTCGCATGTTTTCCAGCGAAATTTGGAGTATATTCTGAGGTATAAAAAAAAAACAAATTTTCTGAAAATTTCATTCTCGTCAACGCAATGGTTTTAGAAAAATGATTATTTTTGAATATAAAAAAATTCCGAAAACGTTTCAGTGGATCGATTTGATTTTTTTTGGTATTTGTTCCAATCAAACGTGTTACGAAATAAAATTATAGAACATCTTGCGAAAGATTCAGATTTGAAAAAAAATCATGTTCCTTGTTTTATTATTTATTACTATAATCCAATTGGGGTACAATAACGACATTTTTTCATATAATCTTTGGACACCTTGTGAGATTGTATAATTTTTTCAAAATGATCGGTTTGGTACGCCACAGTGAAAAAAAAAGAAACACACTGTATTGATATATTTTGTTATATGTATTGATATATTTTAGTTATTTATCGATATAACTAAAATATATCAATACAGTGTATTTCTTTTTTTTTCACTGTGGCATACCAAACTGATCATTTTGAAAAAATTATATAATCTCACAAGGTGCCCAAAGATTATATGAAAAAAATCCATGTCGGATATATTTATTTTTCATTAATGTGACACATCGTCTACTATATATGAAAAAATTGAATCATCGTATAACATGAATACGCTGTGTTGAAAAGCGCAGAATCTTGAGGGGGGGGGGGTAAGGATCATTTGCTATAAAAAAGAATACTATCGATATTTTTTTTTGACGACACTGTTTATATATATTTATTTATATAATTAGTATAAAATAAAAGGACATTTGAAGAATATTCTGTGAAATTTTCGTTAATAATTGTGCAGAAATGAGCCAGTGTCAGCAAATCTTCTCAGACGCCACGAAAAAAAGTTACATTGCGGTGAACTGCATAACTCACCACTGGATCATCCGAAAAAAAATCCAAGAAGAATGTATTAGTTAATAAATTTCTTGAGCTAACGTTGTCGCGTTTTTATTTTTATTTTTTTTTGTTTTCAATTTTTAGTCACACGTAGAAGACAAAATAGCGATTTTTCATTTAAAACATTGGATCCTTTATTATTGCAAAATGAATTAAAATGATGAAAAAAATCTCGAGAGCGTTACCTCAAGAAACTTATTAACCAATACAATCTTCTTGGATTTTTTTCTTGGATGATCCAATGATGAGTTATGCAGTTCACTGCAATTTTTTGGAGGTGTCTGCAAAGATGTGCTGTCACTGGCTTATTTCTGCACAATTGTTAACGAAAATTTCACAGAATATTCTTCAAATGTCCTTTTATTTTATACTAATTATATAAATAAATATATATAAACCGTGTCGTCAACAAACAATATCGAAAATATGCTTTTTTATAGCAAATTATCCTTACCCCCCACCCTTAATGATTCTGCGCTTTTCAACACAGCGTATTCATGTTATACGATGATTCAATTTTTTCATATATAGTAGACGATATGTCACACATTAATGAAAAATAAATATATCCGACATGCACTGTTCTGAGGCATTAAGTGTTTGAACAACATGGATAATAATAATGTGGACGTTTAAATCTGTAATGAAAGGAATCGTTTTATGATATTAATTTCTTGTAAATGCATATGATTTTTTCATCGATATTTTTGATGATTAAAAAGTTGATTATAAAATGTAGACTTTGCACAATGATTTTTAAGAATAAATCAAGAGCCACAAGAAATGAAATTCAGAACAAAATTAAACATCCTCTTGAAGATCATAATCCTATATTCAACGGCAACGAAAATCTGTCCAACTGTACGAGGCCACCAGTTTTTCTTTCACACGATTATTATATGAGTTTTCAGTTCTCTTAGTATTGCTTATCGTTACTCTCAAGTACTCAAAAATTACGCTTTTTTCCGCGAATTGTGGAAGAATTAAAATTTTAGGAGACTACATATATGTTCGTGGCATTATTAAGGAATAAAGCTATAGAAAAATGCCGCTCGTGAAATTTCCATTCAAAATCAGTCGATAAACTAGAAAACTGACAGAGCGGGTAGTCGGTACATGTGAAAACATTTTGCTTGTATATTTCTCGTTCCCGGGTATGGGTGATTCGGAAAAAGTACAGTCGCTAGGAAATGGAAGTTGAGCACGCAGCGCGTGGCGAGTTGAGACACGGTGCGAGTTGAAACGGTAGCAAAAAATGCCCGGCCCGAATCTGAAGAGTGGGGTTACGCGAGCGTCGGGGAAACGGCGGGCTGCTACGGTGTCCACTTGGGTCTGTGGCGAGTTGCCCGCTTTGGCAAGTTGAACAGACGGCGAGTTGAAGTGGCGACTTGACACAGAGGCGACTTGCACGGTGCAGAGTTGACACCCCGCCCGAGTCGACGGAGAAAGAAGAAAATGAGCGAAGGCACGTTTTTTTTTCAGAATTAATTTCAGATGTGACGATTTGATTTGAACGAGGTATAAAAATGGTGGTTTGAAGTCCCTAACGAATTTCGGAACATCGATAAGTTGAAACCTGAAACGGTAGGTGAAGATATAATGGTAATTCGTAATTGGGTAACGTAAGTATAAAAAGTTTACTACAATCGACTCCAAATGAAAACCGTTGGAAATCACAAAAAAAAATTGAGATCGGAGATACTCGGGTGCCAAGTTCACAGAGGTTAATAGTGCACAACCACAATAAGTAAAAATAATAATAGAAAATGGTGTTGAAGTTTGCATCGTTGTAACGCAATGAAAATTCTTCTTTATTTTTCTTATCGAAAATATTTTTTTTGCAGTTTTTGGTTATGAATTTTGAATAATGATTCTCGATAATGTTTCAATGACTTTCGTAGCCTGAAAATGCAAAAAAAGTAGGGGAAAACGAAAGAAATATATTTTCGTTGCACTCCAACGATGCAAACTTGAACGTCATAAGTCATTAATAAATAATAAGTAATAAAGAAAAAATATGATAAAAGTAAATACGTATAAGTGATGAATAATGAATGTTTTAAATTGAAAATGAATAATGAATTAACCAAAAATCGAAAGTATATTTTTGGGGATTTTGTTGAGACGTCATGATTTAGCTTCCATGTGGTACAAAAAAGTGGTTTGATATGGTATTGACGTTTGCATCGTTATAATGCAACGAAATTTCTTTTTCATATTTTTATTTCCTCATTTTCAATGTTTTACGAGATATTTTTTTCATATTTACATTCTGGATCCCGAAATAAGCGAGTTGAAAAATTATTGATGAATTTTCGTAACGAATATTTGCGAAAGGAAATTCGAGCAAATCGACAATAATAATCTTCGTTGCATTCCAACGATGCAAACTTCCATCTCATGATTTGATTTTTCTTACGGAATTTCCGAACTCCGGTCAGTTCGGCCCTAAAGAAAGTGTAGTTAACAACAATAGTGACAAATAATTTGTTTAGGTGAAAATTATGATGAGTTAAAAATTAATTAGTAATCTCCAAAAAACAGGAAAAATCATCGAAATAAATAGGTATAAATAATGAACGATAAATGTCATAATGGACAAGGAATAATTCGTTTAGGCGAAAATGATAATAACGAGTAGTTGAAAAACGATAAGTTATTTTAAAAAACGGAAAATCATTAAGAGCTACGGTGACGAACCGAAAATTTAGGTTATTTGAAAAAAATAATTTTGTAGTAACGAGACGATTGAAAAATCGTTCGGAAATTTATTCGAATGAACATTAACAAAGTTGCGTACCAAATTCCATTTAAAAAATATTAAAAATTGAGGAGGTTATAAACAATCTTGTGAAGGAACTTTGAGCGTGAGGGGCTCAAACTTGTACTTGATTTTGGCCACCCGGTCGATCGTTAAAAAAAATAGTTTTTCTCTAAATATATATTATTGACTAAGACATGACTGAACTTTTTCGTTATCGTCTTTCAATCATCAAAAAAAGTTTTAATTGTTTTTCGATTTTTTTGAGGAAAAATGACATAATGTTTAATAATTTATGAAATATAATGTTAAGAATAAAAACGTCGGTCAAGACTAAACAACTATTACGCTTCGATTTTGGCTACTTGGTTAATCTGAAACAAAAAAAGCGATTTTTTTAATAGATAATATTGGCTAAGATTTGACCGAGATTTTTTTTCTTATCGTGTTTCAATCATCGAAAAGAAAATTTGAATTTTTTTCCCGATTTTTCGAAGAAAAATGACATTGTTATAACCAATGAAAAAAAGGTTAAGAAAAACGTTGGTCAAGGCTAAACTACTATTACCCTGAATAAGTTCACCAAATTGCAAGTCAATCCGTGCATTAGGCGTCGAGAAATCGTGTAAACCGTTTGGAAAAACATAGTTTTGAAAAAAAAGGCATTTAAGGCGTTACCCCCACTTGTAGCACAAAAAAGGCCTTTTTCATGAATTTTTTTAAAGAAAACTACAAAACTTTTTTAAGAAAAAATATATGCGATAAAATATGCGGACGACGTAGCAATAGTGGCGGAAGACAGCGGAGGATTAGTAAGTATGATAAAGGAGCTAGAAAAGTGGGGGAAGGAAAATTTCATGGAGGTGAATGCAAAAAAAACAAAAATCATGGTGTTTAGGAATGGCGGAAGACTAAAAAAGGACGAGGAATGGAGTATAAATGGAGAGAAAATAGAAATGGTAAATGAGTTTCGGTACTTAGGGTACTGGTTCTCAACGAAGAATGTAATCAAAGTCCATGGATTAAAAATGGTTGGGAGAGCGCAAAAAGCGGCGAATGCGGTATGGGGAGTGTGGAAAAGAGCAGGGAGATATATCATGAAGGAAAGGCTCTATCTTTTGGACACTATGGTAAGGTCAGGGGCTTTGTACGGGGTAGAAATCTGGGGGTTCGACAAAATTGGACAGTTTGAAGTAATACAAAATAAGTACTGTAAAATGGCACTGGGGATTGACCAGAGAACACCTAGATATGTATGGAGGACGGAATTAGGAATACCAACATTCGAATATAGAATCAGGGAAAGGGCGTTGCGATTCGTGTTAACAATTATAAAGATGGACAGAACCAGGTGGCCGAGCATTTGCCTAAGAGAGGAGATGCGAGGGATTGCGAACAGGAACCCATCCAAATGGGGGAAAGACTTTATGAATGTCACCGGGGAACTGGAAATTAAGGAAATAGCGGACATGATAAAAGAGGGAATAGAAGCAAGCGCAATAGAGAAGGCGATAAGGAAAGGACTAGAAAAACTAAGGCAGAAGAGCTTAGAGGAGGAAAGGATACAAATACAAAATTCGACATATAACAGCGCATATAAAGAGATCATAGAAAACGACGAAGCACCGTGGAGATACTGGACTGACCAAGGGGTTAAAGGAGAGCATAAAGAAAGCTGGGCGAGGATAAGATGCGGCAACATAGGGAGGGACGGAAAGAAAGGGGAAGATGACTGGTCATGCAGAATGTGCAAAAGAAAAAGAGAAACAATATACTATTTGATTATGTGCGAAACGGGAAGGCGAATGATCTCAAGGGAGGCGAAAATGTACATAGAATCGTGGACGAAAGAGTTGACAAACGAAAAAGGAGTAAAGGAGAAGTTAATTAGAACAATCAGAGGCGAAGTGGATATAAACCTATGTAAATACTTTAGAGAAATAGAAACAATATGTAAGGACGAAAATAAATATGACTGTGAATGCGAGGAATAGCGAAGAACTGCGGCTAAGTAAAAAGAAAAGCGGAATTGTAACACCTTTGTAAAAGACTGAGAAGGTCATGCAAATAAAACTACTACTACTACTACTACAAAACTTTTTTAATCGATCAATATACCATCTTAAAGAACACATCTTGAAGAACTTTCATTAATTTTTTTTATTGAAAAATATTACATTGTTTAGTGGCAAATGGCCGTCAATGAAATAATGTTTTTATATACACGGTTTGCGGTGACCAACATTGCGGCGAAGTGGATCATCTGAAAAAAAAATGCGGATGGATTTAGTCAAATATAAGTATAAACTAGTCTTTAATCGAAGGATTTTAAAAAATATTCATTTTTCACAAAATGGCGGACAGTCAAAGTTAATGGTTCGATTTTAACGAAAAAAAACGGCCGTTTTTTGGCTATAAAACGGCCATTTTTTCGAAAAAAAAAATCGAACAATTAAAGACTACATTTTTATGTATTAAAAAGCGTGCAAAATTTCAAGAAGATTGGTTCATTAGTGTTCGAGTAATCTTGGTCACCGACTTCAGAAATGCCATTTTGAGAAAAACGCGTTTAAAGTTTCAATTTCAGTTTACACGAAGAAAATATTTTTTTTTGTAAACTTACATGGAGTCATCTATTCCGGGACCATACAGAAGTATGGGCCCGAATACTTATACTTCCAAAAAATGCAATAAAAAAAAACGATTTTTTCAAAATCGCAAGTAGGGGTAACCCCTTAAAGTTTTACCAGCAGTTCTATCGTTGTTTGCACCACACGATGGACCTTCCTCTTCAATTTGAGTTGCCTAAAGCGACGAACGATTTTTAGAAATTTTCACAGTAGCCTAACCCCTTAAAATAAATAGGTATAAACCCATTTCTTTTAATAAATAATGAGCCTGAAACCTGACGAATAATTAAATGAAACCATTGTGTGAAAATAATGGTTTATTATTTAAAAAATAATAAACCCATAGATAATGGAATATAATCATTAATAATCACACGCCCGCAATGTTTTCCGAGCACAATCGCACACTATTGTACGTATCCCTCGACAAAGGGAACACGTACAGTAACCCATACTACTTTTTTTTCGACGCAAAACACGTGGCATCGGAAAATGCACATTTTCTCGTTGAAATTAGAGACTGATTTGTTTTTTTTTTTCATGAGAATAAAGTATGACAGCTGGCGATTAAAAGTTCATCGTTTATTCGAAATTATATACGGATGGCTGCCCTCCCCGAACTACGAACGTCGAAGTTTCTCGTGAAAATTTATCGAGTACGGCTGGACTATTAAGAGCCGCTGAATTATTGAAACACCTTTCTCCTCTGCTCCCCCGCGTGTATTTACTTCACAGAGACGAGGGGAGGAGATAGCGCCTGATGAGGGGTGGGAGGGAGAGAGGAAAGAGCCACGAGAGGACTTGACCGCGCACAACACGAGCCAAGCGAGCAGGAGGTAAACGAGAAGAAAATCCGTAATTTAGACCTTAATGATTCAAGTGCGAGCGAGCCCTCCCTTGGACGAGCCGGCGTATCCACACTCACAAGCGCTAAGCTCAACACGTTAATTTCGCTGGCCGGTCTCCGTATGCAAAACCTTAAGGAGAGATATACACCTAGATGGTCGAGGTCGAGGATTTAGAAGCTATGAACATTCCGTCGACCGTAGAAGACCTACACTATGGGCCTGGTATCGATGATTCCATGTAAGTTGACAAATTTCATGATTTATTCATTCCCAAATTTTCAAACGCGTTTTTCTCAAAACCACGCTTTTCAAATCGGTACCCAAAATTTCTCGAAAACCAATGAACCGATTGCCTTGAGGTTTTTTGTGGTTATTCTATACACCATTATCTAGTACTTGTCATAGGATTTTTTTTCCGTTACTCAGTTTTTGTTTTGTAGGCAAAATAATAACTAATTGTTGGCCCAAAAATCACTATTTATGTTCAAACGTCCGCCATTTTGTCGTAAATCGATATTTTCAAAATCGGCTATGACAAGTACTAGATTATAGTATCTAATTTAATAATCTTTTTGGTTTTTCTTTCAGATGATTTTTGAAGAAACGCCAGTGGGTACCGTATACGCAGATTTTTTTACGACGTTCCAAGGATCATACTTGTATATTTTTTATATTTTTAAATAAAGAAAATTAAACATATTTTTAAATATATATACTTTTAGATAATTAAAACCCCAATCCGAAATTTCGGATAGTTTTCCTTGAAAAAATTCACAAAAATGACCTTTTTCCGGCTCCTAGCTGTATATCTCCCCTTAACCAGATAACCCCAAGGAGGGGAAGAATAATTCGACCATGCACAAGCAAAAAAACAGGGCGACTAGAGGAGTCTCGTGTGCCACGAAACGATGAGAAAAAGGCCCCGGAGCTGTAGAAATTTGGAGTGTTGATTTCTGCCACTGGGTCGCTTCGATCGTGCGGGCTCTATGGCAATAAACTAGTCCGCTCAGTAACCGACAGGAGTGGACGCGCGATCGGTGGATGGCTTACACGCTTGGTCGATAAAAAATTAATCAGTGGTTATTGATCATATTGCCGATCATTGCAATTTGATGAAAAAGTAATCCCGTTTTTCTCTTTATAACCCTCGTCCTGACTCCTTGAACATTAAGGGGGGAGATACCTTCAGGGAGGATGAAAATGGCTGATTTTTGTAATTTGTTTTAAAAGGCAACATTTCTTTCGTCTATGTTGAGACTTAGGGTATGTTATATTACTACTTTTGGCTGTCACATGGTATTTTTTAATTAATCTTCAAAAATGGCGGAGGTATGGCACGGTCTTCTAAACTGCATTTTCAAAAGTAGCGTAACGTATAACTCAAAACCAAATGGACTCATTCCGATGAAATTTGGTATACCGCCGCAATACGGTATTGGAATTAATTCGTAGCGTTTTACAAGAGATGGCGTACGTAGTACAGTATTTCGTTGTAAAAAGCGAGGGGCAATACTTTCATTAATGTATTTTTTTATTTTCATTTAAAATTTAAAAAACGCTACGAATTAATTCCAAGTCCTAATATTTCTAACCTGATTGTCTAAAACAGCGGTTCTCAAACTTTTTGGGCGACACAAAATATTTAACAAAGCCCTACAAATCAGCAAAACCTGTTTTTGTGTTTTTTTTTAAAATGAAAATCGATAATTCGATAATTCCACTGTAAATTGATGAAATTGTTTCCATTTAATGCGAGGTACGATTTTTTTTTTCGGCGGAGCACACATTGAGTATAGCGGGTCTAAAACATGACCCTAAAACTTTTTGAAAATCAAAAAAACTATTTATATTGCAAAATCCAGCCATTTGTTTCGAAAAATTCTAAGTTTTTCTTTCGAAGGGTACCATTTAATCGATTTTCGATATTTTTCACTTTTTCTTAGTTTATATTCAGCGTATGGGTGTTAATGAAAGAAAAATGTTCGTTGGTTTTTTTTTTTTCAGATGAATCCCGCCGACGCTACTCGTCACGCCGTCTGACAACATCCACCGCAACCCGTTTAGAAGAACGTGCCATACCTCCACCATTTTTAAAGATTAAGGGGTCTTCTCACTTTAGACGCTAAAAAAGGCTATTAACGCTATTAGGCTATTTTCTCGACTGTTTTGGATAGGTTTATATTATAGATATTGTTATAAAAGTTGTTACCTTAATAAATACACTTTCGAAATACATTTTTTTTCAATTATTTATTTATTTAAGTCACTATTCATAGACGGAAATGGTAGTTAAAAAAATGTCCTACAAAAATTGTAGGTCTGCGCTGTTGATAAAATCTCGGAGATGGATCATCCGAAACAAAAAATCAAACGGTTTCATATTCAGTATGTAAATGGCTATACCGCATATCATACAATTTTTTATATATACAAAAATAAAAAAGTGGCGCGCATTTTTCGAAAAAAAAAAACAAAAAAGACGTTTTTTTCACCGTTTTTGGCAAAAAAAAGTAAATATCAAAATTCAAAAAAATCCTTGACATGCGCAATAGCTATAGTTGTAAAGAATGTGTGGTTAAAATTTCATAAGGTTTGTTTCAAGCCGTCGAAAAACGTTGTTTCGAGAAAAACGCGTTTAACGTTTATTTGGGTTACATAAATACATTTAAAAAAACTTTTTTTTTAAATGTATTTCGAAAATGTATGTATTAAGTGTAACAACTTTTATATCAATATCTATAATAACAATCCTATCAAACAAATTCATGAATATAGCCTTCTTTTAGCGTCCAAAGTGGGAAGACCCCTTAATCTAATAATACCATGTAACAGCTAAAAGTAGTAATAAAACATACGCTCAGTCTCTAAAATGGTGAAGGATTCTTTCCTTTTAAGCAAAAATCATGAATAGCAGCAAATTTTCCCCTCACTCATTTTTGAGCGGATGACAAGACTCTTTTTGCCAGTTGCACAAATGCAATTTCGTAAATGAACGTTTTTCAAACTAATCGCTGATAAAGAGGAACAGATCAGGAGAGGACGAATATTATAGAGAGAATGGCACATTTCTCGATCAGCTGCACGACTTCCATTCACGCCCTAATACAGTTGATCAGTGGACCAATTATTGTCAGTTAATAATTGTATCTTTTTTAAGATTTTAATCACGCAATTTTGTAGTTTGCCAATTATATTTTTATAATTGGCAAAGAAAGTAAGTATACTCAAGATCTTGTAAATAAATTTTTATATCCAAGGCTAGTGAGATAGAAATTTCTCATAAAAATGTCCTTGTATTTGGGTAACTAAGATTGTCCCTACGAGAGTCGGACAAGTTTCCAATTTTATGAAATAATTTAAAATCTCCCCCCCCCCCCCCCCCCCCCCCCCGGCCATAGTCTTCTTCTTCTGACCACGACTGTTACCTCGAGTCCTCCAAATACATTGGGTTCGCAATGGACCCGTGTCCTTATTATCCGCCGACTCTCAAAAAATACGCGGATTTGGACATGCAAATTCAGGTCTAAATTACATTCGCCAGGTATATTGGGTTTACATTTCCATACGTATACATATGCACATACACACGTGTGTGTATGTGTATGCTAAATATCGTGAAACTTTCGACAACCGCGGTACGTGTTCGCCCGAAAGCGACAAATATTATTCCTCCTACGCAGCCACCTTCGAGCATTTAGACTCTGACATTCGTAAGCTCGTAAATTCAATTCAACGATACACAAGCGCGCCGACCGTCGACACGGAGAATCCCTCGTGTAGTTCCTCTGTCACGTGTAAATAAAATTGGGCTAACTGAGGGCACACTCCGTAAGCCCGCTGAGACGCGAAATTCAAAGATACCGAAGAACGCCGCGTGGCGCCACTAGCGACGACCGTTTCAAGAAATCACGAAGATGCTAACAATTTAACGAAATGGCGTCTAGCGTCGTTGAGACGTTTGTTGTTGCGGGGAAAATCGCAGGAATGAATGCGTAAATGTTAAGTCGGATTGGAGAAAAAGATTTTTTTTAGATACGCATGAGGATATTTTGCATGATTTTGATTAGCGGCCATTTCGGAGAATTTCTTGTTTTACTATTTAAAACGTTTTTTTATTTCTTTCGGTGGAGCATGAAGTTTTATTTTGTACAGTTAAATTTGCTCGTATGAAAAGATCGCCCCTGATGGACGCGAGCAAAGAATCACTCAAACTTTGTCGATTCGCGTGAATTTATTTCTTTCACGTACGTGCGGAACATACTTTATATCTATGATACGAGTGTTGAATTCCATTAGCATCGAAAGACACGCACAAGATGTGTCGCATTAATGCGTGAATAGGAAACGCAAAAGACACATATTCGGGATTTGGAATTGAATTTCGAGAGAAGCCGCTACAGCGAGAAGCAGGATAAAATCGTCAGAGTGTCGTCCTCTTTGGGCGGACGCTCGTACCGCAATGACGCCCGGTCCGCACCACTGCAGCGGTGCGGCGCTTCGCCGAAGCTCGAAACGTCTGGCGCATGCGCGCGACGCGCGAAATCACACTTCAATGTTTTTGTCAAAAACACGGACAAGTTCTTCGATCGTCGCGTCTTCTTAACACTTTGAGAGGATTTTGCACGACATACGAAGATTGACAGCTCACGTAAACGAGGTACGGTAATCCTAGAATATATCGGGGAATTTATCGATACTGAAATTGTAGAAAGACTGAGAGCTTGTCGCTAAATATTCTCGTTGAGTAAGTTCTCTAATATCGGTCTTTAGTCAACTTTTTAACAATATTACTTCTAGTACTTATTAATAAGGATCATTTCATCGGAATTCTAAGTCAGTTCTTATAGTTTATATATTTACTTTCGTGTCGCCGATGATTGAAAAGAAAGAACGACGGATCGCAACGAACATAACCTAGAAGATATTTTAAAAATGGGGTAATTTCAAGAATGCGCCGCACATTCTGTACAAAATTCTTGTATAAAGAAAGTGTGTCAAGTTCGATGGCGATAAAAATTGGATACTTTATTGCGTCGCTCGTCCTAAGCCTGTATGCGAAATTTGGAATCTACCCATTAACCTGTTAAGGAATCAAAACACTTTTGACTCGCAGGCATTTTGGGTGCACTCGAGATGTTGTTTGATTCTTAGAAATGATGAGAAAAAGAACAATGAAGAAACGGTAGGGAATGTTTTAAACTTCCTATGTGGGTAATTTATGTATGAGACTTTTTGAACATTTTCACAATCAATCACTACATCATTGGCGTGGAATTAATTGTAACGCACTCAAATTCTGCTTATATTCTCATTCTCCCATATATTCCAACGAAACTGTATGGTAACCCTGCAAACAATTCAGCGCCTTGGAGAATTTGCACGTCACAGCATTTTAACTTTCAAGGATGTTACCCCAATCAAGGCAAAATATTAACAAAGACACATCAATATTTCGAAAGAAATGGTTATAAGTGGGAAGTTGGGGGTTAGTCTACATTTTATAGCACTTACAGGCAAATTTTACTCCATATCCAGGACATATAATTGAGAATTTCAAGTTTCCGTTACTTTTGCACCGGATCGAATCTGCTGTACATCTTTAAGGGCATTAATCTGTTGAAATTTTGGAAAATATCGATTTTTGGTTTTCTACAAATTTTCAAAATATAAAATTCCGAAAATATTCCTTGAAAATTTTAACTCTAGTTTATAAGTAGGTTCCGCGAACTGGCAAGCTCTGAAAGCGTTTTTCTTAAAATTACTTTTTGAAAATCGGTGATCACGATATCTCATAAATCACCGCAAGGATCAACTTCAAATTTAACAAGCTTCTTTATGCATCAAAAATAAGTGCTTGAAAGAATTTTTTTTTTTTTTTTTCAATTTAATTTTTTATTTTATCGACGAAAATCGAGCGTTTTTTGTACCGAAAATCGATACTTTTATTTTGGACGGCAACCATTTTTCCAAAAATCGATATTTGATTCAATCCATTGTTCCAACACTAGATAATTTCATGCAAAAACTAAATGCGCTTGATTTTTTCGTTTCGAATGATTCGTTTCCAAGCAGCAGTGATCACTGCAAAGGACGTTTTTCAATCAATTTTTGTACTGAAAAATAAAAAATTTCAGTACAAAAATTATAAATAACACGTAAAACCATACTATTTAAAAAAAATAATTTTAAAGTTAAAAAAACTAATTAAAAGAGAATTTTTAAAGTAAAACAATTTTTAGTTGAAAAAGAATTTTAGAAGTAAAAAAAATTTCATTAAAAAAGAATTTTAGAAGAAAAAAAGTTTAAAGAACAAAAAAATTAATTAATAAAGAATTTTTGAAGGGAAAAAAATTTTTTAGAGTAAAAAAAATTTTTTTCACATGCACACGTGTTTCCAGAAAAAGTCGCCGAAAATGGCTCTTCAAACAATTCTTTATTTTCATTCCTCACAGATGGGAACTTGGCACTTGGAGGTTGCGAGAATGGCGATGTACATTGCATTTCCGGTCGTGCTGTTTCACTGGTTCAATCAGCCGGAGAATTTTGAGGAGTGGGTTATAAAAACTCGCAGAGAATTTTATCCACCCGAGAAACAATCCGATCGTGAAATGTGGGCAAAGGCGATACGTGACTTCAACGAAGCGAGGGATCGTGAGGCAATCGAGCAGATGGAAGCGGCTCACAAAAAGTTTGAAGAAAGGGCTCGACAATGAGCCGTGCTCCGAGCTGTTTCACTGTGATTGCATTTTCGTCGCAAACGAAGCTCCTTTGGCGGCTCGTTGATGAGGCGATTGGTAACGTGCACACTGTACGTCATCGAATACCCTCTGTTGCGTATGAATATATAAATATATGTATTTACAAATTTTACCAAATGTGTCGAAATATTTAGTCATAGAATAAACCTTGTATTATGTGATTTATTAGACAAAGTGGATTTCTTATTTACGAAGGGGTGGTAAAATTTTGATATAATGTTCAGTTGCGATTGTGCCTTGAGGGATCATCACAGTGTAAAATTTTCAAAGAAAGCGACTTTGTTGCATTATCCGATAGTATAGACGGTTATAAACATGAACCTCGCATCGCCGATTGATCGTAGGAAGACAATTTATATGAAAATTCCACACTCGAAACTTCAAACGCGTTTTTTCGAAATGTCGTTTTTCAAAAAAGTGTACGCTCTCAAAGGAAGAGTTTTTAAGCTATTCGTCTCAAATTTTGATACAACATTCTTCACGCCATTCTTTATCTTGCTATGGAAGCTTTTTTCAAACCTTCATATTTTTTTAACGAAAAACTATCGAAAAATTGGTTAAATTCGGAACTTTTTTTTCAAAACGCTGCCATTTTGTCAATTGTGATTTTTTTTAAATCCTCCATATCAAGATAGCGATTTTCATAGTGATTGATAATCCTTTTACAAATTTTCTTTCAGATAATATTTACAGCCACAACCGTGTACACCGTGACTCCTTTTTTTCGAAAACATTTTCAATCGTTAAAAAAATGTCAAAAAAATGAATATAAACGTTGAAGAAATTATTTTCTGTTCTTCGTGAGTGCTTTGATTCAACATAAAAAAAATCCGATTGATTAGCGTATTTTAACCATCGGAAAAAAATCGCTAAAATCAGCTATTTTTCGACCCGTTACACTGTGACGATCCCTTAACCCGTTGAAGCATACATTTTTCTCTACGTGCATGTTTTTTTCCCCTTTCGTTATTGAAATCCTAGGAACCTTAAGGTGTTAGGCCACAGTAACGGTTATAAAATCGTGTGCGAATTTAACAATTTTTCTTCGTTTGAAAAAGTGATTCACTCATAAAATTAATTACAATAGAACCTCGATTATCCGAACCTCGATCATCCGAACCCTCAATTTTCCGAACGATGACTTAGTTTATACGAACGCTCAATTATCCGAACGTTGGCGCGAAAGATACATTGTTGCGCGCTGCCACCGCCGTGAGCAACAATGAGCAACCCAACGCATCTTCTCAAACGGCTGCGTTGGGCAATTAAAAATAGACGATTTTATAACAAAAAATATAAAAAAAGGCATTCGCCTTTTTTGAGGTATTTAAAATACACACACACACGCGCGCGCGCACACACACACACACACACACACACACACACACACACACACACACACACACACACATATATATATATATATATATATATATATATATATGTATGTATGTATGTATGTATGTATGTATGTACTGTTTTTATGTAAAAAGGTATTGTTTATGATCTCGTCGCAAAAAACCCACGTTTCGATTATCCGAACAAGTCTCGGTCCCAATTAGTTCGAATAATCGAGGTTCTACTGCACACATATATTTAGTATGAATATCAAGTAGTTACAAAATATATATATTTTTTTCGATGTACAAAATGGTCCATTACTAATATTTTCTTTTGTTATCTTTTTTGAGCGCTCCGCGGCGTGACCTTTAGCATCCACAATTTTTTACCTAGAACAAAAAACAAAAATTCTCGTCAATCTACATTAGAATACCTAGAGAAGTACGTACGGAATTTAAAAAATATTGTTTTATTCAAAAGTTGTAGATATTTGAACTTAAGGGGAGATATACACCTAGGCGCAGGAAAAAAGGTCATTTTTGTGAATTTTTTCAAGGAAAACTATTCGAAATTTCGGATTGGGGTTTTAATTATCTAAAAGTATATACATTCAAAAACATGTTTAATTTTCTTTATTTAAAAATATATAAATATACAAGGATATTGTATGATCCTTGAAGCGTCGTAAGAAATCTGCGTATACGGTACCTACTGGCGTTTCTTCAAAAATCATCTAAAAAAAACCAAAAAGATTATTAAATTAGATACTATAATCTAGTACTTGTCATAGCCGATTTTGAAATTAACGATTTATGACAAAATGGCAGACGTTTGAACATAAATAGTGATTTTTGGGCCAAAAATTAGTTATTATTTTGCCTATAAAACAAAAACTAAGTAACGGGGAAAAAATCCTATGACAAGTACTAGATAATGGTGTATAGAATAATCACAAAAAACCTCGAGGCAATCGGTTCATTGGTTTTCGAGAAATTTTGGGTACCGATTTGAAAAACGTGGTTTTGAGAAAAACGCGTTTGAAAATTTGGGAATGAATAAATCATGAAATTTGTCAACTTACATGGAATCATCGATACCAGGCCCATTGTGTAGGTCTTCTACGGTCGACGGAATGTTTATAGCTTCTAAATCCTCGACCTCGACCATCTAGGTGTATATCTCTCCTTAAGAAATGAATTTTCAGTGAAAAATTTCGTTATAACTGCTCATAAACTGCTCATAAAATGAAAAGTTTTCGATTAATCAGAAATTCCGTACGTACTTCTCTGCGAAATGCAATTAGGAACATGACTTTAAAATTTGAAATAAATCGAGTGAAAATTGTTGAAGTTATTTGTCACGCCGATTGGAAAAAAGCTGTTTCGAGAAGTTGCGAGTAGTCGGCCATTTTGTACATTGAAAAAAAAACAAAAAATATTTTCTAACAGCTTGATATTCATACTAAATAGACGTGTAATTAATTTGATGAGTGAATTTTTCATACGAAAAAAAGTTGTTAAATTCGCACATGATTTTATACCCGCTGCTGTGGCCTAACGCATTTACAATCGCCATATTTAATTAAAAACACTTGTGAATCGTCAAAATCTGAATTGAATTAGGTGTAACAGCAGTGTTACACTATGCCGCAAAGGGTTAACTCATCGAGAAAATAATTTACAAAAATTCCCACAATTCTTTATTAATCCATTGCTCTTTGTTCCTTTTCCCAAGGTTACAATGATCTCTATAATTGTTGCTGCTCGAACGTGTCAATTCGCAGCTTCACTTGGAAGACACCTACGCCCTTCATTCATCCACAAATACCTAAACACGACGGTAACATTTCCACCGTTCAAACACAAAATTAATTTTTTAATTCATTTTCATCAACTAAAATACTCTCCGGTTGATCCGGTTCGTAGATCCTCCAGAAGGATCATTAAAAAAAGTTCAATTGTCTGCCGTGGCCCAGTGGCGCCCAAAAATAGCGCATCCCAAAAAAGTGAATTTCCATTGCCTTCGAACGGCGCAAACGTCAACATCTTAATAAATACGGAATGTTTCCATGTCTGATCACGGGACATTATTCCCCTATACGTTTTTATGCAGTGATATCACCATTGACAAGAATCGTCGTGGAATGAAAAACGGGAGATTGGTCAACTGATTTTCCGTCGCTGTCGCCGAAGTCCGAGGGAAACAAAAAGGCCGAGAGCAGCTGCAATCGCCGCGAGAATATTGGAGCCGTCCGGTCCCCAAAGATCCTCGACGTAACCGCTGAGCAAGGGTGTTATCATGCGCGCTATACTGGAAACGCTATTGCTCGAGCCGATTACCGAGCCCTTTTGACTCGGCAGGCACCGTTTTATCGTCATTTCCGTCATGACGATTCGCAAAAACATGTGCACGGCTTTCAGCAGCATCGACCACATCATGAAAATACTTACTCTCAACGTTGCAGCTATACCCAAATAGGCGATTATCGATATCACGTGACCGTGCAAATTTCGCTTTTTGTAAGAACTGTCGCCCTCGTAAAAGCGTTTGTTCACCCAATCGACCCCAAAACCGGCCAGAACGCCCACGAAACTTTGCGCCGATATCGTGTAACCCGCCATCTTTGGTGATAAGTCGAACTTCTCCCTCAGCTTGATGCTGTAATTGTTGTGGAAGGCACCCGTGGAAAAGTCGGTCAAGAACTTGAGCGCGAATATGTCCCAGTATATTGGCCAATCGACGTTCGCCAAATCGCGTATCGCTTGCAATATCGAGCCGTCAGTTTCCGCCGGTTCCATTTCGCCTGACGCGCTACGGTCCCGTCCAGATTTCGTCGCTTGTACATCCTTCAGGAACAAATGGACCACCCCTGAAAGTCGGCAAAGTGAACGCCGTTGAAATTTGCATCATTGGAATCTCACCAAAATTCTCTCTTGCTTCTTTGTTTTGAGTGTTGCCCAAAATCCTTTCAGCCGAATTAGCTTTCAGATCTCCGATCAGTCCCGTAAAAAACTTTTTGGCATTTTTCGTATTCTGAATCTGGTGACTGAGAATTCGGGCAAAAAAATCATTTTCGTGACATTCGTGACATTGCAGGTCTTCGAGACAGTCATACGGTGATGAATAGAATTTAGAATTCATCCTTGAACTTATTAATTCTAAAATATTTGTTATTTCGTTTGTTTAGAGCCTCGTATTTTGCAGAGTATCGTCACGTTTGCAGATAGCGTCACGCGCCGTCAGATGGCGGGTCTGGGCGTTTTGGCGCGGATTTTAAAACGGATGAATTAGAACGCGATTTTTTGAAGAATTCGCTGCATGTAAATAAATGAAATAAACATTTAGAGGTATATTGTGTATATGTGAACGATTTTAAACACTTTCCGAAAATAGGCAACATCCCTACTCCTTAAATTTCTTTTGGCAAATTTTGCCAACAGAAGTCCCTCAACCATTTTTTGAGATACGTATTGATTTAGCGCTCGACAATATAAATCTATTTTAAAAACTTTTGTAATAATAAAAATAAGAAAAATGTAAGCTTCAACAACTTATTGATGGAAACTCGGCGACCAAAAAAATCAAATTCTCAGTCAATATGCCGAATCGACCACTCCAAAATCGATTGGGATACTTTTTTAACGCTCATTTTCACTTAAAAATGATACAACAAATATGGAGAACAAAGCCCAGCCGATCCAAACAAAATATCTACTACTACTGTACAATTAATGTGCGAGAGTTGTTCGTTTGGGTTTTCTGAGCTCCCGCCCTAATAATACTAATCATTAACTCATGATAAACCATAATTATGATGAGGATGGAAAATAATAGACCGGCGAATATCTGCTTGAGAGAAAATAAGAGGAATATCGAATAGGAAGCCTTCGAAATGGGAAAAAGACTTTATGAAAGTATCAAAGGAATAAAAAATTGAGGAAATAATAGATATGATAAAAGAGGGGAAAGAAATAAAAATAATAGAAAACTTGATAGACAAAGGATTGAAAAACTTAAAAAGAGAGACCATAGAGAGAGAAACAGAACAAATTAAAAAATCGACGTATAATCGTTTATACAATACGATAATAGTAAACAACGAGGCAGCGTGGGAGTATTGGGCGGCAAAAGATATTAAAGGAAAGGATAAGGAAACAGGGGCGAGGACAAGGTATGGAAATATAGGGAGGGATGGAAAAAAAGGGTAAGTGGAATGGTCTTGTAGGACATGTAAACGAGAAAGAGAAACAATGAAGCACCTGATTACGTGTGAAAAAAGAAGAGGGGTAATATTTAAGGAAGCGAAAACATATATAAAGATGGCGTTGAAGTTTTCATCGTTGCAATGCAACGAAAATGATATTGTTTCGTTTCGAAAATTTCGTTTGGCGGATTAAAGCTACGAAAATGACGAAAACATTTTTTAGGCTTCTCATTCAGCAATTTACAACAAATCTGCGAAATATTATTTTGGATAATAATGAAAATAAGAAATTAATAAGAATTCTCGTTGCGTTCCAACGATGCAAACGTCAGCTCCATTAGAGAAGTGAGTAAAGGGGAGAGTAGAAAATAAATTAATAGAGTTGCTGAGAGGGGACATAGATGTAAATATGTGTCAATTTTTTTGCGAAATAAGAAGTGAGTGTAAGAAAAGAGAAACGGTGGTAATGGAGAGCGAAAATGCAGTGTGACGAAAAT
Organism: Ophion slaviceki; assembly: GCA_944452715.1. Classification (NCBI taxonomy): domain Eukaryota; kingdom Metazoa; phylum Arthropoda; class Insecta; order Hymenoptera; family Ichneumonidae; genus Ophion; species Ophion slaviceki. The sequence goes on along the minus strand of OX101788.1, from coordinate 13,988,465 downwards.
GAAAAATAACAAAAGAGGAAAGATATAAGTGAGATTGTAAGACAGCGATGTTTAACAGTGTAACAGCTTTGCAAAAAGCCGAATAGGCAATGCCAATAAAACTTTTGACTACTACTTACCATAATTAAGTAATTAATCATATTAATTCATAATATTAATATGGTAGGTAGTTAATAATATGAATTACTTATCATTAGCAAGTGATAATAATTGTTAAAAAAAATATTGCAACCAATTTTGCAGTGAAGCCTCGATTCTGCGTATCAGTCGAATTTTCTTCTCACTCGATTTATCAAAACCGAATACGATTTTCAAGGAATGAAAAGACGAGCCATTATCTTGACGCAAATATCAAACTGATGTATACTTCGTTTACAAACCGCTGCTTAGTAGGAACAAAGCTGCGACGGATAAGCAAACGTAAGTGAAGCCGTGCTCGAGCTCCGCAAGATTGCCACCGATAGCCGGGCCAAGGGTAAAACTCAAACCAGCCACAGCCTTCAAATAGGCGAACACCGATGTCTGACGATCCACCGGCACTCGGTCAGTGACGACGGTGCGAATGAGCACCTGAGTGTGTTTGACGAGACCTAATGGTAAGGACAGAAGAATTTGCTTGTTTTTCACCAGAATCGAACGGGCAAACTCGCCATAATGGAAAGTTCATCAGGGCGAAATGTGGAATTGACATTGCACGGGGAAGAATTACCTAAAATGGCTCTGAAGAACAATATCAATGTTATCGAATTGAGCAGACCTATGAAAGTGTAACAGCAACTGACCGCGATAAGACTGAAGCATAGAATTTTCTGTCTGCCTATTCTATCGCTCCAGCTGCCCTGTAAGAGGAGAAATATTTCAATACAAGGAAAAGGAATTCGGGATGATCTTTTATAATTCATACATTATCCTCCAGGGGCCCTTTGAAGCTTGCACGATTCCTTTTACCTTTATACTACACTTGGGGCTTTGCTATTCCCAGGCCCTTAAGGGGGGAGATACCTTTCGGCAAGGAATTTTTTTTTCTGATTTTCGGGATTTTTTTTAATACGAAAGATTTCTTTACCATTTTTGAGACTTAGGACATTTTCTATTAATACGTTTGACTGTTAAATGGTATTTTTTATTTTCATCTTTATAAATGGCGCAGGTATGGAACGTGGTCTTCTAAACTGCATTTTCAAAACTGGTGTGACGTATAGTTAAAAAACTAATCGACCAATTCTGATGAAATTTGGTATAACCCGGGAAAAAAGTTCATGTCTGAGTCGATATGTTCATATATGTTTCAGATATTGTCATATATGTATCAAATATATTCATATCTGACATTTTACGGTATCATATATGATTAGGTCTGATCATATTCCACATCATATATGCATATATAAGATCATATCTGATCAAATACGGTATCTGGCCTGACCATATATGAACTCATGTCTGTTTATACCTGGCTAAGTACCAATGCGAGTTGCTACCGTAAATTCATATCTGAACATACATTATGTGATATATGAACGTATCTGTTCGTATAAGATCATATACGATCAAATACGGTACCAGATTCTGCTATATAGATCTCATATATGTTTTTATCTGGTCAGGTACCAAGGCGAGTTGGCAGCGTGAAACCATATCTGAACATATATGAAGTGATATATAAGCAGGAACGTTCATATAAAATTCTATCCCATCAGATACGATACCAAACCTGGAAAATATACGTAGTCTTATACACGCATACCTTATCGTATATGCAGTTCAGTGGTTCACACATGAAAACGTCTAAATATATGAAACGATATATGAGGATATGAGACGATATCCGATCAGATACGGCACCTCACCTGACTGTATTATATGGGATCATGTGAGTTACTATAATATTGTTAATTATTACCACGTCAAGTGATGACGTGTAATACCGCTCTATATATGTAAACATTTTAATATCTTCAGGGCTGCTCTAATAAGATTTGCTCTGATACAGTCGGAGTCATACCTGGTCTGATAGTTCAGATAAACTATGATTCTATCGTATGGGCAGGTATCATTGTTCATAGATGTCCAGGTCTACTGGGAGCCACTGTATTTTATTCTTATACATTCAGATCTGGTCCGGTAGGATCAGATCTGTCTGACCTGATCAGATCTGGTCCAACAAGATCAGATCTTGCCTAGGGATTGGATTTGGTCAGACCTGCTGCGATATGGACGGGTCTGCTCTCAAAATTATCAAAATGGCTCTGATATGATCATACATGCTCAGATATAAGCATACATGATCTGTCATGACACTACATGATCAGACCTGGCCATTTTTCTTGTCTGATCATATCTGATTCTACAGATATGATTCAGATACATTCAGATATATTCAGATATGAACTTTTTTTCCCGGGAAATTGTTCCAAACTTACTGTTTAAAACGTGGGGGTCGTGTTGCGGCCCACGGAGCTGGATCAAATGAACATAAATGTTAACTTTGATTGTACATATCACCAAAAGTACACCAAAAGCCAACTTGTTCGTTTCCTTTAATTAGCAAAAAAAAGGAAATTACGTTGGCAAAAAGGTTGGCCACCCATGGTCTAAAACATGATCCTAAATGTTGAAAAAAAGTATTTTTTTTTTATCGCAAGATGTAGCCATTTCTTTCCGAAAATTCAATTGATTCTCACTTTTTCTTGGTTCGTATTTTCGTGTGAGTGTTAATGAAAGAAAAATCTTCATTGGTTGTTTTTGGATTAATCCCGCTGACGCTACGTGTCACACCGTCTGATAACAACCGCGGCAACCCGTTTAAAAGACTGTGCCATACCTTCGCTATTTTTTAAGATTAATAATCAAAAAGAAAGTACCATGTAGCAGCCAAAAGTAGAAATGAAACATACCCTAAGTCTCAAAAATGGTGAAAAAATCGTTCCGTTTAAAAAATATCACGAAAATCGGCCACTTTTTTCTCGCCAAAAAATATCTCTCCTTTTAAGGACTCTAGTGTGTGTTGTCCACAGTGATTTGTTTCCCAATGCACAGCTGTACCGCGTTTGCACAAGAGTACAGCGAAACAGTGGAAAAAGTGTACTGACAAAGGCACTATTTGACTGAGTTTCAGCTGCATTACCATCGAAAGCTCGATAATAATGCATTCGGCTTGGACTGGGCGCAAGCCAGTGCGGCTGAGCGGTTTCCCCTCTGAGTATTGGCCCGGTTGAATACTGCTTGACACGGAAGATCGCCAAACATGCCAATCGGCTGCCCATCCACTCTTGTAGGGACAGTTTTAGTTACCCAAATGCAAGAATAACATGGATGGCTATTGCAGTAGTTCATTATAGCATACAATGATTTCAAGCACGGGTATTGAAATTTTTACGTGCAATTTCTATCTCACTAGCCTTCGGTATAAAAATTGATTTACAACATCTTGCATATACTTATTTTCTTCTTATCCCAAACAAACTACAAAATTGCACGATTAAAATAAAAAAAACATACAATTATTAACTCACAATAATCGGTCCACTAATCAACTGTGTCAGGGCATAAATGGAAGTCGTGCAGCTGATCAAAAAATGTGACGCTCCCAACTCTCTCAGCCGTGCTGACATCAACGGAATAAGGAGACTGACCGCAAATAAATCCTTCAAAGAAAAATCATTTTATTTATTTTTCTGCTCATTATTAGGATCTTCATGAAACTCAATTGTCATTCTCTGTTGTTTATTTACGAAATAACAATTATGTAACTGGCGAAAAGTCGTGGTGTTCGCTTAAAAATGATTAATGCTGGAAGAATCCGGATGAGAAATAAAGAAAAAAAACGATAATTTTTTCATTTTGCAATTATTTTCAACGCTCTGATTAATTTTTTATCGACTAAACATGTAATTTTTGTATAACCATAGGATGAAAAAAAAAAGATTCGTCATACACGCACGAATTCGTTTATTCCTTATCAGGGAAGTAGCCGTGAAATTCTATGATTATTTACAATGATTATTTACATTTTATCTTATCGTAACGTATTCTAATGGAATATCGTCACGTATTAGAATAGAAATTATACAATTTTTGGAAATGTGTCTGGAATTGAAATTACATAAATTTCGGCGCTGTCTATATCTTATGAAATGACAGATAAAGTGATTGAAGTAATGATAACTATTATCAAGTATCAAAATAATTCGATAGGATGACAACTAACAATTTTATAATTTTACCAGAAACGACGCAACGAAGATCCATAAAACGCTACGTTCTATGATAAAAAACGAATTGTTTTCCATTAAAAATGATTGTTTCCGACGAACTTATTAATCTCAGCTCGTTTCGTACTTTTCGCATCCACCGTGCGAGCTTGAACTGTAGGAGCGCGATTGAAAGAAGTGCAAGATGGCGGCCAAAGGTTCATTGCGAAGAGCGCGCCACAGCCGCGTTTGTGGCGCGATAAAAGGAGGGGGCATTTCCGAAAGCGGGAAAACTTATGCCTGCGGATCAAAAATCTCCCGCCAAGAGTTCAAAAAAACTATAAACTGCAGTTACATGCCTCACAGAATCTCCACAAAATCATGCCGAAAAGAACCGTACACAGCGCGAGAATCCAAAAAGTTTGTTCCTCAACGCCGCGATTTTTCTTTTCAGAGAATGAAAAGATACACGGAAAAAAACATAACACCAGAATTCAATGGTGACTAGCGATATTCACTCTCGTTATTTACAAATTCGATTATTGAATTTTATTTACAATTCGCAACTGCTGACATCCAAACAAAGAACGGCTAGTGCCGAGCCGACGTCTTGCACTTCGCGGCATTCTCCAACGTTTTAGCGCCGCAGTTGCGAACACGCGCGTCGGGTCCTGCAATATTATTTCAATGTCGTTCTTTTAATAACTATTTGTTCGTTCGTTTACCGTGTATCGCTGTGTGTCGCGAAACTTGCCCGTGCGTCGCAATAAAGAATCGCGCGACGCTGATCGCCATGGAATCGTTGCTACCCTCGGAAATAGCGCGTTTAGTTTTGGGTGAGTGGAAAAAAAGCACGATCGAGTGTTACACCCATTCGACGCTAACCTCATCGCGAAATAAACGTAAACACAACTACGGACTTGCCTTTTTCGGCTTCCAATACACGTCGCATTCTTCATCATCCACGAAATCTCTCGCGTCCGATTTGCTTTAATCGGAAAAATCCTCTCGCGTGACAGAATTTCGATTTATTTATACGCCTTTTCCACTCTCGTCTTTTACGACAAAAAATAACGTCGCTCTATTTTTATCATCGTGAATTCGGCCAATTCCGTTTAATTTTTCGTTCTGTTCGGTCGAGCGGTTTCGCGAACGTTTGATATTCCATTTTTCGCGAATTTAGGTTATTTGGAGGAAGAAAAATGCGAGGACGCGGCGAGATCCTTTCTGGAGACGTCACCGCAGCTTCAGGAATGCAGAGCCGTCACCTCCTCCGGCAGGCGCTTCAGCACGAAAGTGAACAGCTGGACGCTCGTCGATATCCTGGAGAAATTCTGCGCCGTGAACGCGATAAGTACGCTGCTGCACATTTCCAATTGAGACAATCGCGTTGCGCTTGCACATTTCTCAGTTGCGACGATCCTTCGGTACGAGAAATATGGAAAGATCGACAAAAAAGTGCACAACGTGATTATCGTTATACGAGTGTAGGATTAACAAGAGGAATATCGCGATACTCTTTTCTCAGTACAGGAGAGGTTGAACAAAGTCTCGGACTGCGAGCAGCTCAAGCATTGCGGCGATTTGCTGGAACAACTGAGATTCCTAGTTGACGGATCTCGGGGACAACGCTTCGTCGTCAACATCAATGTCCCGGTAAATGGAATTTGTCTGACGATAGGTCGAAGCACTATGCGTAGAATATATGAGTATTAGTAGATATTCCTAATGAGGTTACAGCTGAAGGTGGCTTTTGAATTCTTAAAAATAGTTCTTTGTGCTCAGGAATCAATGCAAAACGTACAGGTGGGATACAAAGGGATGGAAAAATTAATATTCATGGCGGGTGAACAAGAGAGATTCTTCTTTCATCTACGCTGGCGAAATCTGTCAAAACTTTTATTTTTCCTCAAGGCCTTAGGCCACAGTAATGGGTATAAAATCACGTGCCAATTTAACAATTGTTTTCGTATAAAAAAGTGATTCGCTCGTAAAATTAATTACACATCTATTTAGTATGAATATCAAGCTGTTAGAAAATATATATATATTTTTTTCGATGTACAAAATGGCCGACTACTAATATTTTCTTTTGTTATCTTTTTTTAGGCGCTCCGTGGCGTGACATTTAGCATCCACAATTTTTTACCTCGAACAAAAAACAAAAATTCTTGTCATTCTACATTAGAATACCTAGAGAAGTACGTAAGGAATTTAAAAAATATTGTTTTATTCAAAAGTTGTAGGTATTTGAACTTGAGAAATGAATTTTCAGTGAAAAATTTCGTTATAACTGCTCATAAACTGCTCATAAAATGAAAAGTTTTTGATTAATCAGAAATTCCGTACGTACTTCTCTGCTAAATGCAATTAGGAACATAAGTTTTAAATTTGAAGTAAATCGAGTGAAAATTGTTGAAGTTAATTGTCACGTCAATTGGAAAAAAGCTCTTTTGAGAAGTTTCGAGTAGTCGGCCATTTAGCACATCGAAAAGAAATATATATTTTTTCTAACAGCTTGATATTCATACTAAATAGATGTGTAATTAATTTTATGAGTGAATCACTTTTTCATACGAAAAAAATGTTAAATTAGCACATGATTTTATACCCGTTACTGTGGCCTAAAACCTTAAGGTAGAACATGCGAGACGGTCCCATTCAAAAGAAAACATACGTTCAAGCTCCACATGCAATTTTGTGACCCACCTAGGTAGATGTAGCCCGTTAACAGACAATTGGGTAGGGGAAGAAACAATTAGTAAATAATTGTTATAGTAGTACGTATTGAATTGTGTTTCGTGTTCTGGATAATTACTTAAGGCTAGATATACACCTAGGAGCCGGAAAAAAGGTCATTGTGAATTTTTTCAAGGAAAATTATCCGAAATTTCGGATTGGGGTTTTAATTATCTAAAAGTATGCACATTCAAAAATATGTTTAATTTTCTTCATTTAAAAATATCAAAAATATACAAAGATATTGTATGATCCTTGGGGCGTCGTAAAAAAATCTGCATATACGGTACCCACTAGCGTTTCTTCAAAAATCATCTGAAAAAAAAACCAAAAAGATTATTTAATTAGATACTATAATCTAGTACTTGTCATAGCCGATTTTGAAACTATCGATTTATGACAAAATGGCGGACGTTTGAACATAAATAGTGATTTTTGGGCCAAAAATTAGTTATTATTTTGCCTATAAAACAAAAACTAAGTAACGGAAAAAAAATCCTATGACAAGTACTAGATAATGGTGTATAGAATAACCACAAAAAACCTCAAGGCAATCGGTTCATTGGTTTTCGAGAAATTTTGGGTACCGATTTGAAAAACGTGGTTTTGAGAAAAAAGCGTTTGAAAATTTGGGAATGAATAAATCATTAAATTTGTCAACTTACATGGAATCATCGATACCAGGCCCATAGTGTAGGTCTTCTACGGTCGACGGAATGTTCATGTAGCTTCTAAATCCTCGACCTCGACCATCTAGGTGTATATCTCTCCTTAAACCTTAATATTCCCACTGACGAAGCTCCAAACAGTGAAATACAAATTGAAGATTTTTATCAACCATTGATGACGATTAATAATGAATATTCGCATTATTCGCAAATTCGGAGACGACGTCTCAAGTTTCAGGTGGCTCGCCCATAATATCCAGTAGCATGCGAAAGCGCCATCACAGCGGTAGCGATCGAGAGCGTTCGAAACGCGCCCCGAAATCCCATGCGCTGCTTTTGGGTCAGAGCAGCGAGCCGGTGACCAGCCAGTGTCAGTAAATTCGATCCAAAATTCTTTCCGTCCCACCAAAAACGCAAATGCGGATTAACCTGACAAAGGGCGTTCGTTTCAGTGGGTTGCAACGCTGTGGAAACGACGCCACTGGAACATTTGCCGGGTCACTCGGACTCCGAGAAAGTGGAAATTCCGGTGGAAGAGATTGTCGAAAAGTGCCAAGAAATTCCAACGACCAGCAATTGTTCGTCGACCGTCCCGGAGGCAACGGGAGCTCGATCTACGACGGAAAGTTCCCACGCGTTCGTGGAGAACGTTGAGGCGAAACCGAGCTATAAAACCAGTCCGGACAATGGTGAGAAAAATCAAGAAAGGTGTTCGACCGCGACTGACACGAAGGAACTCATGCAGTACACGAACAGCGAGGTGCAAACGAATCCTTACGACGTGGCCGAATCAGAAACCGAGTCGGCCTACGAACCCGTGGAAAATCTCAGCGTAGGTTTTTCGTAGTATTTATATTAGGGTGTGCCGCAAAAATATTCAACATTCACGCCTTCGAGCTTCATTAAGTATTGGAAAAAATCATGCCGAATTTGAGCTGCTCATCTCAAGTCTGAGCACTCGATAATTGTTTTTCCCCTTCGGAATAACTGAACGATTGATCAATGTGAAGAATCTAGAACGCAGCCACATGCACTCGACTCGAAAAGCTCAAATTTGCCATCAATTGTTTTACGCCCAATACTGTTGGAAGAGCTAACAGTTCAATTTTTTTCCGACACACTCTAGTTGCCATAAAACTGTTGTGGTTTTTGTTCTCCATTTCACGAACGCCTTACGCTTTGTTTTAGTTATTGACAAAGGAATTGCTTAATCGCACGGAATTGCAAGAGAGGATAGCTGAAAATATCAATAAGGCAATTCTTCCTTCAGACTCATCGATGAGGGACGTTAGCCTCAACGAGTCGGTCGGCGGTGAGATGAACACGTCGATTATGACGGAGTTGAATAACGCTATTAAGTCGGTGGTTACGGCGACCGAGAGCGATCCCCTATTCGCTCAATTTCTCGACGATATAATCGGCCCCGACGCTGGAAACGACGAGAGCCCAGACGAGAACAACGATCATCAGCCTGTCAGGCCAAACGAGTAATCCGATATCTATCTCATTTATATTCGATTTCTTCCAAAGGGGCCGTACGCAAATTACGTAACGCAACTGAGGGGGTCAAGGTTTAGCAAGGTTTTAGGGTCAAGAAATAGCAAAATTTCTGCATGTTCAAGTTTTTTATTTAAACCTGGCGTGCAATTTTACCGTGGACAGCTGACAGTTTTCTATACGCAATGTCAGTTAAGGGGGAAAGTCACCGTGCAATAACTTGCACAGTAGCTTTCCCACATCCCCCAAGCAAAATTTGGAGATTTTTTTTCTATAATTCTTGAAAGTACATGTATTGAAAAATATGTTGGCAACATTCTTGTTCACAAGTCCGAAAATTGACGAAGTTATAGTCGCTTTAGTGAGAACAGGTAGCGCGACCGGTTAGTGCCCTCAGTCCCTACTAGTTTTTTCGACCTTGTCCGAGCGAATACTTAAGGGGCTACTTTGGAGCCACGAAAAAAGGCTATTTTCGCGATTTTTTTTGAGGATTTTATAAAAGATATGAATATAAAAGTTGTTCGGCTTGATAAATAAAGTCCGGAAATACATTTTAAAAAATTGTTTAATTCATTTTTATTCATTTTCAAGTACAGAAGCTATAGTTTAACGTAACGCCTCAAAAATAGGTGGGCTAGGTAGCTCCATCACAACTCGGCAACGACTTGTCTGAAACAAAAAAATCAAAGTCCATTAGATTCAGTATGGCACCAGCGACAAAATGACCCTCGGATATAAATCTTCATCAAAAAATTAAAAAATGGCAGATAATAAACGAAAAAAGTTTTAAAAAACGCGTTTTTTCGCAGTTTTTCGCAAAAAAAGGAGTAAAAATAAAAATTTCAAAACCATCGAGGGTCATCTCGTTGCGAATCATGTTTACAATATGTGGTTCAAATTTCAAGAGAATCGGTTTTTTAGTTTTAGAGATACGATGGAGCCAGATTTTGAAAACGTTGTTTCGAGAAAAACGCGTTTGAAATTTATACTATGAAAAACTTACCTAAACTCAATCGGCAATTCCTGCACCGTACAAAATTCCTTCCGATTGCTCATCATTGTTGATTTCTTCAAGTCTTGCTTGCTTTCGATTTTTTGAAATTTTCAAAGTGGACTGGCCCCTTAAAAACTTATCAACCGATTTTCAATTTTCTAAAAAACATTTTTGTAATCGCAGTGACTAAGGTTGTACGTATCCGCGTTTTTAACATTTGATAATTACTATTTTTAAATAGTGCTTGAATACAGAAAAAGGGCCTTGAAAATAGAAAAAAATGTCCAAACTGTCGGCATTTTGTAAAAACCAAAATAAAAAAACGGCTACGCGTAACGAACTACATTTGTATAGATGTCGATAAATTGTCGACTTTTAATTTACAGATAACCTTTCATAAAGATATCGATGGGACAATGAAGAGAATTTTTTTTTCGTCGTCGAATCAAGGCATATATCTCGGTTAATTTTCAAGATTGTGTCATAAAAATTGGTATAAAACTAGATGAATATATACTTCATAAAATGAGCATACACCCAATCCTTTAATAATTAGTTATGTCTGTAAAAAATCGCAATTGATAAAGCGCCCGTTACGTGACGGAATGGGGGGGGGGGAGCAAGCGTGACGGTCCCGTTACGTGGGGGGGTAAAATTGGGAAATTTTGCGTTACGTAATTTGTGCACGCCCCCAGTGTCATTACGGGCTCTTCCGCTACTCCTCTCTTTTGTCATTTTGCGTTTATTCGGCTCGTTGTCTCAACGAAAATGTCCTTTTTAAGAGAACCAATCAAGCCTCCCGATTCCACCTCGAGGGAGGCTCGTCCCGAGGCATCGGCGCTCATCGAAAAGCTCGCCATCCCAAAAGCTCCAACGGCCGATGTACCATTGAAGAATCGTCTCCGAAGTTCGTTGAGTCATCAGTCGACACGAGCGGAGGAGGACGGAGTCGCGGAAAAAGTTGTCCCAAAGGACGAGGCGGCTGCCCTGGAGGACGTGAACGCTGCTGCTGTGCTCAGCATAATAAACGCCATCAGCAAAACGGAGGAGGATACACCAGTGAGCGTCTTGACGAGTGAAAATCCGTCGGCGAATGCTGAAAAAGCGGTCGTCGAACTGGAGGAAGTCAACCAAGTTCAGGAAGTCCCCAGATCGAATCCCGTGAAGCCGCACGAGGCCGAGAAGCCCGTCGTTGCGGAGCCGCCGAGCGACGCGAAAATCGCGAAAAGATCGAACGTTCGTAAGCCACGAGTGCCGAAGCCGAGGGTTAAGATGGCTCAGCCGAATCTAATGTCGGAGGAGGATATAATGGCGATGCCGACGTTGATCGTATGCTCGAAGGAGGATATGTCGACGATAATAAACGCCGCGCCGATGATAACCGAGCCGGTGAGCTCCGGTGGCTATCGCGCCTCGCAGTTCGTACCGATAGCGCCAAAAACGGCGGAAGTTATGCAGAAACCGGAGCCCATTTATCTTCGCACGGTAACCGTGCCGACGAAAGTATCGGACATCCCGAAGATCGTTGGCGAGCAAAACATTCAGACGGTCAAAGCGTGGCAGGAACTAAATCTGGCCGAGGCAACGAAACCGCGATCGGCCGAGGTCGCCGAAACAATAGTCCAGGAAGTTCCTTCGTCGGTTGCAACGACGGAAGTTAAGATTCCGGAGAAAATAACTCTCTACGGTAACGAGACTAGCGCGATGACGATGCTCGATAATTCGATCGTATCGACGCTTCACGTTGACGAGCCGATCAGCGTAACGGGCACGGGTTTGTCGCCGTTTTTGAAATTCAACAACAATCGGCCGAGCCCTGCCGAGCCCTCGGTGCCAACTGCGCAAACTCGCGATAACGCGGCCCAGATAGCCACGACCTCGAACGCCGACAATTACGATCACATAACGAAAAGAACGCCGCGCACTCTGCTGAAAAGTCGCTCGAAGAACAATCGGCTGAGCATGTCGACACCGCGACGACGCAGCAGTCACATCAGAGCGCTTGACTTCAATACACCCTCGAAGAGCATCAAGAGCGCGCGTCGTTTGAGCACCACAGAGTGCTTGGATTATTCCCCAAAGTCGACGGGTTTCGAGAAAAAAGTTTGTCGCGCGAGCCTCTTCAAGTCGCCGCCCTTCAGTGCCGCGCAGACGCCCAGAAAAGTCAAGAGTCCCCTCAAGGATCGAGCGCTTTGCAAGGTTCCAATTGCCACGCGGAGTCCAGCCCCGAAGCTCATGGGCGGATGGGAAAGATACACCGGAGTTGGGATGATTCTCGGCTCGACATCGCCGAGCTCGTCAAGCGGCTCTCCCGATAAAACTACCACTACCGTGACATCGCGAAGCGCCAAGAACTGGGACACCGATCTGCGCAAGTCGCTTGCACCGATCGAAGAAACAGCCGCAACATCGAGACCGGCTAAGAAGCCTGTCGTCAAGAAATCCGCGCAGCTCGTCAAACGTCAGAGTAGAAAGAAAGTCGCGTCGAGTGCGACGAACGTTGAGATCGACGAGGCTTCGAACGAGTCCGACACGAAAAAAAGCCAACTCGACTGCTGCATCGATCCAGCGGTACTTCCGACTAGTCCAGCCGCGGAAAAAACCGACGAAAAGGATCAATCGACCGGCCTGACATCGGACAAATCCAAACTCGAAACTACGCTACCGGAACCGGAACAATCTTCCGTCTCGAACGCCTCGAGAAGCATCGAAACTGCGGCGAATCCGCCAACGATCGTCGACACCGCGGCGAATGTGCCATCAATCGTCGACAACGTGGCGAGCGGCAAAGACGCAACGGTGAAAATCACGAAGAGGAAGTACGCGACATTGAAGACCATCACGACGAGCGTAACGAAAATCGCCACCGAGGCAAACTCGATCGTCGAAAACATTAGCGAATATTCGTGCACGGAGAAGACCAAGATTGTATCCCTACCGGATATGCTGCAGCTCGAGACGCCGCGAAAATTCGAGGGTAGCTTCGGAATTCCACCGACTCCGAGACTCTTGAGTCCCGGCAGCAGCAACCTGACCACGCCTTTCGGCCAGATCCCCGATGACGCCTCAAAAGTGACGGGCTTCGTGTCGACCCCGGAATTTCCACCGACGCCCAGCATAAATCTCACGCCGAAACAATCGAGCGCGGACGGCACCGAGAAGAAGGACAAATTTCAGTCGTGCTCGGAGTACTACGAGCCGACCTCCAAGCCGAAAGATCCGAGAACCATACGCACGAACGATCACAGCAGACACGACATGAGTCTACCGTTGCCCGGCATGGCGGCCATTGCCGTTGAATCTCGCGTGAACAATATAACCGTTGAAGTTGCGCGCGGCTTTCAAGCCACCACTTCGAGCAACACACTCGAGATAACGCAATTTGAGGTTATAAAGGAGAATTTGCCGCGCGACGAAGCTTTTCGCGAGCTCAAGATTTCCGGAGGTACGAGCGACGTCGCGACGGAGGATCCGCCGGGTCGAGACTCCCAGGGGGATACTCCTTGTACGAAGGACGCGAATAACACGAGCTCGTCGCTCGACTATTCATCGGACAGCGACACAAGCTCGTCGTCGGACTCCTCGACATCGTCCTCGTCCTCGTCGTCGAGCAGCAGCGCCACCTCGCCAACACTCGACAAGCCCAACGACGCAGCGAGAAAAATTGACTCCGACACCAGCAACGATTCCGTGGAAAAATCCGCTAACGTTGGCGACACCAACGATTCAACTCCCGATGAACCGTCGACGAACGTACGCTTGATCGACGCCTCGACGGCCGTGGCGGTCGAAGCTTCGCGCCACGAAAATTCGCCGAGCAAAGTATTCACGATCGCGAAGAACGACGAGGAGCTCGCCGCGTGCACGCTCGAAACACCCGCCAAAGACGAGTGCCTCTTGCCCGAGGCTGTTATATCCGAAACGCCCAGTAGCTCGAAAGCCGGCATCGAGACGACCAATCTCAATTCGAAAATATCCGCCCTCATCACGTCCGCCGATCGTGAAAGAGAGTGCGAGGAGAACTCGAGCGGCGCGCGGGAAAAAACTCTACCGAAGATCGTAAACGTTCAGAGAATATTGCCGAACGCCACGATAACGATAAAGCCACCGTCAACCTCGGAGGATCTTTGCAACGCTGTGCAGTGTAGAAGCCAATCGAAGGCGCTTACCGACGCACAATTGAGCAAACAACTGGAGGAAAAACGATTGAGACTCATGGCCAAGTTCAAGGAGAAGCCGAAAGCCTCGATCCACAGGCCGCGCATGAAACGGGCTGTGGTCATCGCGAGGTGCAAGAAACAAACGGATGAGAAGCAGGAGGAATCTGCTGTGGGGGGCAAGGACGAGATCGCCGGGGTAGACGAGACCCAGCCGGACATTGGAACTGAGGAAGCACGGAAGATTCAGGACGGAGAACCGGCGAAGAACCGACGGATCGAGGAAGAAATGGACGCAGCGGAGAAAAAATCGCCGGACGAGGAAGACGTGGCGAAGAAAAGTTTCGACGGTGGAAAGGAAGTCTCCCTCAATCCCGCTCCCAAAGACGATAAGGAAAAAGGAGGCTCTGCGGGGAAAAACCCTAGCATGGAGAAGAAAAAGTTACCGGCGAAGAAAACAGCCGATGAACAGCATGGAGAATTCGCGGGGAAGAAAAGTGCCGATGAAGATAAGGAGACGCACAAGAAGTCTCAGAAGAAACAAACGCAGCAGACGAATGACGAAATTTCTGAAGTTCCCAGCAAGGATAAATCGTCCAAGGACGAGATTCAGCGCTCAAGGAGCGACGAAGATTCGGCGAAGAGAGCAGAGGGAAACAACGACCGAGACAAAAGTGACAAGTCCGCCAAATCGAGAAGATCACGCTCGATCGAAAAAGCGAGAATAAAGACTGAGAGTGCCGCTGGCAAAGCAACGAGAAGCCAGGAGACCGTTCGCCAAGAATCGTCCGAGCGATGCGTCGGTGATTGTCGAGCCAGTCAAGAGAAGCCTGCGCACAGCGTCGAGAATGCGAGGAAGGAAAAAAAAGAGAGCAAAGAGATAGCCGTGAGCGTCGACGCGAATAGAATCGCCACCAAGTCCAAGGTCGATCTCGTCAAGCGTGATTTATTTTCCGACGAGGAATCCAACGATCAGCGAACAACGCGCTCGAGAACGCGGCAAACGTCGGATTTTCGAGGAAGCGACAGCGCCGATTCTCGCCTGTCTCCTTCGCGTCTGCCGGATAAGAATAATTCGTCGCCATGCGCGACTGGAGCTGCGGAGGACATGCCGGGTGTTCTCGAGTGTCTGGATCTCGTGCCAACCGTCAAAGGCGATACGTCCGACGAGGCCGACTGCGCGATACTCGACAGCTCGCACGGCCGACGACATCACGGCGAGTATCACTTCATCTACGACGAGAGCGTGTCAACGAAAAAGAGAAAACGAAAATTCAGCAATTCCGAGCTCGAATTTCCCGTCGAGGTGGAACTCAGCGACGAAAATTATCGCAAGTGCCCGAAACTCATGACCGCCACGGCCTTCGAGGAAATCTTCAATTTGACACCACCGAGGAAAAAACGCGCGACTAAGGAAACCACGCAGGGCAAGAACAAAAAAGACGTTACGACGGCGAGAAAAGTCAAACCCGCCTTCAAGGGCTTACAGGAGAAACCCCTCGCTACTTCGTCGCCCGTTTGCAAAGCTGCGAGCTCGAAGATTGCCGGGAAAACGTTGAAAACACCGAAGAAAACGGAACACGAAACGAGCGAACCGAAGAAAAAGATCACGTTGAGAAACGACGCGAAGCAACAGCAAGAACACGGTACGAGACTTCGAAGCTATCGTCTTGCGTCTTTGAAAAGTGTTAAGAATCTTGAGGATCGTTGTTTTTGTTGCATTGCAGAGAAGGGAATACTGAAGACGCGCAAGAGGAGAGGATCGGCGTCGAAGGATAACGAGCAGGTATGGTCTTCGGAATATCACGGATGAGGAATTGTTTTTTCTTATGGATAGATGCGGAAATAACGATATGGCAATACAAAATGGATGCTTTAGTGCTTCTTTCGCTCTTAGCCTGTATGCGAAATTTGGAATCGAACCAGTAAGACCTTAGGAAAAAGTAACGGGTATAAAATCATGTGCGAATTTAACAACGTTTTTCGTGTGAAAAAGTGAACCACTCATAAAATCAATTACACATCTATTCGGCATGAATATCAAGCTGTTAGAAAATATAGATATTTTTTTTTCGATGTACAAAATGGCCTACTACTAATATTTTCTTTTGTTATCTTTTTTTAGGCGCTCCGCGGCATGACAGTTAGCATCCACAATTTTTTACCCAGAACAAAAAACAAAAATTCTCGTCAATCTACATCAGAATACCTAGAGAAGTACGTACGGAATTTAAAAAATATTGTTTTATTCAAAAGTTGTAGGTATTTGAACTTAAGAAATGAATTTTCAGTGAAAAATTTCGTTATAACTGCTCATAAACTGCTCATAAAATGAAAAGTTTTCGATTAATCAGAAATTTCGTACGTACTTCTCTGCGAAATGCAATTAGGAACATAACTTTTAAATTTAAAGCACATGGAGTGAAAATTGTTGAAGTTATTTGTCACGCCAATTGGAAAAAAGCTGCTTCGAGAAGATTCGAGTAGTCGGCCATTTTTTACATTAAAAAAAAAACATTTTCTACAGGCTTGATATTCATACTAAATAGATGTGTAATTAATTTTATGAGTGAATCACTTTTTCATGCGAAAAAGATTGTTAAATTCGCACATGATTTTATACCCGTTACTGTATCAAGTCTCAAGTATGATCAGTGGCATGACTAGTGCGAAGCGATATGATTATCTTAAGGGGGGGGACACCACTGCAACTGCCCATTTTCGACCGTTTCTTTGGAATTTTTTTTAAAGAAAAACATTAAATACAGGTTCAAAAGAACTTTTAGGCTTTATTAGGTACATATTGACATATGTAGAAAATAATTTATTTGTCAAAATAATACAAAATGGCGGCGCACGAGTCGCTATAGCACGACTGGTTTTCAGCCAACCCTCTCCGCGGCACGCAGTAGAACTGTCGTAAATTTAATCCTGGAACGAAGAGTCAAATATTTTCGTTTATTATATCAGTTCTAGCAGTCAAGTACGAGGGGAAATTTGAAAAAAAAAAAATAAAAAAAATCAGACGAGTTTGGAAAAAAGTTCGTTTTTTCGACCATAATTTTCGTATAAAAAGTGATATATTTTGTACAATTTCCAATCAATCAAAAAAGCGCTCATCCTTGACCGTTAAAGCAATCTAAGAAGCTACAGTTAAAATTTCAAGTCGATTGGACGAAAATTGTTCGTGTTCTGCCGCGAGCCAATTTAAAAAACGTGGTTTTGAGAAAAACGGTTTTACAGAGGCTACAGCTGATGACATTTTTTCCCGTAATACAAGGCCACCTATTGGTAGAAAATAAAACTATTTTCAGTCGGTAACTTTTTCCGCAAAGATATTTTGGTGGCTTTGTTTTTACATATACTTTGTAAAGTTGGAAAATATTTTGGTGGCTTACAAGAGTCGATAACTGCGTCTACACGTGGCATCACCGAAGGCGTTTTTCAGCGCTTGGAGACCCCTAAAAAATTCCTCGAAAACCACTTTAAAACTGTTTTTCAGATATAAATGACCATGCATCAATTTTTGAAGGTTCAGAGCATTGTTTAACAGTGTTTCCAAAAAAACGATCTTTCGAAAATTTTACAGCGGTGTCCTCCCTTAACTTGCTGAAGAATTAAAACATCTTTGATTTGCAGTCATGTTGCATGCGTTGTTATAGGAGGTTGTTTTACTCTTAGAAATGATGAAAAGAAGCACAATCAACAAAAGTGGTACAGAATGTTTCAGATTTGCTTTAGGGTAATTTGTGTATGAGAGCAACTTTTTGGACAATTCCACAATCAGCCACTGCACCATTGGAGTGGAATTGAGGAGGTTGGAGCGTTAGCCACAGTTCAAGATTAAATTTAAAGGAAAACATACATTATTGTCTAGACTATACTAAGTCTTCACGAATTTTTTAAAGTTTTTTTCACCACAGAACACCAGAGATAAAAAATAGTTTAATGTATGTAATTTTACGTGCAGGTGGATGGGCAAGACGTTCACGCTACGGGTGATGTAATTTTTTTGGCTGTTTAGCACCAAGATAAACCCCTTTTAACAACAGATTAAGGCAATCTAAACGTTTATAAACATTTCGAAAAAAAACCATCTTGCCCATCGTAAACTGTATATATACAATATTGAACCATCAAGGTTTGATGAAACATTACGAATCTTGGCTGGCATTGATTGAATGAGAATAACACAAAAGTTTTTCTCATTCATCTACAACATAAATCTATACCTCGTTTGCATTTTTTTGAGGTTCATTGAAAAACAAAATTCATAAACCGTAATTTGACTCAACTAGACTGCTCCAACCTCCTTAATTGCAATACACTGAAATTCTGCTTATTTTGTCGTTTGACCAGCCCAAACATCCTCGCCAAACTTTATGGTATCGCTGTAAACAGTTGAGCGGCTCGGAGAATACGCAGTCGTGAGGCGCGGGATATTCACTCTCAAGGGTTTCGCCCTCATTAAGAGGTTAGCCTACTGTGACGACCCGAAAATCGAGGTTATTTTAAAAAATTGGTTTTGAAGGCATAAGCAAGATTGAAAAATTGTTTAGGCATTTATTTGTATGTACATTAACAAAGTTGTGTACCAAATTTTATTTTAAAATATTAATAATTTAAGGAGTTATGCACAATCTCGTGGAGGACCTTTCAACGTGAGGAGCTCAACGGTGTATTTGATTTTGGCCATCCGGTTGATCTGAAAACGAGTTCTTTTTCATAAAATAGATAATATTGGCTAAAACTTGACCGAGTTTTTTTGTTATCGTGTTTCGATTATAAAAAAACAATTCCTAATTTTTAAATAGATTTTTCGAGGAAAAAGGACATTATTGCTAACTGTCTGTAAACGTTTTTCCGCTACCTTCCACCTGTAAACCAGGGTATTTCAAGTCCTGCCGTTTTCTCATCCAGTTAATACGTTCGAAAAATTTTGAAAAAATTCATGCTAGTGTTCGAAACATTCAATTTAATACATCAATCATAAAATTATAGGAAAATAAATGTTTTCGTCTATTTTTTGTTAAATAATTGAAGCAATTGAGTAGGAAAGTAGTTTTGGCTCGGACACGAAGTATCCAGGTTTACAGACGAAGTGTTAATAATTAATGAAAAAAAAAATGTTAAGAAAAACGTCGTCCAAGACTAAACTATTATTACACTGAGTAAGTGTACCAAATTTCAAGTCAATCCGTTCATTCGATTTTGGAATATCGATTATACTGTTTTGAAAAACATAATTTGGCGAAAAGGGCGGTTAAAATCTTACTAGCAATAACATGGCAGTAATCATAAGTTTACCTTAAATCTGCGATTTCTGCACCATATGTTGGACCTTCCTCTTCAATTTGAGTTGCCTCAGGCGACGAACGAGTGTTCGTCATTTTCGCAGTAGCCCTTAAATATTAATTTACAATTCGGCACTTAAATATTAACAAATACACATCAATCATTTAAAAAACACTCTTAAGGCCTTATACACGGGATTTCGCCGATTTTCAAAGGTACCTTTCTAGACGCGGTTAAAAAATATTACACATATATTGACATTTTTTACAGATCATTTATGCACATGGTTAAGTATATGTAAAAAAAAATCGGAAATATTAACAACTGGCGGAGATATAACATAATAAAGCAATGTATTTTTTTGCGCGCGCATTGATGGTGAAAGTTCTCGGCATCGATGTGGGTGTCTGAAAAAAATGAACATATTTATAATTGCATAATAAATGTATCTTCAGTGTGAACCAACAATATTTTTTTTTAAATTATAATAAAAATTGGAAACAAAATTTGTTTACTCAATTTTCTGTCGGTATTTGATATTTTATATTTTTTGTGTCATTGAAATTTTTGTTTCTGTGGATCACACGATAGGTGATGATACTAATAATATGTTGTAAAAATTTCAAAGCGATCTGAACCTTCGTTCAAGGGTTAGAACTTTCACAAGGTTCAAAAAAGTTAATCGTGAAAAAACGGCTTGAAGTTGGCGGTCGGGCGCGCCACGCGGTATCTATTATAAATGCAATCTTACCTTATTTTTGAAATTTTCCAATTCTGCAAAGCTTAAAATATTCCTGACCGTTCAGGCTAATGGAATAAAAAATAATTTAAAAAAATGAAATTTTTTCACATTTTTCGCGTATATAAGGCCTTAACTGGAAACTTGAGGTTTAGTCTACACATGCCACTTACGCCTGATCTTATTTTATATCTAGCACAGATATGTGAGAATGTCAAATTTCTGCTATTTCTGCATGTAATTTTATCTTTATAAAAATCATTAAAAATGTTGTGATATCGTTACAATTGAATATGTTCAACAGGTTGACAAAAAGTCAAAGCTCACGAATCCTCAGCTGCTCCTCAACAAGTTGGATCTCGACAAATTTTTGACGACGGTTCACGGACCAGCCTGAATTACGCGCGACGAGCAGCGCAACTTTTTATTTTGACGCTCGGCTAGGCACATGCAACGTGGAGAGCCTCGTGACGAGCAAGAAGACTCAGCGGTGCGAGAAGTTCGTTTGGAAAGGAAAAACACAAATGCTGTGCATTGCTTGTGAACTGTGGTGTGAATTAGAGCTGCGAGAAATGTTTCATCAGTCATATGTAGGCCTATCGTTTAATGTCCCTACAAGGGCCTGTACATATATCATTAAGAACGAATGCTGTTAAAATTTGCATGGCTGGAATGCAACGAAAAATCTCCTTTTTTATTTCATTTTTATTACTAGCCAAAAATTCTGAAGAACTTTTGCGCGATTTTCGTAGCCTCAAGCGGCCAAGCAAAAATTTGGCTCATCGAAAGAAAATAATCGATATCATTGCGTTGCAACGATGTAAATTTCAACAACGCGAAAAAGCGGAGCTTTAAGGGCCCATACCTATTGTTTTTTTAATTCGTTGACCTCATAGCCGCAGGCTATTCGTGTACAGACGTTGAACAAAAAAATTAATATTTTCCTACCGTGTCTGAGAAATTTATTTCCCTGTTATGCCCCCGCAGCAGTTTTCGTTTAAGGCGGAAACACTCCATATAGAACGCCAAATTTGAGTCGATTTTCACGATTTTTTTTATGGGTAGGGAATGTGTATATCCTTTCAGGGTCATAGGTACTTTTTATTACATAATTCTAGTTTTCAAAACGATTTTGGTGCTTGAAAAAAGTTAAAAATTGCGGAGATATAACCAGTCGCCGTGAAGCTGTCCGGAAGGGAGGCCGGATGCGGTGTACTCTCCAGCACCTCGTAGAATTATCTGAAACAGTATACGCAAAAAAAATTATTAGTATGTACATGTGGTCACTTGATGAACCATTAATATTGGAAAAATAATGATAATTGGCTAAAGGGGAGGCCTTGGAACAAAAAAGTTGATTTTTTGGGAAAAAATGCAAACTTTGACCCAGCGAAAAAAATGATTATTTTGATAATTCTAAGGGGAGGTATACACCTAGGAGCCGAAAAAGGTCATTTTTGTGAATTTTTTCAAGGAAAACTATTTGAAATTTCGGATTGGGGTTTTAATTATGTACATTCAAAAATGTGTTTAATTTTCTTTATTTAAATATATCAAAAATATACAAAGATATTTTATGATCCTTGGAGCGTCGGAAAAAAATCTGCGTTTACGGTACCCACTGGCGTTTCTTCAAAAATCATCTGAAAAACAAACCAAAAAGATTATTAAATTAGACACTATAATCTAGTACTTGTCATAGCCGATTTCGAAAATATCAATTTATGACAAAATGGCGGACGATTGAACATAAATAGTGATTTTTGGGCCAAAAATTAGTTATTATTTTGCCTATAAAACAAAAACTAAGTAACGGAAAAAAAATCCTATGACAAGTACTAGATAATGGGGTATAGAATAACCACAAAAAAACCTCAAGGCAATCGGTTCATTGGTTTTCGAGAAATTTTGGGTACCGATTTGAAAAACGTGGTTTTGAGAAACCGCGTTTGAAAGTTTGGGAATGAATAAATCATGAAATTTGTCAACTTAAATGGAATCATCGATACCAGGCCCATAGTGTAGGTCTTCTACGATCGACGGAATGTTCATAGCTTCTAAATCCTCGACCTCGACCACCTAGGTGTATATCTCTCTCCTTAAGTCGAGCTTGGGTCCGGCAATGGCACATAAGTATCATGAAAATCTGTGCCAAATATGAGCTTGACCGGTCAAATAGTTTTTGAGTAATCGTGTACACCAATTTTTTACTCATGGCAAAAAAACGTTTCGAGATAATCGTGTTTAAAGTTTCGGCAAGGGAATAACGTATGATTCTGTGACTTACCGACTAGCCAGCTATTCCAAAACCACAAAGAGTCCTTCAGCTTCCTCATAATACTATATTTCTATGAGTATAGAAGCGTTTCTAACAGCTATTATTGAATAGACGACTCATCTGCACACAGTGTGCCTATATCTGCGCGCAGCGTTCCAAACGGAGCAGAGGTGAGTCACGCTCAAAGGCTCTCGGGACGTTATCTTTGAGAATTAAGAGAATTAAGCAATAAAAAATTCATTTTTTAAAGCTTCTATATAGAAGCCCCCCTTAAGGCGAGATATAAGTTTAGATAGGAAAAGATTAAGCAATTTTGAGGGATTTTTAAAACTAGGAAATCATTATTCTACATTTATCAAACTGTAGGTATACTTTGATAGCATATTTACGTATACATTTTTTAAAATTCATTGATCATCAAAATGGCGGAGCTGTGGAAATGATGTAAATCAACATTTTTTTTCATTTAGAACATGTATTAGTTTCTATTCGACAGGGATGGAAATGAAGAAAATGCAAATTTAAGAAAATAGTACGCGTTTAAAAAAAATCAATATTTTATGCTAAATTTTTGTAAAATTTTGATTAAAAAGTAGTTTTTTAAATAATTTTTCAAAAACAATTCTCGTCAACTAGAAGGTAAGAATATTATCAATATTCTACCAAGTTTGAACTCAAGCGGCTCAATAGCTTTTGAGTAATCCTGCACGCCAATTTCGAAAATGCAGTTCTGAGAAAAACGCCTTTAAGGGACTATACCAGTGTGAACGCTGAAAATTTGGGTGATTTTCGGGAATTCTTTGGAAGAAAAGTACTCAATTAAACGTTTCGGAAAATTAAGAATATATTTGGCTATATTTGACCTATATTACATAATTTTTTCATAGAAAAATATTGACATCCAAGCGACTTATGGGCTGCCTTCGGAGGCGCCAAAAAAAAAGTTCCTCCACTGCTGACATGATTCCGGCCGATTGAGTAGCTGAAACCGAAAAAGGAAAAAATGCCGTTAAACTAGAAGGTATTTCCTGTACAATGACGTAGGATTTTCGAAAAATATCAAAATCTAACAAAATGGCGTAGTTATGAGAAAAAAGTCTGTTTTCTTGCCTATAAAATGGTCGTTTTTGTCAATGCCAAATCGTCAATTTTCATCCAATCAAAAGTATCCTACGTCATTGTAGAGTAAATATATTCAAGAATACTCGGTTCAAATTTCAAGTCAATCGGATAATTGCTCTTTGAGTTACAATGTCAGCAAATTTGAAAAATCTCATTTCGAGAAAAACGCGTTTAAAGATTTAACTATCGTTTTTTGCAAGACAAAATAATATTGATATAAATGATATTCTTGAAAGTATAAACTGTCGAAAAAGGCAAAAAACATTGATCTTTTTTAAGTGTCACTGGTATAGCTCCTTAAAGTTTACATAGAAATTGAATTACATGCCACGAGGTACTTGTGGTAAGTACTTGCTTGAGCAATCTGTTACAAGTAATTAAATTATCAATTACAGTTGTAATTGGTAATTATCAATTTCATTTTAAAAATACTGTTTTGAAAAAAAAAACGCGCTTAAAGTTACATAGAATTTGAATTAAATTCCACGAGGTACTTGTGGTAACTAAGCACTTGAGTAATTGTTACAAAGTAATTAAATTATCAATTACAGTTGTAATTGTTAATTTCATTACTGCATGCCCCTCTGCGCTCGCTCCGAATTCGAGCGACGAGGCACAGCATTGCCTGCAACGTATGAAGTTTTTCGAATTTAGCTTTGAAACTTTGGGAAAACGTTCTACGTACATAATTCCATCGTTTAAAAAAAATCGAGTTTTTGATCGTTGTAAATACATATGCCGCTTTAATTTCCCGATTTTCTGATGTTTGAGTCACCGAAAACAATTCCGGTAGAAATTAATCATGAATTCGAAGGAACGTTGGGTGACGATCTCTGTGGGAGTAAAAGGCTAGGAAGTTTTGCGGGTTCGCTTTCCTCAACAAGGATGCAGATTAAAAATAACGACGAGACATGTACAAATATTATTTATTTCGCAGTTTTACAGTAATCCAGGTTACACACTGGGGTATTTAATTTATACCGGTTATAGTTAGTCTGCTCGTAATGAGGACACATAAATATGATATATAGGAAAAAAGAAATGAATGGACTGGGAATTTTACTTTGTAAAATATCCGCGCCCGGCTGTACACACCCTCAACACTTTGCTTTAGCAACTTTGTCGATCTCCTCCACCTGATCCATGAACTTTCTCCATTGCAGCATATTCATCGAAATGCCTGCGTGGGAAAAAAAAATCACGGAATCAACAATGATTTCAACACTTTGAACCAGTGGGGAATGAAAATTGACTTCATAGGCGCGTGTCGGGCTGACTGTTTTTCTGTAATGTACAATTCTTTGAAATAGTTTGAGAGCAACACTACCAGGCTATGCCGAAAACTGGTATCGGGACTTTGATGTTGGTTTCTAAAAAATGAATCCACGTTTTGGAAAATGAACAATTGGTTTCTTCAATTATGCAGGAAAAAAACATTTTTGCGATTAACGTTTTACTTGAACAAAAAACGAGAAAATGTAAATGGGCTGAAATTTTTCAAGTCGATATTTTTTAAAATTGGTATTTCACCAGTGTTTTATATCCAGTTTAGAAAGCTCGTACTTTGCTCTAGGTTCAATCCTAAGAATTGGAAACCTTGGAGGTTGATTAAGACGCTTTTGGACAGTCTGCCACTGTGTCAATGTTTTGCATCAAGGGCTTACACCTAGTTGAAATTTTTGAAAATATCGAATTTTGGTTTTCGAATGATCCTCAAAATATGAAAAAAAAAAATATCTGAAAATTTCAAGTCGATCCGTTCAAAATTGAGGGAGTTATGGCCGTTTATGATCGCGAACTGGCGAACTTTAAATGCGTTTTTCTCAAAATTACTATCAAAATCAGTGACCACAATATCTTAAAAAGCACTGCACAGATCAACTGCAAATTTTACAAGTTTCTTTTACATATAAAAGCAGCGCTTGAACGAAGGAATTCTTTTTCCATACAGTTTTTTTATCAACGAAAATAGCGGGTTTTTTAATCGAAATTCGATACTTTCACTTTGAACTGTGGTCATTTTTTCAAAAATCCACCACCCATCTACCATGTTTACAAACATTTTTCAATATCAACATTGCAAAAGATACAAACATACTCTTCGATGTAAGAATAAAAATTTGCAAACCTGCACGTTTTTTCCCAAAAAAAAATTCGGGAAAATTAATTTTTTTTGCCAGCCACAGGCTAGGTGTAAGCCGTTGAAGTAAATCTTGCAAGAATTATTTCCCCTCTTTTTTATCAAGATTTTCAGAAAATCATTAAAAATTTCTATAGAATAAAAATAAAAATCTATAACAATTTTTTTTAAATCGAAATCCAAAAAAAAACAATTAAAAAATTGCGATGTTGGCCTGCGACAAGTTTTTGTTTGTTTTTCGTTATTTTTATCACCGCTAATCTTTTTACGCAGATCTCCTATCAAAATCCTAAAAAACACGTAAATTATTTTCAATTTGTTGGAAATGCTTGCGCTTTATTTTAAAAAAACACGCAAGTTGTTTTCGCGCTGCTCCATTGTGAAAAGTTTTTACGAGCGAAAAAGCGAGTCGATGCCGAAAGATACAAATAAGTTGAAAGATTACCCTTCTTGCCGGGTTTCATGTCGCCGTCTTTGTCCATGTACATTTCCCTGATGTCGACGTACATTTTGCCCTTGAACTCGCGAACCTTAACGAAACGATTGTTGCCGATTTCCCAGGAAGGTTCCTCCTCTTCCTCCTTGGAGACCTTCTTCGCTTTTTTGCTGGATTCCGCTTTTTCGGCTTTCTCTTCCTTGTGCTTTCGCTTCGGAGCAGCGTCCTCCTTGATATTGCCGAAAAGAAAAAAAAATCGTAAGTTCAATTTTTCGGGAAGATGCGGCTCCAGCGAGCGTGAATAAATGAAAATACCTCGCTTCCGCTGTTGTCGCTCGAAACGTATTCCTTCGATTTCGGCATTTCTTCGTAGAATACGATGGGTCGCGGAGTATCACGAGAAAACTCTTTCCTCAACGTCGTGTGGATATACCTGAGTAACGGAAAATTTCGATGTAACAGCATAGGACGTGTGATGCCCGTTGGCCGCTATCGTCTCCGTTTTTTTTGTTCGCTTTCGGTAACGGCTGTTGCGCTCGATATTTGGAGGTTATGGGGACCGAGTGTGGCCGGCGTGCGCCAGATGGCGTATGCGCGCCTCGTCAAATTTGCGGCAAATTTTCAATCTCGACGGGCCCGATCGATTAAAAGAACCGTACTCACGTTGATAGCTCGGAAAAATGTTGATTTTCAGGATTTCGCGGACCCAACAATTGATGATACTCAACGGTACTCGGTTGCGACGGCAAGAAACTAAAATGGACGAGCAACTTTGACGAGGTTCGATCCTTCGCCGCTGCGCGTGTCGTTTCCGTTTACTCACTGACGCGCATGCGCAAGAAACGGCTAAAACAAAAATGTCAGTTGAAATGCCCGAACGAAAAGAACCGCGATATAATATAAACACAAAATATAAAATAAGTATTTAACATAAAATGAAAATAAACGAATCATCTAAAAATCACAAATTACAAATAAATCGTGCGATGGCAAATAATGACCACTTAGGGTGTGTACGAAAAAATTGCGACGCATAAAAAACACGATGATCGAACGTAGTTGGGATATAAAATCGTGGGCTCTATTTGTGTTAATTCTTTATTAAGTAGAAACAATCATATGTGGGTGTGTGTATCTTAGCAATCGAATTGGGCTTTTGGGAAATATCTAGCCGCTTCGACAAAAGTCCCACATCGAGATTCTTTAAATGTTTTCCGTATATATATTTACACATTTCTATGATCATAACGCGTCGATTAAATCGCAGTTGGTAATACTTGTCAATAACGCCTCAGTGTCCGTATATATATGATGCATATACGGTAAAAAAATTCACCGGTTTTTTGTATCGCGGAGAACGAAAGTAGTACAACTATGATAGCTCGCTCGATCGTCAACGAGGACGACAAACGTTTATCGACTCTCTTCTAATTAATTACCTCGAGAGATACTTTTTCCGCCATCTTGTTGCAATTCCGCTTTTTTCATACCCGCAAAAAAGCGCAAACCCTGCGACGTCCCGCCGCAATTTTTACGTTTTACTATGTCGCGGAAAAAAAATTCAGTCGTTTCTTCGCAAAAGAGAACTCTCTCTCACTCTCTTTCTCTTAGCCTCTATCACGATATTGTCGCGGCTTTATCGAGCGCTGTACAAAGATCTCATCTTGTACAACACGTTACCGGGAATACGAAAAAAAGGTGTATATATTTAGGGAATAAAAACTGACACGTGAATTCGTCGCTAGGTAAAAATTTTGTCGAGATTTCTTTTTTCTCAATCACTATCGTCGGTATTTCGTTGGGCTCGTGTCAAGGGCCTCCGGCTATCGTCATCCGATCCGTAAATCACTTCCTCGTCGGAATCGTTTATCATCGAGAATGCCGGATTGTCCTTTGTTATGGAAGAATCTGGAAACGGTAGCAAATATTATGGTAAGTTATTATTTAACAATGATCATCGTTATTTTTGTTGTAATTATTTTGCTGTAATCGCGAATCGACGGAAAAAAGATTGACAAAACTTTCTCATAATTTTAACTTTAAGGGGTTAGGCCACAGTTACGGGAACATAATAATGTGCGAATTTAACAATTTTTTTTCGTATGAAAAAGTGATTCACTCATAAAATTAATTACATATCTATTTAGTATGAATATCAAGCTGTTCGAAATATTTTTTTTTCGATGTACAAAATGACCGACTACTCGAAATTTCTCGAAACAGCTTTTTTCCAATTGGCGTGACAAATAACTTCAACAATTTTCACTCGATTTACTTCAAATTCAAAAGTTATATTCCTAATTGCATTTCGCAGAGAAGTACGTACGGAATTTCTGATTAATCGAAAACTTTTCATTTTTATGAGCAGTTATAACGAAATTTTTCACTGAAAATTCATTTCTTAAGTTAATATCCCTACAACTTTTGAATAAAACAATATTTTTTAAATTCCGTACGTACTTCTCTAAGTATTTTAATGTAAATTGACGAGAATTTTTGTTTTTTGTTCTAGGTAAAAAATTGTGGATGCTAAATGTCACGCCGCGGAGCGCCTAAAAAAAGATAACAAAAGAAAATATTAGTAGTCGGCCATTTTGTACATCGAAAGAAAAAATATATATTTTCTAACAGCTTGATATTCATACTAAATAGATGTGTAATTCATTTTATGAGTGAATCACTTTTGCATACGAAAAAAAATTGTTAATTTCGCACATGATTTTATACCCGTTGGGCCTAGCCCTTTAATGCACTTTAAATTGAATTTAATAATTAAAAAAAAATTTAGTTGACATATCCTCATAATTTCAACCTTAATCATTTTTAAATTGACATACAACTTCCTCATAATTAATCAAATGTTTCATAGTATTCCAAAATTATTATTATTATTGTTATTATCGACTTATTTATTACCGACGTACAACATTCTCATCATTTTAACCTTAATAATTTTCAAATTAACTTCAATCATTTTCATCATTTTTTAATTGACATACAACTTCCACAAAATTTCAATTTTTTTAGTTATTAAAAAATTATCATCACTATTGTTATTATAATTTGTTTGTCCATTATTGCGAATCAGCGTCTTGAATTTAACACACAACTTCCTCACCATTTCAACGTTTCCGTTTTGCGCGGAGGAAACTTGATTTATTTCGAAGAAGTAAATTTATCTTGGTAATAAATTTTAAAAAATCAATAGTACGTCTCTTTTAAAATGGGTACCGTGAGTTATAAGTAGGATAAAGCTTATTTCCTCACTCACGTTGACCATAAACTCGCTGAAGTCCTGGCGAGTACACGTAAGCCATTGTGTACAAATAAAAGTTCAACAGTCCGTAGAGCGCCATGAATTGCGCCGAGGTTTTGTAGTAGGTCGAGAGACGCGAGGCGAAACTGTCCTCGAGAACGCCGGCCCCGAATTGTCTCGCAGTTACGATCGAGCACACTATCGCCACGATGCCGGCCAGTAAAGTCAAAAATCGCAAACGCAAATCTGAAAATCCCAATGCGACGAATCTTCGATGCAATCAAACGTGGACCGCAATCTTGGGCCCCATTAGGCAACAATGTCAATGTTTTGTCGGAACACAATGAAAATTCAATTTTTTAAGCTGAAACTTTCAACAAAACTTTTTCTGGTCGCGATTGAGGTTACGAAAATGATTCGAACGTTTTTTTTTTTTAGGCTGGCGGACGACGACGGTGTGCGGCCAAAAAAAGAATTTGGATAATAAAAATAAAGAAATGAAAAAATATAAGATAATTTTCGTCGCATTCCAACTGATGGAAACTTTAATAGCATTATTTTGAATGCACCCGGGAAAAAATGGACATATATAGACATAAATAGTCATGTATGATTATAAATGATCATGAACGAAATTTGTCTCTACATAATTTCTTCGAATTTATATAATCGAATCATAATTATATAAATTATTATAAACTTCGAAAATTTCGAATCTTTATAAACTTTGCAATTATATAACAAATTATAAACTTCGAATATATCGAATATATTCGAAAAATATCGAATCATAATTATATAAATAATTATAAACTCTATATATTACTATATATGATTATATAGACAAATTTCGTTCATAATCATTTATGATCATACATGATTACTTATGTTTAATGTCCATGTTTTTCCGGGTAGGCAGGTTCCCCGGTAGAAAGAGACTTACCGAAAAAAGGCATTGAGCGTAGCTCGCTGTATGCCCGAAGAATCAGGAGTAAGAGATAAGCGATGTAAACACCACCGACCGTGAAGAAAAACACTTTAAAGCCCTGCGGAATAAAAATAAAACATTTTTGGGTTTTTTTTTTATTTTTGAATACTACTTTACGTTACATGCGGAGAACGAGTTCGGGGAATCACGAAAGAAGCCGTGTCCAGACTGGCCCAGCCGCCTCGCGAGGCAGCCTCGGGCTCGCGGTAAATCGTCATGAGGCTTCCTCGCGCGGCAAGTGCGATCCATAAGTTATCCGAGGCATGTCAGTATCCTCAAAAGCCAAAATGGCACCACACATACGAGTTTCACAAGGAACATCACTTAAGGGTCCGCCTTCGATTTTGTTGTAACTTGTTGTAAATGTGATGAAGCATTGAAAACTGTTAGGCACGTATTTTTTTTTATCTGCCGAAAAACGTTTTAAAGGGGGGGGGGAAACGACCCCTCAAAGAAAGGCATGTCACCCCTTAATGAAATTTGTTTGAAATTATTCTATAGTGGATTTTTCATCGCTTCACATTAGAAGTATATTGGTTTTTGTTTCGTTCAGATCGGTGGATTGCTTGTGGGTTAAACTGCAAAACCACCCCTCGACACACATTTCTTTGAGGGGCGGTTTCCCCCCCCCCCCTTAAAACTGTTTTTCCGCAGATGAAAAAATCCGTGCCTAGTAGTTTTTAATGCTTTATTCCATATATGAGTTTCAACAAAATCGAAGGCGGACACTTAAGGTAGAACGAACGCGCACTCTTGATTTCTATAGATTTTGTTCAAATAAAAATGTAATGTCTTAAAATTAAAGTTCAATGTATGTCAAATTCTGGTGAAAACCAGAAATTATTCATATCATTATGCATGTTTGAGTGAAATTTCAGAACAGCTGACTATTTCGATTGGGAGATCATGGGTTTAAAAATTGCAACTTTTAACACTGCAGGGTCGGCATTTATTTGCATTTACTGTAATCTTACAGATGGTTATCGTCGAATATGTTTGAAAAATCTTGCTGATGTTCGATTGGAATTAAACCTCTGTCAAGCATGATCTGTAAATATATTTTTTTTCTTGGTGCAAGCGGCAATTTTTTATCTGACGTCCGTTTTAATTGGAACATTCGAACATTATCCATGTTTTTGTTTTTTTAAAGATCTTCATTTCTCGTCTTTCTTGGTCAAAATCATATTTAACGTGGATTGTATCGACGTAAGGTTGAATTGATATTTCCCGAATACTTGCAATTTTAATGGAAGTCCAATACATTTTTTTGCGAGGCCTAAAAAATC
This sequence comes from Ophion slaviceki, assembly GCA_944452715.1. Lineage (NCBI taxonomy): Eukaryota > Metazoa > Arthropoda > Insecta > Hymenoptera > Ichneumonidae > Ophion > Ophion slaviceki. Next base: position 13,956,677 of record OX101788.1, on the reverse strand, counting down.
GTAAATTTCCGATTGCGGTCAAAGGAATTGGAGTAAAAAATAGAGGCAAGGCGTAAAAAAGCATGGAAGAAAAGTCGGAAACAATTCCAGTGTTACTGAAACATGTTAATTTTCGCGGTGAATATCGAAATCTGCTTCTTTTCGTGGGGAACGCCGAAACGTGCTAGTTTTCGCGTTAAATATCGAAAGGTGCCAGTTTTCATGGTGAAAACAGAAACATGCTAGTTTTCGCGGTGATATCAAACGTGCTTGTTTTCGTAAGAATTCTGATACATGCTACTTTTCGTAAGCAGCATCGATATGGCGCAGGGATCGTAGATTTAAGGTAAACTTATAATTACGATAAAACTGCTAGTAAAACTTTAGCGTTTTTCTCGAAACTAAGTTTTGAAAAACGGTGTACACGATTTTTCGACATCTAGGGAACGAATTGACTTGAAATTTGGTACACTTATTCAGTGTAATAGTAGTTTAGTCTTGACCTACGCTTTGGTTCTCAGCGTTTTTAAAAATTAGTTGTTAACAATAATGATCACTTTTCTTTAAAAAAACGAAAATTAAAAAATGGTTTTTTTTAACACAAAAAAAAAATCAGTCGTGTCATAGCCAATATCTATTTTGAGAAAAAGCTCGTTTTGTCTCGGTTCAGATCAACCAGGTGGCCGAAATCAAGTACACCGTTGAGCCCCTCACGTTCAAAAGTCCTTCCCCAGATTGTTCATAACTTCTTTAATTATTAATCTCTTTTAATGGTATTTTCTACAAAACTTAATTAAGGGGTTAGGCCACAGGAACGGGTATAAAATCATGAGCGAATTTAACAATTTTTTTTCGTCTGAAGAAGTGATTCACTCATAAAATTAATTACACATCTACTTATTATGAATACCAAGCTGTTATACTTTTTTTTTCGATGTGCAAAATGGCCGACTACTCGAAACTTTTCGAAACAGCTTTTTTCCAATTGGCATGACAAATAACTTCAACAATTTTCACTCGATTTACTTCAAATTTAAAAGTTATGATCCTAATTGCATTTCGCAGAGAAGTACGTACGGAATTTCTGATTAATCGAAAACTTTTCATTTTATGAGCAGTTTATGAGCAGTTATAACGAAATTTTTCGCTGAAAATTCATTTCTTAAGTTCAAATACCTACAACTTTTGAATAAAACAATATTTTTTAAATTCCGTACGTACTTCTCTAGGTATTCTAATGTAGATTGACGAGAATTTTTGTTTTTTGTTCCAGGTAAAAAATTGTGGATGCTAAATGTCACGCCGCGGAGCGCCTGAAAAAAAGATAACAAAAGAAAATATTAGTAGTCGGCCATTTTGTACAACGAAAAAAAAAATATCATTTCTAACAGCTTGATATTCATACTAAATAGATGTGTAATTAATTTTATGAGTAAATTACTTTTTCATACGAAAAAAAAATTGTTAAATTCGCACACGATTTTATACCCGTTACTGTGGCCTGACGCCTTAATGTACATACAAATACATGTCCAAAAGATTTTTCAATCATTTTACTTATTCTCTCAAATTTTTATTTCCTTCTAACAACCCTAATTTTCGGTTTGTCACAGTAGTCTAACCCCTTAAGCTGAAAGTACTGCCGAAGTCAAACCGTTTTCCGTTTGTTTATTTTCTTTATTATCCAAAAACATTTCGTGCAGATTCTGGCAGTCAATCTCCCATAATGATCGCAAATAAACATTTGACTCATTCTTGTATGATTTGCAAAAAAATAAGCAATGAACAAGAAAAAAAATTGCATTTTCCAAAAATATTTGTATTTGATAGTATTTTCGAAAAAGAAACGCCTTTTTGGAAGAAAACAAAATTCCGAATTTGGCCATCTTTTGGGGCCTCTAGGTAGATGCAGCCCCTTAAAGAAAAGTAAATGTTTATTGAATTTCAACGAAACGAACTTCGAGATCGTGTATTTTCTAAGGATTATTTTTGCGAACCATACATCCGGTATCACAAGCGAGATTGTTTGGGATCCCAACAAGTGAGATTGCTCGGGTTTTATTGCTCGTTTTCTCTGTGACGAGCGTCGGGGACCTTGAGAACTCGGTGCGGCGGTCGCCTGACAATAATACCCATTTTTATCCTTTTTTCGCACATTTGTCGAGAACCGTTTCGTTTTCTGTACAACTTTCCACGATTCTTCTCCTAATATAGATAGCCGGCAATTACCGGACGAGAAGTACCCGCGTCTCCGTACTCTCGCCGGGCAAGTCGATATGTGACTCGTTTCATGTCTCCTTTTCCTCGTTCTTTTTTTTTTCCAAACTCACTTTTCCGGAGATGCCTGACGGATATATGCGCTTCAAGGTGTAACAACCTTGCTCTCGCAGCACTCTCGCAATACGAGTCGTCGCGTCTCAGAAGCGATTCGAAGTTCGTCGAGCTCGAACCATTTCAAATCGCGCACGCTCGATCGATAATTGAGCCATTTTCTGTCCGTGCCCCGAGTGACGTTATGCAAATTTGTTAAATTCTTCTTTACCATCTGTCGAGAATGATTTACATACGTGAGTGAGGATTTGTTTCCTTTGGCCTCTTCTCGAACTTTCGTTTGGAAATATTGACTTTTTCGCAAATCGAACAATTACAACTTCTCCCGTTGTTTTAATTTTCGATGGGATGTGAATATTTTTTCCAGCCAGTCTCGTGTGGCTCCTGACACACTTCGGAGGCACAACAGGCATTTTTTCCACCGTCGAGTGTCCCTCATATCCGTCCCCTGATTATCCATGGATCCACGAATATTATCCGTCCGACGACTGCGCTTTACGAGAATCATCCAAGGATCCGCTTCGCATTTACTCGAGGAATTCTCACACCGAGTCCGGATGTTCGAAGGCGAGCAAACTCCACAACGATGATTTGACGTTCGAGTGTTTTTCGGACGACGAACGCCCTTGCTTCGTGACGCCCAAAGTCGCGTTAATAAAGAACGTAAACTTGGAATCCTCGGTGGAGCTTCCTTGTCCGAGCTTTCAGGACCCATGGACGCCTACTCTTTTGCCCGTTACCGGCAATTGCTCTTTGGTACATTGCAGTCATACGTTTGCCCGTTCTTTTGTCATAAACGATACTTTATGAGCATGCGCCGTGAATTAAGGCGCGATATTCAGACGGGAAAAAATTGAGCAATTTTGAGGGATTTTTTAAACTGAGAAATAATTATTCTCCATTCATTAAGGCCTTAATGAATGGAGGCCACAGTTACGGGTATAAAATCATGTGCGAATTTAACAATTTTTTTTTCATATGAAAAAGTGATTCACTCATGAAATTAATTACACATCTATTTACTATGAATAACAAGCTGTTAGAAAATATATATTTTTCTTCTTCGATGTACAAAATGGCCGACTACTCGAAACTTCTCGAAACAGCTTTTTTCCAATTGGCGTGACAAATAACTTCAACAATTTTTACTCGATTTACTTCAAATTTAAAAGTTATGTTCCTAATTGCATTTCGCAGAGAAGTACGTACGGAATTTCTGATTAATCGAAAACTTTTCATTTTATGAGCAGTTATAACGAAATTTTTCACTGAAAATTCATTTCTTAAGTTCAAATACCTACAACTTTTGGATAAAACAATATTTTTTAAATTCGGTACGTACTTCTCTAGGTATTCTAATGTAGATTGACGAGAATTTTTGTTTTTTGTTCTAAGTAAAAAATTGTGGATGCTAAATGTCACGCCGCGGAGCGCCTAAAAAAAAGATAACAGAAGGAAATATTAGTAGACGGCCATTTTGTACATCGAAAAAAAAATATATATATATTTTCTAACAGCTTGATATTCATACTAGATAGATGTGTAATTAATTTTATGAGTGAATCACTTTTTCATACGAAAAAAATCGTTAAATTCGCACAGGAATTCCATGGGCCTTAATTACTTTTTGCCCATCTCTGCCTGCCCCGCTGCGGGCTGTGACGTTTGAAGTCTTTCCAATTGAGCTTTGGAACTTTGAGAACATATTCTACCGTTTAACCCTTCTTTGACACACTGGGTCACTTTGACCCGGACGAATTTGAAATAAAATGCTCACTTTCCAAAAATTTAAAGATTTCAATCATTTTTTTACAACAATTCAATTTTACATTTCCCGAATTCCAATTATGCAGACATATTGAGAAATGTTTAAAGTGTATCCCGGATTTTTTTTTCAAAGGAAGGGTGACGAGGAAGGGTTAAAGAAAAGAAAAAAAGAAATGGATTTTTTAATCGTTGTAAGTGTATATCTTGCCTCAAATTGAAAAAAGTTCTTCCCCGATAGAGCATTATTGATAAATAAATATTATAATTTTGGCTCAAATTAACGATGCTCCATGGGACGAGAGCTTTTTTTAAATTCAATTTCCGGTTCCGAGTTGTCATGGACCGAGAAAACGATCGTTTATCGATTTATCAATGCAATTCAAAGCGGCGAATGATTTTCCAGTTCTACAAGTGCAATTGGGGATCAGCGATTTTGTTCGAATGCCCGTCGGAGCTGCACTTCAACGCTGAGCTCCAAGTTTGCGACTGGCCGTGGCGGGCCCACTGCGATTTTTCATGGAGCGATTGCCCGCGACCACATCCAAGGTGTCCGGTCAATTATCCGCGAACACTCTATCTACCACATCCGCACGTGTGCGACAAGTTTTATCAGTGCGCTTGGGGCACGTCGCATCTTCAATCCTGCCCGAACGGACTTCACTTTAACCCTAACCTCAACATTTGCGATTGGCCTTACAAAGCCAATTGTCGAGAGTGCTGAATCTTGTTCGTCGAAAGAAAAACGATTCTTCGTAGAATGAGATTAGGAATTTTTATTTTCGCGTCTTGCCGATTTTCGGTCGTGTGTTTTAATGTAAATAGAGAATTTTTCAGCGAAGGTTCAGAGGAGTGTACAAGATTCATACTGAAGACAATCATCAGTATGGACTTTCCGTAATCTTCTGTAAAAAGTGGTAGTGAAGTTTGCAGCGTTGGAGTGCAACGAAAATTAACTCTTTGTATTGCTTACATTTCTTTCGGCCGATGTAGGCTGTTGAAGCCACTTAAGGGGAGGTACCTGAGTAAACGACGAGGAAAACAGGTAAACTTCGGGAATTTTTGTCTCAAAAACTAATGTTTCGATTGGATCCGGGTTTTTTTAATGGAAAATATGTACATTGAGGTATGTTTAGGAATTTTTTAAAATAAATTCGTTGACTGGAAGCGATTCGAACGCGATTATCTCGAAACATAGTTTTCAAAGTCGGTGCCAGATGTATCTCGAAAACGGCTTGTCCGATTTTGTCCAAATTTGGATTCAATATTCTTCGATAGTTTTTCTCGTTCGCCACGTAGGATTTTTTCGAAATTTTCATTTTTGACGGAATTGCGACCGTTTTAATTTAACATTCGTTTTTCGTTCGGAATTTCCGACGATTTTGGATTGCATACACATTGCATAAAAATCAATGGTTCAATCAAATGAAAAAGCCCTACGTGGCGAACGAGAAAAACTATCAAAGAATATTGTATCCAAATTTGGACAAAATCGGACAAGCCGTTTTCGAGATACATCTGGCACCGACTTTGAAAACTATGTTTCGAGATAATCGCGTTTGAATCGCTTCCAGTCAACGAATTTATTTAAGAAATTCCTAAACCTACCTCAATGTACATATTTTCCAATAAAAAAACTCGGGTCCAATCGAAACATTAGTTTTTCAGATAAAAATTCCCGAAGTTTACCTGTTTTTCTCGCCGTTCACTCAGGTACCTCCCCTTGAACGTTTTTACGAATTCTTGTTAGAGATTGATGACTTTGATTTGCAAAAAAAGACTTTCGGATAATGATAATAATAAGAAATTGAAAAACTAACAAAAAAACGTCGTTACGTTGCAACGATGCGAACTTCAACGTCGCAGGAAAAATAGATTTTTCTTACTTTAAAAAAGTTGATTTATGTTTATGAAAATAGTTCCGACACTTTTTAGTGCGATATTTTTACCGAAAATTACGCATCCCCGAGGAGATTTTGATTTACTTTTCTATATTCGAAATGTTCGCACTTACGTAGTAATTCGATGTGTCCAGGAGATAGTTGTAAGTCGGGTCCTCGAGCTCGGTGCAACGCAACCAAGTTGCGAGCGTTAGTGCAGATCCCCAGAGACAACCAACGACGACAATTTTCGGCAGATAAAATGTCAGCAAACGTCTCTCGTTCTGTGTTCGAATTGACAAAAAAAGTTCGCCTTATCAAGACACAATTGTTGACATCACATGGTAATTTAACTACATATTAGTAAAAATATAATTCAATTAGTGACGGAGATCAATAAAGTAAATTACGGAGACAAATATGACGTTTGCATCGTTGCAATTCAATGAAAAATGTTTCCATTCAATTGCATGGATATTTTTTTACCAGATTTGGGCTACGAAAGTACCCCAAAGTTTTTTCGAGATCTTCGTTCTGCTGGGCTGAACAATCGTTTTTAAAGTCTTCAAAATTAATTTATTATTTCGTCAAAATTAATTTCAGCATCGAAAATGCATTTTAAAACGGTATATGTTTGTTGAGGTAGGCTGGGTATAGGGATCTGAGTTGCTGGATGTCACACGAAATTAACGCAACCCTCTCCCCACTACCACTGCCACAGTAGAGTGGAGCTGCGACGTGCTGAATGCCTGTGATTGGTTGAAAAATGCCCTTTCCCCACCCAATTCTAATCGTGTTATTAATTAGAATATTATAATACAACTTATATTAAAAATATGTTACAAAAATTATATAACAATTATCATACAAACAAACCCAAACAAACCCAATTTATACCTCAATATATCAATATTATTTGAAAAATAATTAATTAAAACTCATACAGTTTAATTAAAATAACTCATATAATTTACATGTACCTTTTTTTATTACCCGAAGTGTCTGATTACATTTTCAATGCCATGAAATAGTTTCACTTTGTGTAATATCTGTAGATTTTTTAAATAACCCTCATTTTCGGGTCGTCACAGTAGCCTAACCCCTTAAGGCGGGAGCCTGAATTAGAAGGTCCGAAAAATCGTTTTTTTTAATTGCTTAAATCCAAGATAAACTATCCAAATATATTTACAAAGTTACAGAGGCCAATTGTAGATATTTTCGAAGATATAAGGCCAAAAGCAGAAAAGCGATTGATATGTGATATTGATATTTCCTGCTGTTGAAAACTTTGAAGCGCGTTTTCTCCAGTTTTCATTTTCACGATTTTTTGTTCAAATTGGCGGGCGTGATAGCAAAAAAACTAATCGAGCTATTGAATTAAACCCAAGTTTCTTTTCATCAGCATGAAAATCTCTTCTAAGTGAATTTAAAAAGTCGTTTAAAAATTCTTTTTAAATCATTTTTATAGCACGTTAAAGTTTTTTTTAACACATTGTTTCTTTCAAACCTGAGAAAAGTTATAATTCCACGGTTTTTTCAGCTTTTTCTTAATTCGCCCAGAAGCAAAATATTGGTTTATTTGGTTCAGTCAAGAATTACGAGCTGCATCTTTCCCGCCGATTGGGGACTGCAGTGGCAAGACGCACGTGGAATTCATGTTGAAACTTTTTTTTTATACATTTCAAATATACATGAAAAGCTATCTCAATGTTTACTGGGCTAACTTGTTGTTTCCCTTCTTAAAAAATCCCCGAAAAAACGCTTTTTTGGACCGTCCAGTTCAGACTTCCGCGTTAAATGTTCGTACAAGAACGGCAAATCGTACCTGTCGAAGTCCGTGATAAACGCACAGCCAAAACATGAGAATTGCACAGAGAAAGGTCGTCTGCAGTATGGCATCGAGCATTCCCGGCACCCACGAATTCACGAGAAACGTCATAGGGAACATTGGATCTTCGAGAAGAACAACGAATTTAAAAAAACATAAATTCTATAGATCGCCAATCTTTGAATATAGGAGAAAAAAAAATCTTACTGTTATAAAAGATGAGTAGGGGCAGGAGCAGCGAGACCCATTTTTGTTCGATGGACCAATCCTGCATGGGATATTTCCTCAACGAGTGTCCGAACCAGCACTGTAGGATTAAATTTTCCTTTCGTTTCACACTCCGAATAATTTGCCAAACGAGGATCTTAAAAATGCGATAAAATAACGAGTTACCGTGACGATGAAGGTGGACAGTAGAAAAATAAGTCTGAACCATATCTCGATTTGAGTGAAGCCCGGATTGTAATTTTTAAACTGCAAAGCAAAGAATATTATCGTTGATCGTAGAATACTCGTGAAGGTTTTTTTTCTTCTTTTGTCTGAGCGGTTAACAATTCGTTCGCTACTTCGCGCGATTATTGCTTACTGACGTAGAATGTGAGATCACGTATCAAATAACGTTGATGGAAGCTCTCGAGACCGTGAAAACGAACGGTTATTATGTAGTGGCTGTAATCGAGTGATCCCAAATGTGCCACGACGAGTTCCTCGCACGATTGTCTCTCACACTTGAGATGTCTCGTTCTGTAACAAGAACGACATTTAGCTTCTCCATCCATGTATTTTTATATTTATATTTCCTGGAATAAGGACATATTTTAACATAAGTGAAAAAAAATATCTCATTAATTAAGGGGTCAGGCTACTGTGGAAATGACGAACGCTCGTTCGTCGCTTGAGGCAACCCAAATTGAAGAGGAAGGTGCAACATATGGTGCAGGAATCGAAGATTCAAGGCCAACTTATGATTACAACGATAGAACTGCTGGTGAAACTTTAAACGAGTTTTTCTCGAAACTATTTATTTATAAAATTGTATAAACATAAGCACTTATAAATATTTATAAACATAAACATTTATAAATATTTATATACATAAACATTTATAAATATTTATAAACATAAACATTTATAGAAATGTATGAACGTAAAAATTTATAAACATTTATAAACATATAAGTTTATATTTTTATAAAAATAGTTTATTAAACTATTATTCAAAGCGGTGTACACGATTTCTCGATATGTAAAAGGGATTCACTTGAAATTTCGTAGACTTATTCAGTGTAATAGTAGTGTTTAGTCTTGACCGATGTTTTTATTCGTAACATTTTTTTCATTAGATATTAACAATATCATTTTTCCGAGAAAAATCGAAATTTTTTTTTTATGTTTGCCGATTGAAACACGATAACATAAAAAAGCTCGGTCAAGTCTTAGGCAATATTATCCATTTTAAGAAAATTCTCGTTTTCTTTTGTTTAAGGTCAACCGGATGGCCAAAATCAAGTACACCCTTGAGCCCCTCACGTCGAGAGGTCCTTCACAAGATTGTTCATAACTTCTTCAATTGTTAGTATTTTTTAATGAAATTTGGTACACAACTTTGCCAATGTTCATGCAAATAAATGTCCAAATGATTTTTCAATAATGTTACTTATTCCTTGAATAGTATTTTTTTTAATAACTCTCGATTTTGGGTCGTCACAATAGACTAACGCCTTAAGGGGGAGATACCTTTAGGCGAGGAAAAAACTTGCTAATCTTCGTTATTTTTTTTCAAAAAGAATGATGTCTTCACCATTTTTGAGACTCAGGGTATGTTTTATTACTACTTTTGGCTGTCACATGGTATTTTTAGTTTTATTAAGGGGTTAACCCCACTTGCGATTTTGAAAAAATCGATTTTTTTTATTGCATTTTTTTGAAGTATAAGTATCTGAGAATATGTCCTAAAAATTTCAACTCAATCCGAACAAAATTGACTGAGATAAACTGAAACTTTACACTTCGTGTAAACTGAAATTGAAACTTTAAACGCGTTTTTCTCAAAATGGCATTTCTGAAGTCGGTGACCAAGATTACTCGAACACTAATGAACCGATCTTCTTGAAATTTTGCAGGCTTATTTAATACATAAAAATGTAGTCTTTAATCGTTCGATTTAAAAAAAAAAAAAAATAGCCGTTTTATAGCCAAAAAACGGCCGTTTTTCTTTCGTTAAAATCGAACCATTAACTTTGACTGTCCGCCATTTTGTGAAAAATGAATATTTTTTAAAATCCTTCGATTAAAGACTAGTTTATACTTATATTTGACTAAATCCATCCGCATTTTTTTTCAGATGATCCACTTCGCGGCAATGTTGGTCACCGCAAACCGTGTATATAAAAACATTATTTCATTGACGGCCATTTGCCACTAAACAATGTAATATTTTTCAATAAAAAAATTACTGAAAGTTCTTCAAGATGTGTTCTTTAAGATGGTATATTGATCGATTAAAAAAGTTTTGTAGTTTTCTTTAAAAAAATTCATGAAAAAGGCCTTTTTTGCGCTACAAGTGGGGGTAACGCCTTAATCTTTAAAAATGGCGGAGGTATGGCACGGTATTCTAAAACGCATTTTCAAAACTGGCGTGACGTATAGTAAAAAAAACTAATCGACCGACCCTGATGAAATTTAGTATAAATCGTTCCTAACTTACCGTCTAAAACATGATCCTAAATATTCCTAAATGATCCTAAAGGTCTCAAAAATGGTAAAGAAATCTTTTCTTGTAAAAAAAATCATGAAAATCAGCAATTTTTTCTCGCCTCAAGATATCTTCCCCCTTAATAAAATATTTATTAATTCTCAGCGTTTCTAATATTTAAATGTCTAACTCCAATCGAAGGAATTTTTTTTCTTCCAAATCGGCTATAAAAAAAAGAGAAAATCGAAAATGAGAGAATATTGCGTTTCGAATTCCTTTTTCTCAGATCCTTACCGATTGTGGCCGGTCTCCGAGGATAAAACGGGCGAGAGTCTGTCCTCGGGAGTAACACCATCGATAGACACACTTACTTGAAAAGTTTTGTCATATCGCTCGTCTGTAATGGACGTACGGAATATCAATCTATATATCCATACGTACGTGTACATTCATATATTTAATTGCACATTGTTGATTCCCCATTACCGTCGCTGTTCGCAGTCGAAAATTTGGCGATTACCCACAACTGTTGGCTGTAAGTCGAGAGTGCCGGTGTCTTCATGATGAATGGTCCGGTTGCCATTTCGCTGCCATTCAAATGTGCTTTCTGCTCGCTGGTCAACGTTATCGGAGGTCCTTAGAAAATCGGTATCGTTATTACTTATTGAAATTTTTGTTCGGCTTATCGAGAAAAAAGTCGAAGGAAAAACATGGTTGTTACGCATTATGGACTCAGAAATTCCCTGACTTTTCCTGGTTTTCCAGACAGGTTTTGCGAATATTCCAGAAAGTTGCGGTCAACATTTTGGGATATAATTTTTTTTAAGATCAAATATATGGAAATGTTGAATATTAAAATAAAAGGGAAAAAATAACTGAAATACGAAAAAAGATTTAAACACTGTAATATATATATATATATATATATATATATATATATATATATATATATATATATATATATATTACAATGTTTAAATTATTTTTCGTATTTCAGTTATTTTTTCCTTTTTATTTTAATATTCAACATTTTCATGTCTGTGCCAATAGATGAAAAATAAATATAAACACATATCTACAATAATAATCGTGCGATTGTGTGTCGATAAACCAAATGTAACGACGTTGAAGTTTGCATCGTTGGATCGCAACGAAAATGATTTTCTCTTAATTTCCCAAACTTCCTTTGACGGATTCGAGCTACGAGAATCACGCAAACATTTTTTAAGATTCTTGTGAAATTGAAAAGAATTTTCGTTGCATGCCAACGATGCAAACTTCAACACCATTAAATGCAAATGTATAGAGCTTTAGAGTAAATTAATTTTAGTTTTTAAAATTTTCAATGTTTGGCACTGACATAATTTTTTTTGTATACAATGAAAAATAATATAAATACCAAAAATATACAAAAATATTTATTTTTATACTTTTTAGTTTTTTTTTTGTCAAGTCGGTTTCACTTTTCGTAATTCTTGCAAAGAGTAAATTCTGTGCACAATTCCAGAGGATTTTCAAAATTCCCCGAGTTTCCCCGGTTTTTCCTGTTTTCCACATGCGTAACAGCCATGAAAAATTACCCGCAAGTCCGATGAATACTGCTAGCCCGAAGCAAGCGAAAAATGCGACGAACACCATGACGAATTCACGTTTGTGCATCGAGTACAAACGCATTTGTACTGACCTGATATTTTTTTTAATGGAGAAAGAAAGTTAGAGGCAATTTTGTTATGCATACAACGGGTAAAATTATTTTTTTTGCGAGTTATCCACCTTTTTCGTGCTGTTTTTTATAAATCATAATTTTCTGGTCGGACCAGTCTTTGTAAGCGTAATTCTTGATTCGTTTATTGGAAGTTTAAAAACAAACTTCCAATAAACGAATAAAGAATTACGCTTACAAAGATTGGTCTGACCCGAAAATTATGATAAATTCGAAACACGAAAATATGTAGTTGAATCTATTCCGAAGAGTCCAAAAAATAATATAACTGGATTTGTTTATAGAATATTATCATCATGCCCATGTTTGCATCGTTGAAGTCCAATGGAAATTAAAATCCAATTTTTCCAGTCCAATTTTTTTTTGGCAGATTCACCCTGGGTTTACTCAAACTATTTTCCTTAGCATCTTTTAAGGGGTCTACGACATAAATCTGCAATACACGAATTTGCGTACTGATAAATAAATAAAATCAAAAAATTATAAGTATAATAACATTATAATAAATAATAGAACGAATAATAAATAATAATAAGGAAATGAAAGAGTACTGAAAAGAGAAGAGCATAGAAGGAAGAACTAGAGAACCATGGGCCAGGTTAAGATGCGGAAATGTAGGAAAAGGAGGTAAAAAGGGATGAGCAGATACTCTGTCCGGTGTTGTAGGAAGGAAGAAGAAAGTTTCGAACACATACTTGAATGCAGGAAAATAAAAGAAAAAAACGAATAAGGAAGTGGTAGATGGTATGGAAAAGTGGCGACAAGGCTACAAGGGGGAGGCACTAAGAGGAAAAATTAATAAAGAAAGGAAAGGGAAAGCGATCGAAGAATTGTGCAAGTTTGTGAGAGCCTTCGAATACATGGTGAGAAAGGAAGCATAGAGAAAAAGGACGGAAGATAAAGGTTAACACAAAAGAAGGAAACGTATAAAAGTGTATGATATTGAAGTTTGCATCGTTGGAACGCAACGAAAGTTCCGAAGCCCAATTTTTTTTAGCTAATTCAGACCTCCAAAATTACTCAACCTTTTTTCAGAATTCTTATTAATGATTTTCAGCCCAAGTACGTAAGAAACATTTTTGCGTTGCATTCCAACGATGTAAACTTCAACATCAGAAAAGTGTATCAATGTACAGAGGAGAAAACTGTCTAAAAACCCGAAAGGGTATATTTTGAAATAAATAACTATACTACACTAATAAATAATTCCAATGAAAATAATAAAATAAAATAATAAATAATAAAATAACCTGTAAATAATAATCGCAAGGTGGGGAAAATGGAAATGGAATGAGGCGTGCACGTAAAAGAGGAAGGACCCTGTACGACGGAACTATAAAGGTTAATAAATAATATAAATAAAACAAATGATAACAATAAAAATAATAAACACAAATTATAACAAAAATAAAACAAAACAAAAATAACACAAAAATAAAAATAATAAACACACATATTATCTGCCTATCGACGAGACACGAGCCATAAATATTGCAATAATTGAAGGGATCATCACAGTGTAAAATGTTCAAAAAAAAAAACGATTTTTTTTGCATCATCTGATGGTATAGAAGGTTATAAACATGGACCTGGCATCGCCGATTGATCGTAAGTAGACAATTTATATGAAAATTCCGCACTCGAAACACTAAACGCGTTTTTCTCGAAATGTCGTTTTCCAAAACGGTGTACACTCTCAAAGGAAGAGTTTTCGAGCTATCCGTCTCAAATTTTGACACAACATTCTTCACGCCATATTTCATCTTGCTATAAAAGCTTTTTTTTCATCTTCATATTTTTTTGACGAAAAACTGTCCAAAAAATAGACTAAACGCGATACCTTTTTTCAAACCGCCGCCAATTTGTCAATTTCGATTGAAAAAAACCTCCGTAGCAAAATACCGGCTTTCATACTGATTAATAATCTTTTTACAAATTTTATTTCAGATCATATTTACGACCACAATCGTGTACACCGTAAGGACTTCTTTTTTCGAAGACATTTTCAACCGTTAAAAAAATGTAAAATATAAATAAAAATATAAAATAAACGTTAAAAAATTGATTTTCTGTTCTTCACGAGTGCTTTGATTTGACATAAAAAAAATCAGACTGATTGGCGTACTTCAACCATCGAAAAAAAAATCGCGATATTTTCGACCCGTTACACTGTGATGACTCCTTAACAAGTTCCACTTTGATCATACTAGACGATACGTCTAAAGATTAAAAAACCGAGTATTCTCAACATTCCGATGAGTAATTTTCCAAATACTTTTTTTTTTAACTAACTCCTTGTCCCAATTATTCACAATTGTTTTCGTGCGAACTTGTCAATGACGTACATTTTTCACTCCAATATCCATTGAATTCTGTCATCGTTGTATATGTATACGTAAATACGCATGTACTATTTTCGACTTGCCTCTCGCATCTGTCATGATGATAAGCCGGCGCTATGTATTTGTTGAATTCGCTGAACAGATCACTGAACTGCGTCAGAGCGTTTCTAACCTTGAGGTTCCATCCTGCGGATGGTAGGTGGTAGGAATAGCCGAGACCGGGTCCTTCCATTCTGGTCCCTCGGACTGGACGTTATCCTGATCATAATATCAGCCAATTGAATATTTCTTTCTACAAAACTTTCGAACTATTACGCGTAAACTGTCTCGTTCTCGATTCACTCTAAAAAATGGACGAAATCGCCAAATCCACGGAAAATCTCAAATTCGGATCCATGGAACGTTCATTTGACGAGGCCTCTTTTGTTTTATATTTTTCTCGCACAAGTCGCAATATAACGGGAGAGAAAAAAATATCGTTCGGATGAAACGGAAAAGTTACCTTATTTGTTCGTTATTTTGTGAACTACGTTATTCCGCGTGAATAATTTATGTTTGACATAAGACTAATATTGTATATCGTCGTGTCACGACGTTTCACGTTTTAACTTTTCGCTTTGCGTTTCGGAGCGCACGTAAACGTCGGACGGAGGTGTGAAGCGAACAAAAAGGATACTAGACGATTTGGTTCGGGCTACGCAAACCCTAGAGTCATCGCGTTGTATCCCACGTAGCGTTATTGATTTTAGTCCAACGAGCGACGTCCCGCGTCGAATCTTCCGCGCTCAACCACCACCCCCCCCCCCCCTACGCGTTCTCCCGCCACCGCGGCGCTGAGCGTCAAATTCAAACGGTTCTCGCTTTCCTAAATTTATTTCTCGATGATGATGGTTGGTCAATCGTTTAACGGAAATTAAAAATCGGCTCCGGGAACAAAGTGTTACGCATTGTTTTCCATTCGATTTTCAACTCCCGGAAATAATGGTGCTCGGAGTCGAAAATAAAATGTGTCGCTTTTTGTAGCATTGATTGAGCGCCCACAATGTTCTCGGTAATGCACGCGCAGAATTTTGCGCTCTTGGGTCAATTCTGGGGGTGGCTCTGCGAGAATCGCTCGACGGGTCGATCCCTTAAAAGTTTAATTGCCTATTAATTATCATTATTTCGTAACGCAGTCTGTTAGTAAATAATTAAGGGGCCAGTCCAGTTTGTCAAAATTTGCAAAAATCGAAAGCAAGCAAGACTTGAAGAAATCGACGATGATGAAAAAAAAACGCTTATTTTTTAAGCGTATTTTTATTTATTCTTCAAGCAAGACTTGAAGAAATCGACGATGATGAAAAAAAACGCGTTTTTTTTATTTTTTGATAAAACTTTATATCCGAGGGTATTTTGTAGCTGGTGTCATACTGAATCTAATGGACTTTGATTTTTTGTTTCAGACAAGCCGTTGCCGAGTTGTGATGGAGCTACCTAGCCCACCTATTTTTGAGGCGTGACGTTAAACTATAGTTTTTGTACGTAAAAAGGAATAAAAATGAATAAAATTTTTTTTAAAATGTATTTCAAGACTTTATTTATCAAGCCCAACAACATTTATATTCACATCTTTTATAAATTCCGCAAAAAAAATCGCCAAAATAGCTTTTTTTTCGTGACTCCAAAGTGGACTGGCCCCTTAATACGCGGACGACAAGCGACAGAAGAAGGATTAAACACTTTGTACAAAGGGAAATTGTCTATATTTCGATTCTTTTTTTTTTCAAGAAATTGAAAAATAATCGTTGAAATACGTCGTCTCTTAGAAAATAACGAGCTTAACGGTACACAAAGCGGGTTAGGCGTATGTACAAATGTCCCTGTAGTTACACAATGTACACGGTAGACTGGTAGCGGAGGCGACAGGTTTCAATCCCAATATTTGATCTTGCCGTCCCAACCGGCGGTCGCGAGCCGCGACGGTTCGTGGGGGTGCCATAATGCCGATATGCAAACACCGTCGTGTGCTTTCCACTTTTTGTAAAGCTTCGTCGTTTTCCAGTCCCATACGTAACACTTGCCGTCCGCGTCGCCCGATACGAGATAGCTGTGTCGAAAAAGTCAAGTTGCATCAGTATTCGTAATTTCCAAATTCAAGGCCGAATTTGAAAAAAAAAACACATTTTCAAATGGATCGAACAATATTTTGACCTTTGTAATTTTCCGACCGTGTTATTGGAATTAGAAAAAATCGATTTATCAAGAGTAGGGTATGTAATATCGGTGGGTTTTCAATTTCGGAATTTAATTGTGATATTAGGCCCCGGTATCGGAATTCGGACATTTAAATAAAAAGTTGAATTTCATAGAAAAAAGGCATTTTCAATCAAATTTTTAATTGATTAAAGTAATTAAGAAAACAAATTACAGCTCGCTACAGTACAATGCAGTAATTAGTCTTTATAAAACTATATTTTTTTCATAAGTACTTAAGGTAGTCCTATCGCTTCACACTAGTCATACCACTGATCATACTTGAGACTTGTACAATTTATATTTGTAACATATGCAAAAATAATTGTAATAAGTATATTTTCCATGTGTAAACTGTTTAATTAATGTTCACATTTAATTAGAAAAATGAAAAAATAGTTATTTCAACGATTCGCGCAGTATTGCTAGGTTTGATATTTGGCAATATTGGTTCTATCTCCGTCTCTTTTTACTCAACCAGGCGAGTTTAACCTCCACGCTTTTCAACATCGATCTGTCAAAACAATGTCAGGTGCGGGAAATATAAAGCATTGTATTCGGGCCACGACTGGTAAAAAGCGTGGAAAATTTGTGTCGGCGAAATATGTCGGTTAAAAATAAAATATGTGTGGAAATTCGATTGAGTGAGATGAGGTTAGCACTACAGTCAGCTGTTACCTTGCTGTCACGGCTCTTTATCGTAGCAAGTGGTAATAAATCCAATACCGGAAGTTCAAATTAAACTTGATATTACATAAAAATTAGGTCAATAAGCGTAACTTTTTCTGAGAGCACTGGATTACTACAAGTGTTGAGTATGTAAATCTGATTATTTTTAAGAATCTGACGGATTCCCACTATTATATACACTTTTGTAGCGACTGGAAATTGGGTTTTTGTACGTCGTCTCGGAATTCCTTCACAAAAATACGCAATTTTTATATTTCTTCTTTCTGTAATTAGGTCGATAAACGGCCCTGAAATTTTACAGAGACGATTATTAATATATTTAGTGAAGCTCAAAAAAAAAATTATGAAAATCCTATGGATTGAAGCCTGATGATAGGACTACGTTAAATTTGTTTTTTTTTTTTAATTATTAAAGAAATTGACAAAACAAGTCATAACCTTTTACAGGCAGCTGCAACAATTACAAAATCACAGTCATTCAGTCTTTATTAATCTAAAATATTCTTTCTGAAGTTTTCAAATCACATATTTATATTATTAAAAAAATTGAAAAATAAAGCAACACCTTTAACAACTTACAACAACAGTTAGAAAATTAGTCATTAATGTATAATTTGTAAATTAGTCAGTGTCTCAGTGTTCTCAATGATAGATTTTTCCTTACTCCTATTTCTGAAAGCAAAATAAAATTATAGAAAAACTTTAAGAAACTTTAAAATCGAATAAAATAAAGAATTGGCAAGAAGGGCACTAAACGACACTAAAAAAAAACTACTACTTAGCAAGAGAACTTTTTTTTCACTAATTCCGATATTACGATATTGGACTACTCAATATCGGAATTTAAATACCGGAAAAATCCGTCCGAGATTCCGAGATTCCGATATTCAGACCCTAATCAAGAGGCACTGACAGTTTGAGAAACATTTTGACAAAAGCCAATTTCGGATACACGTGCAAACTGAATTGACAAGCGATTGTTTTTCTCCGTACCTCATATCCGGCGAGAAGTCCAAACCGCAGGCGTAACCGGCAACCATGTGACCGGTGAAAGTCTTCTTGCGGTTCATCTTGAATCGATTGAGTGCCGAGAAAATGACGATCTTGTTGTCCATCGATTGGCAAGCGAGCCACTTTTGATTGGGAGACGGCGTGACCGCGGGCATCGAGTGCATCGTAGGATCAGCGATGTATTTCATGTCCACAGGTATGTCCCTTCAAGAATGTGGAACAAAAATGCATTCGAAACTGCGCCTAATAAAAGGTGACTTTGGTCACGACGGAAGTTTGCGTCGTTGGGATGCAATGCAAGTTTTTCTTCGCATATCTAGGCTACGATCATCAGCCGGGTCTTCTCTTAGGATGTTTATTAGAGACCCACAGCCAAAATCGGCGAATAGACATTTTGGATAGTAACGAAAATGAAGAATTGAAAACGAAGATCAGTTTTTAAGGTATTTCTTTCACGAACCCGAATATTCAACAATTAACTAATTTTCGCCTATAATCAAGTAAAAAAATATTCAAGTATACTAGTAAAATTTCAAGCGAAGTGACCGAAATTTTAACGAAAAATTACGACTCTAAAAATCGTCTCATTTATACGACTTTGGAGAGATGACACGCTGGCCACATTTCTATCCAATAATTTATACACTAAATAACTCTAGATGCCCGACATAAACTGCTCAAGCATGTAAAAAAGTCTAACGATTCCGTAACGACAATAAATACAGAAGGTCACCGAATGTTTAAAGAAAATATTAATGATGAAACTTAGAAAAATGTGAGTAGGAGAATTTTTGTAGCCTCGACTTTTCAACAAAATGTCTAAATCCTACTATCTTTGCGCGAAATTTTTTATTCGATTTATCGTTAGATATAATAATTGATTGCGACTTATTTTCAATAAGCGCTATTAAGCGACCAATGATTCAGGAAGGGCCCTCCTTGTGTCTCCACAAAATACGGCCCTCCGCGAAAGGGATACCTTAAGCAAGACGATTAGTCGCGAGAGAAAATAAATATTTTACCATTCCCAGACTCGAAGACTCTTGTCATCCGACGTGGTGACGAATCTTCGATTCTCATCGACGAACGTAATCGTGTTAACGGCGCCCAAATGGCGATCGTACTCTTGAGTTATTTCGCCCGATCTTATGTCCCACTGGAAACGAAGATAGCGCGAATCAGCAAATATTTCTATACTACGAAAGCGCATCCTAACTTAAAGGCGGAGCATACATTTAGACAGGAAAAAATAAGCAATATTGAGGGTTTTTTTAAAGTATAAAATAATTATTCTACTATTATTAAACTTTAGGTATACTCTAATAGTATATTTAAGTATACAAAACAATTTTTTTTAAATTAATTGATCATCAAAATGTCGGAGCTGTGGCAGAGTGTTACAGCAAGGTCGCCGTAGGAGTCGCGAATCGGCGTGCAGTCTAGCTTGCAGTAGACTTTGATTCACAAAAAAGTTCATTTTTTCACTTAGAACATGTATGGTTTCTATGTGACGGTATTAAAAATTTAGAAAATGCAAATTTAAGCAAATGGCACGCATTTACAAAAAAAATCAACATTTCTGTAAATTGTGGATGAAAAAAGTAGATTTTTTTTTCTTCATTTTTTCAAAAACAATTCTCGTCAAGTAGAAGGTACCAATATTATCAATATTTCTACTAAGTTACAACTCAATCGGCTTAAGCGGAGGGTAGGGGTTTCAGCGTGAAAAAAAAACACTTTTTTGCGAATTTTTTTCATCTATATGGAAAGAGTAAATTTATTGAAACCTTTTGTACATTGTAAAGTGTCGTTTCAAGAACATTCCGTGAAATTTGTACGAGAAAATATCCACAAACAAGCCGGTGCCGCGTTTTTCTCGAAACCACATTTTCAAAGTCCGTGTTCACTGCTATTTGAAAACTACATGACCGATCAATTTCAAACTTGGTACACACTTTCTACATATAAAATACCTCCCCCCAACGGTTAGTCTGAGATTTTTTTACATTGAGGGGGTTTTCCACCCCCAAAATGGCGGAATTTTTCGTGAAAAATAGCACTTTTCACTTTACATGACCACCAAAAATTTAGAAATGAAAAAAAAATTATCAAAGACCGTTGGGGGGAGGATTTGATGATACTTTGACTAAATTTTAATGGTACTTGATTTCAGATAATTTCTAGCTGAGATACAGTGAACACCGCAAATCGTGTTTTTCCAAAGGCGTTCTTGGAAAAGCTTTGTCACCGGCTTGTTTGTGGATATTTTCGCGTACAAATTTCACGGAATGTTCTTGAAATGACACTTAACAATGTACAAAAGGTTTCAATAAATTTACTCTATCCATATAGATGAAAAAAAATCGCAAAAAAGTGTTTTTTTCACGCTGAAACCCCTACCCTCCCGTTAAAGAAAAAAATTAATCGATTTTTCGATCGTTGTAAATGTATATCCCGCCTTAAATGATCTCTTCAAGTACTCACGCATATAATTTTCTTGTCGCTCGTGCCGGCAACGAATAGATGTTGCTTGTCCGGATCGGGATTGAATTTAACGCAGTATGGAATTTTCCGGCTGGTGAATCGACTGATGCATTCGCCGGTTTCCGTGTCCCACAATTTCACGTAGCGATCGTAGCCGGCTGATAAAAATGTCTTGCCGTCGTTGTCGAAGCTGATGTCTCGAACCGCTTGCCGATGACCGTAGTACGTGCGAACGCATCTTCTCTCCTTGTAAACCTCCCATAGCTAGGCGAGAAAATAGGAAAATTATAGAATACGAGTATCTCGAGTGGCATTGTAAGGGGTGAAAAAATTGGGGCGGACTAAGAGGACCAGAAGGGGAGGAACGGAAAATTGTCCATTCACAAAAAATGGAAAATAAACGGGAGACTAAAAAGCGGATGGAACGATCAGGAAATCGGTACGTGACGAGAGAATGTCCGAGTGGAAAAATAGCCCGCAAGGGTGAATAAAATTAAGGGGCTATATCCACCTAGAGACCCGAAAAAAATGGCCAAATTCCGAATTTATTTCTGCGAATCGATTAGTGAAAAACAAACGCATTTTTTTAAACACAAAGGTACATACACTACGGGTTAAAATTTTCGGACACTTTAGATAGTTTCAAAATTTTCTATCACTGAATAATTGCCAAATAATGTTAGAATAATATAATAAATTTCATTGATTATTTTACGAATATGCTATACAGCTCTATATAATGAATTATATTATTCGAATATAATTTTGCAATTATCAAAAGTGATCGAAAGTTCTGCATTTATCTGAAGTGTTCGAAAACTTTTGACCGATAGTGTATATTCAGAGCCTTTAAAATAAATCACCAAAAAATACCGAAAAACAACGAAAACATGGCCGCCGGCATATAAAACTGTTTTCAAAGTCGGTGGACATGATATCTCGAGAACCATTTGATGGATTGTTTCCAAATTTACATTAGAAGCGATGAGAAACATTTAAAGGTCGTGGAAGAGCTCGCTTTTTGAAAATTGATCTTCAATTTTTAATGTTTACGTAAAAATAGCGAGTTTTTTTTCATAGATTTTGTATGCTCAAGTTTCGTGGCCACGTTGTTAAAAAAAAATGATTTTTAAATTTTACAATCGTCAACGAATCGTATTTATTGTTAACTTGAATCACCCGTTTGGTTTTTAGATTTCAGATGGACCGTTTAAGCAATATTGTCCATTGCCAAACATCGCGAAAAAAAATTTATCATCTGCCGGCGGCCATGTTTTTTTTTGTTTGTATTTTTGTGTGATTTTTTTAAAAAGGCTGTCAATGTATCTTCCTTTGTGTTAAAAAGAATGCGTTTCTTTGTCACCAACCGTTTCTCAGAGAATAAAATCGGAGTTTGGTCATTTTTTCGGATCTCTAGGTAGAGCTAGGCCCTTAATGTACCGCCGTTGTACGAACATTCCACCGCATGACTAATCGACGTTACAATTCTAGACGCGAAACTTACTTTCACGCGACAATCCATACTGCAAGACAGCAATAAATGTGCTGTACGAGGAAACCATTTGATTTGCGAAATTCCCTTCGTGTGCCCTTCCCACGTGTGAATTTGGGCCTTGGGCAGGAAGCACCGCTCGGGCGGCGATTCCGATCGTAAATTAACCCCGACATCCTGGGGTGCGTGCAGAAACGTACGACCTTGATAATCCACGCTGTCCTTGACTGTAAAATTATGAAAATGTATGAGATAAAGCTCTAGAAAAATAGCAGACAAAGTTCTAGAAAAGTATCAAATAAAGTTCTAGTAAAGTATCAGATAAAGCAGATAAAGTTCTAGAAAAGTATGAGATAAATGTATCAGATAAAGTTTCAGAAAACAAGTGCGAGATTATTTGCTGGACGAATCCTCACTGTGCAGCACCGTTTTCTCCTCCAACGGCTTCTCCTCCGTGGTTTTGCCCCTTTTGTTTCGCTTGGCCAAAATTTCCTCGAGTTCAGCGGCTTCCTCCTCGTTTGGCTTCATCACTCGCTTTTCGTCGATGTAGCCGCCCCAAGGGCCGAGAAAACCCTCGATGTCCGCAGCGTCGTCGTTTTTCTTTCTCTTTCTTTTGTCAGCGTCCCTCAGTGCCGTGCTCTCGAAGACCGTCTTCGCGCCGGTCTCTTTCGCCGCCTCTTTAGCCCCTATCAGGTTTTTTCCCTCTTCCGCTGACCCATCGACGGTGGGATCCAGAGCATATCCTGATTGTACAAAGAAAATCGTAAACGTGCTGTTCATAAGCGATATTTTCAACAAGTTCATCCCGTTTTAAGCAGAAAAAGAATGACGTTGAAGTTTACATCGTTGGAACGCAACGAAAATTAGTTCTCTTCGATTACTCAAATTTTGATTCGACGATTTAGGCTGTGAAATCGCTCAAACGTTTCTGCGTATTCTTATGAGAAATTTACGACCTCAATTTGCAAAAAAGCTTTGGATCATGGTAAAAATGGAGAAAAAGAATAAAAGAACATATCGTTGCATATCGACGATGTAAACTTAATCATGAAAAAGATACGTTTTAAATATTTTTCCTTACACTTGAATTTGGAGCACAATTTCAAAGCTAAAGTTCTAATGTAGGGATAAAACACGAGGGAGGCACCTCAGATTTTTGTGGAGTATTTGAAAAGTTTTTTGCAATTGAAATGTTTATAAATTTTTTTTTAACTATGGGTGTGAATAATTTCTTCGACAATTAATATTTAGTAATTCTTTGAGACTCCTCTAAAACTTTAAATCTATAATCGAAGCAGTCTGGTGTATATTTTGCTTCAGGTTGAATTTTCAAAATTGGAAAAATGCATGGGTTTGAAGTTCGCAATGTTCAAGTTCAACGAAAATTCTTTTTAATTCATTATTTTTATTATCTGGAATAATATTTTGTGGGTTTAGGTTGTATTTTAGGATTTAGGATGTATTTGAGGATTAAGGTTGTATTCTAGGATAAAGGTTGTATTTTAGGATTTAGGTTGTATTTGAAAATTAACGTTGTATTTTAGGATTCAGGTGATATTTTGGTATTAAGGTTGTATTTTAGTATTAAGGTTTGACAGCTTAAATCTGCCAAAGGAAATTTGAGATATTGAAAAGTCATTGCCCTCCAATGATGCAAACTTTAACATCATGAAAATTCCGCCAGTAAGGCCATCAGAGAAAGGGACTGCTCGAACCTGCCTGCTGGTGTGTATTTCGTACTGAGAAAATTTCATAAAACTATTGGTATTCTTTTTTCTGTATACTTCGAGGACCCCATTGTGAACTTCTAATAAAGATGATGAATTTTTTGAAAACGAATTTCAATTTTCCGATACAAGTTTCCACTGCAAGCTGGTGGTACGTAGATGGTAGATTTTGTCTCGACTTAGACTTAGATGCAAGAAGATGCAACGGTAACCCAAACAACCGAACTTGTATTTGAAAAATGAAGTGCAATCGAAAGATCATCATTAGCTGTGGAATTCTCACCGTAACTGGTGAACGTCCTCCTCTGATTTTCAAACTGAAATTCACTGATGTGCGCCTTTTCCACATATCCGGAAAGCATGTTCTTCGCTGCTCTTTGTTGCTGAGTTCTGAATGGATTTTCAGGTCCTACATCTGGTGCAAAGAGTTCGTCGAACTTAGGATTGTGCGTTATTTCCTTGCTGGTCGAATCGATGTGGCGTCTGCACAGTTCCGAACCCTAAAGAACATTCAGTGATATCGAGTGATTACGTATCGCTCTGGAAGTTACGAAAAGTTTGTTACTCGCGAGCTGTTAACAAGAAAACGGACTCACCATAGGTACAACTTCGGGAGCAGCACATATTTGTAGTGCGAGGGTCGTGACGAATTTCCCACGAATGCCAGGATTTGTATTCCCGTCGGTGGCAACGAAGCTCGCATCTTTCACATGTTTAACCTCTTTCGTTGTTGACTTTGATTCTCCGTCGGATTCGCCATTATCGTCGCTACTACCGTAGTCCCTCAACGCAAGCATGATTTTTATCGAATCGAAGGTTCGGACCCGCGTTCATTTATTTTTTTATCGACACATTAATCATTACGATCGTACGTTGCAAACGCTTTTTTCACTTCGATGTTTCTCTGTCGTTTTCGCTGGTACATAAATATATAAATATGTAAATGTCGCATGTCGACATACGTGCAGAGATTAATGGGGAGATGCACAACGCGGCCCTTTTCGGCGTGCTTCGTAAATGGCGCTAAATCGCGGCGGCGAGTTCGGGAGTATGATTTCGTGATCATCGCCTCTGTCGAGGTTGCAGATTCCCTTGTAGCCGCGCGAGTCCGTGATCACCGCTGAAGTTGGTATCGCAGCAGCGTGAACACGAATGGGTAGCTCGGTGGGGGAAAAGTCTCTGCCCCTCGCTCGCTCGACAGGCGAACGGAGCGAGGTTTTCCGTCCGATCGAGCTCGACATATATGTGTGGCCGTACTACGGATTGGAATATGCATTAAATGAATTTCAAAGTGAAAAACATGTATCGAGATCATTGTTTTCTCTCGGTTGCCCGTTTATGCCAAAAATGCGGGTTAAAAAAATTAACGACGAACCGCGTTGACAAATAAAACGCCGAAACGACCGTGAAAGGTTCAAAAAGAAATCTTGAGCCTTTGCCGCGATCGTTTCGGCATTTTTTTTCAACAGTAAACATTATGGAAAAGGGTGTATCATAAATGTTTCTTTATCTGCAATGAGCGTCATGGCTGAGTTGTAGCGTGACGAATTACGATGCTGAAGGTCCGGGTTCAATCCTCGGTGAATGAACTTTTTTTTCTTCATTTTATATTCAGAAAATTTCTACCTTACTCTCGCTTTATCTATTCTCGCCTGTCTAGGCATTATTTTTTATATTTAATTCATATATGTATAACAAAAAAAAAATGTTGCTACGGGCATCGAAGCCGCGCCGTCCGTACACAGAGCTCGGACGCAGTGCAGCCAGATCGCGCGTAAAAGTTACCCCCTCTCTAGTTTCTTACGCGCCCATCACACCATCGTAGTAGCGTGTGTCCGTGAGCGAGCGATGCTCGGACATCTTCGGAAAGAGCCGAGCAAGCCGAAGCGTCCCGACCGCGCCTTCGGCTGCTACACCAATGCATGGACGCTGAGCAGCACGTTCATGTGCGGCCAAGCCGAAACGAAGGCTTCGAGGGAAAAAGCAATCTGAGCACGACTCGCGCGTGACGTCACCCGACGGCACGCTTTTAGATGATTTCAATGCTAAGTTAGTTCTTGATTCTCTGCGTTATTAATGTATACAAAAAAATGTATTGCGCACTCAGGTCGCTTATTTTTTTAGTTTATACGTTAATTTAAACATAATAATATATCTAAATTACAACTTATTTATCTTATATAAAATTGTTTACGCTTTACTCACACCCATCCTTATGCCAAATAAATTATAATTCATAAAAGTAAGCGGAAATATATTTATATTCGTATTATTATATTAATTCTCATACTTTCATCAAGCGATAAAGCATTATCCCCAAAAACAAGCCAATCATCCATCCGGCCGCGAATTGTAAGTACCGCGTATATTCTACAAGCGATGAGATGGTCCCGTTGGTAGCGTTCCTGGCTTTCTGATTTCTTATTTTTTTCCTGGAAATTTCTCCTTTTCCTATGACCCGAGTGAACGGCTGCGGAGATATTCGGAGAAAAGTTAAAGATGAAAAGAAATGAGATTTTCGTTAAAAAACTTTTTATTATTATTATTTTTTTCGGAAACTTCTTTTTTTCCTATTACCTGAGTGAACGGCTGCGGAGATATTCGGAGAAAATTTAAAGATGAAAAAAATGAGATTTTCGTAAAAAAAACTTGATATTATTTTTTTTCCGGAACTTTTTCTTTTTCCTATTGAGTTTGTTTGGGTTTGTTTGGAGTTTGAGTCATACAAACACAGATTTAAACAATCTTGAACATTCACATCTCCGAAATAGAAAGACGTGAGTATCTAATATTGGTAATACCATCTATAGCAAAAAGCCAGATATCGAGGATACAAACTTCGAAAGTTTTGATCTCAGATAGGCAAACGAGCGATGGTCCATAATAGCGAACACCGAAATAGCGAACATCAAAGAAGTGGACGAGTTGCTTCCTAATTTTCTGCCGATTTTCGCTAACACGTACGAGATTCTTTTAAAGTCTTTAAGAGGGGATATACATTTACAATGATCAAAAAATCAATTTCTTTTCTTTAAGGGATAACACCATTCTAGGAATTTGGAAAAATCGTTTTCTTTTGGCTTCAAAAATACTTTGGGGTCATAAAAACAATATGCAGTTGGTCCTGCAGCGATTTTTTTTAAGGTTGGATAAGTGTGTACAGTAGAACCTCGATTATCCGAACCTCGATCATCCGAACCCTCAATTATCCGAACCCTCAATTATCCGAACGATGACTTAGTTTATCCGGAAGGTCAATTATCCGAACGTTGGCGCGAAAGATACATGGTTGCTCGCTGCCACCACCGTGAGCAACAATAAGCAACCCAACGCAACTTCTCCTTCTCAAAAAGCTGCGAGACTTAGACGCTCAAAAACGCGTTGCAGCCGTTCGTCAATTAAAATTGGACGATTTTATTTTAAACAAAATATTTTAAAAGGCACTCGACTTTTTTCAGGTGCTTAAAACACACACACACACACACACACACATATATAAATATACAGGGTGGGCGGAACATTGACGTCCAAAAATAAAATTTAGGTCCCTTGTATCCTGGGGTATCCGAATAACCCCCATGTATATCCCGCGACTTTTCATAGTTTTCGAGTTACGAATTTTCGACCTGACCAATTAAAAAAAATCTAAAAAAAAGTAGAAGACTGTCGAGTTTTTTTTTGCAACTGAATCTTCATGAGTAGTACTTTTATGCATAAAATAATCAGCTTCGTAACTGTGATGAAAGTTATTAAAATGTTGGTGTAAAGTGAAAAACTTATGTTCGGTAAATTATGACTTCAATTTTCAACTTTAAATTAAACATCTAAACAGGTGACTTCATGGTTCCTAATTAGGCCTCAAGAATGCGCCAGACTCTCAGCTTTCATAATCATTTTAAAAAAAAGCAGTACTTAATAGGGGTACTTTGGCTACAATTGACCTTCAAAGACAGCGAGGTGGAAAATTCTTAAAATTAGCCATCTGATTAAAAAAAATGCCCATTTTATCATTCCCAAGGATATTTAGTTTGTTACCTAACCAAAAATGACTGCAGGAAAGCTAAGATTTAAACATTTAGAGGTTTATTTTTTTTTAGTTCGATTCAAGTTTAATGAATTTTGCGCCATCCGTTCTTGTAACGAGAACGGATCGCGTAAACGAGCTTTTACCTGATCCATGAGAACGGATCGCGCAAAATTCATTAAACTTAAATTAAACTAAAAAAAATAAACCTCCAAATGTTTCAATCTTAGCTTTCCCTGCAGTCATTTTTGGTTAGTTAACAAACTAAATAGCCTTAGGAATGATAAAATGGGCAAATTTTTTTTTTAATCAGATGGGTAATTATAAGAATTTTCCACCTCGCTGTCATTGAAGGTCCAATTGTAGCCAAAGTAGCCCTATCAAGTACTACTCTTTTTAATGGTTATGAAAGCTGACAGTCTGGCGCATTCTTAGGGCCTAATTAGGAACCATGAAGTCACCTGTTTAGATGTTTAATTTAAAGTTGAAAATTTAAGTCATAATTTACCGAACGTAAATTTTTCACTTTAGACCAACATTTTCATAACTTTCATCACAGTTACGAAGCTGATTATTTTATGCATAAAAGTACTACTCATAAAGATTCAGTTGCAAAAAAAATCTCGATAGTCTTCTACTTTTTTTCAAGATTTTTTTTCAATTGGTCAGGTCGAAAATTCTCAAAAATGCAGTAAAAAATTCATAACTCGAAAACTATGAAAAGTCGCGCGACATACATGGGGGTTATTCGGATACCCCACGATACAAGGGACCTACATTTTATTTTTAGACGTCAATGTTCCGGCCACCGTGTATGTATATATATATATATATCAAGGTTAATATGTATGTCAAATTTTAATATATATTTATGTATTTTTTTAAATGTAAAAACGTGTTGTTGATGATCTCGTCCCAAAAAACCCACGTTTCGATTATCCGAACTTTTGATTGTCCGAACTAGTCTCGGTCCCAATTGGTTCGGATAATCGAGATTCTACTGTATACGTAAGGCAGGTTTGCAGTCACAAGAGTCTCGCGGTTGAGATATGAGCGTGCGGGCTCTGAGTGTAGACGACGCGGGTTCGATCCCCGGTAGCAATGTCTTGTTTTTTTTTATTAAGCATATACGAATTAAATATCATAAATAATGCCTGAACAGGCGAGAATAGCTAAAGCGAGAGTAAGTTCGAAATTTTCTGAATATAAAATGAAGAGAAAAAAGTTTATCCACCGAGGATTGAACCCGGACGTTCAGCATCGTAATCCGTCACGCTACAACTCAGCCACGACGCTCATTGCAGATAAAGAAACATTTATGATACACCCTTTTCCATAATGTTTACTGTTGAAAAAAAATGCCGAAACGATCGCGGCAAAGGCTCAAGATTTCTTTTTGAACCTTTCACGGTCGTTTCGGCGTTTTATTTTTCAACGCGGTTCGTCGTTAATTTTTTTAACCCGCATTTTCGGCATAAACGGGCAACCGAGAGAAAACAATGATCTCGATACATGTTTTTCACTTTGAAATTCATTTAATGCATATTCCAATCCGCAGTACGGCCACACATATATGTCGAGCTCGATCGGACGGAAAACCTCGCTCCGTTCGCCTGTCGAGCGAGCGAGGGGCAGAGACTTTTCCCCCACCGAGCTACCCATTCGTGTTCACGCTGCTGCGATACCAACTTCAGCGGTGATCACGGACTCGCGCGGCTACAAGGGAATCTGCAACCTCGACAGAGGCGATGATCACGAAATCATACTCCCGAACTCGCCGCAGCGATTTAGCGCCATTTACGAAGCACGCCGAAAAGGGCCGCGTTGTGCATCTCCCCATTAATCTCTGCAAACAGGCGCGTGGATCTCCGCCTAGCGAATCGAGTAACCAACGACCGTCTGGCTGCACGGCGGCTAGGATCCCGGCGAGTAAGCAGGCGCAAAAATTTCTTGACATTCGTCGGCTTCGAAGACCGTCAGAGGTTAGGAATTATAAACAAAGCACCACAGCGGATCACCGCGAGCGTGAAAGGGAGTTTGAACCGCACCGATAATCGAAATGACAGACAAGCAAGATCGCCACGACGATATTCACTTGATATCGCAAAAAATGAAATCGATAACAACGATCGATCCTAACCTCAACATAAGCGACCAAGCTGAGCCCACAATGTCCAAAGTAAAGAACAATACATCGACGAACTCCATGCAGAAGATGAAAACCTGCTCTTACGGGGACTATTGGTCGTCCCAAGATTTGCCCGGCAAGAATTTACCGGAAAAAATTCTCTTCGTAATCGACACGGCGAAGGAGCCCGATTGTACGCTGTTCGAGGCACGAACGGGCGGTAAATTCTCACCGCTCTACATGATAAAGCGAGTGGTGGAGATTTTCGTCAACGCCAAGTCAGGAATTCAACCGAAACACGAGTACGCCCTGATGTCCCTAAAATCCGATCGAGTCGCCTGGAACTGCGAGTTTACCAACAATCGCAAGACCTTCCTCGCCAGTTTGGAGAAAATCGAAGAAGATCCGGTCTTGGAGGAGCGCGAGATTTTCGACATGGGGCCCTGCTTCGGAATGATATGCGGCAATGTCGATTTGGAGGACATGCCGCCGGAGCCTGAGTTCGTCTTCAGGGTAATCCTCGTTTACGCTCGCTCTCGGACGATTCCCACTTTCTTCAGCGGACAACACTTCTTCGAACGTCTCTCCAAACATTCGCACTTTTATCTGGATTGTCTGTACGTCCATGAACCATTGAACGAAGACAACGACTGTCAAAACGTTTATTCGAAACTGGGCGCCTTGGATGTTCATCAGACGTCTTATATACTGGAGGCCGGCAGGAATCTTGCCACGCTTCATACCAACATGGCTAAATTGATAGCTCATCCGCTGCAAAGAGCCAGACAAGACGACTCTCCCTATAATTTCTGTAATCTGGAAAGTTCTCAAGACGCTTAGGGTAAAGTGTACAGAGTCGTATTTAAATAATATTTAAGTAATTATGCGCTCCTAGTTTCGTATATTTTCTTCGTATATCAAATATTGTTTTTCTTTTTATCTATTGTGTGTACATATATATATATATTATTGAGGATGTTAATAAAATACGAACAGAATTTTTACTGCGGCTATTTTCTTCGCAGGGCGGACTTTTGAGTCAGAGTGTACGTGACAGGACACTACGAAAATAGAACTTTCAAAATTCATGAAATTTTCAATTTCAACAAACAAACAAACCTAAACAAAGTGTTTGGGTTTGTTCGAGAGACGCATTTGAGCTTGTAACTCCGAGGTCGTTGACACCAGACATAAATGGCCCAAACAAAAGTTATTCCTCTAGACACCCGCTACCCGATGACACCTTAAAAAAGGGGGTTTTAATTAGAGTCGCCAGGGTAGTTTCTGTTACGTACGCCCCAACCGACTTTTATCCTTGGAGGTACGATTACGAAATGACGTTGAAGTTTGCATTGTAGGGATGCAACGAACGATCTTGTTAATTCTTTTGCTTTCTTCATTTTTGTTACAATGTATCTTTTTTTTCTATTAAGGGAAGGGTAGGGGTTCCAGCGTGAAAAAAAAACACTTGCGATTTTTTTTTTCATCTATATGGATAGAGTAAATTTATCGAAACCTTTTGTACATTGTTAAGTGTCATTTCAAGAACATTCCGTGAAATTTGTACGCGAAAATATCCACAAGCAAGCCGGTGACAAAGCTTTTCCAAGAACGCCTTTGGAAAAACACGATTTGCGGTGTTCACTGTATCTCAGCTAGAAATTATCTGAAATCAAGTACCATTTAAATTTAGTCAAAGTATCATCGAATCCTCCCACCAACGGTGTTTGATAATATTTTTTTTAATTTCTAAATTTTTGTTGGCCATGTAAAGTGAAAAGTGCTATTTTTCACGAAAAATTCCGCCATTTTGGGGGTGGAAAACCCCCTCAATGTAAAAAAAAATCTCAACTAACCGTTGAGGGGAGGTATTTTATATGTAGAAAGTGTGTACCAAGTTTGAAATAAATCGGTCATGTAGTTTTCAAATGGCAGTGAACACGGACTTTGAAAAAGTGGTTTCGAGAAAAACGCGGCACCGGCTTGTTTGTGGATATTTTCGCGTACAAATTTCACGGAATGTTCTTAAAATGACACTTAACAATGTACAAAAGGTTCCAATAAATTTACTCTATCCATATAGATGAAAAAAATTCGCAAAAAAGTGTTTTTTTTTCACACTGAAACCCCTACCCTCTTCTTAAGATCGTGGATCTCTTATGAGGATAAGAAGAAACCGGCTGAGTGTTTTTCGTATCCTAAATGTGCGAAAAAATGGTGTGCAATAGAAGAAAAATTTTCTCTGGATTCCAACGATGCAAACTTCAACATCATATTACGAATGGGTCGTCCATTAATTTCTTAGGCATGCGTAGAAATGCAGTATAGAGTTGAAATTTAACGTACTTTACTGCATTTCGCGCATTAAGGCCTTAGGCCACGGTAACAGGTATGAAATCATGTGTGAATTTAACAATTTTTTTTTCGTATGAAAAAGTGATTCACTCATAAAATTAATTACATTTATTTAGTATGACTACCAAGTTGTTGGAATATATATATATATGTGTGTTTTTCGATGTACAAAATGGCCTAGTACTCGAAACTTCTCGAAAAAGCATTTTTCCAATTGGCGTGACAAATAATTTCAACAATTTTCACTCGATTTACTTCAAATTTAAAAGTTATGTTCTTAATTGCATTTCGCAGAGAAGTATGTACGGAATTTCTGATTAATCGAAAACTTTTCATTTTATGAGCAGTTTATGAGCAGTTATAACGAAATTTTTCACTGAAAATTCATTTCTTAAGTTCAAATACCTACAACTTTTGAATAAAACAATATTTTTCAAATTCCGTACGTACTTCTCTAGGTATTCTAATGTAGATTGACGAGAATTTTTGTTTTTTGTTCTAGGTAAAAAACTGTGGATGCTAAATGTCACGCCGCGGAGCGCCTAAAAAAAAGATAACAGAAAATATTAGTAGCCGGCCATTTTGTACATCGAAAAAAAAAATATATTTTCTGACAGCTCGATATTCATACTAAATAGATGTGTAATTAATTTGATGAGTGAATCACTTTTTCATACGAAAAAAAATGTTAAATTCACACATGATTTTATACCCGTTACTGTGGCCTTAAGGAGTTTTGGGATAAATGACGAAATGTTATCATTTGCTTCAAATGTTTACAGTTAATTCTTTGTCATATGGTGAATGCACTCTCTAAATTTTAAATCGATCGTCGACACCGTTTCTATAAAATTGACAATTGAAAAAAAAACACTTTTTAACATAGGGATATGCCTATGTTCAGATAACATAAGGAGTACATTATGACACTGATGACAAAATTGTCACAATGAACCTTTTTTATGTGGAAGAGTATCAAAAACTAAGAGACACGTACTTTTTTTTATCGGCGGAAAAACGATTTCAAGGGGTGAAACGCACCCTCAAAATAGGGATGTTTTTCGTTTTTTGTCGATAACGTTTTAACGGTACGAGATATAAAAAAAATTCGAATTGCAACACTGTTTATTTTTTTTGTGTACTATACATTGGAGATGAGAACGTTATCGAGGAAAAACACGCCTATTTTCGAGGGTGCGTTTCACCGTTTAAAAGCATTTTTCCGCTGATAAAAAAAAATACATGTCTCTTAAATAGTTTTTGTTACTCTTCCACGTAAATAAGTTTCAACAAAATCGGAGGTCACCAAAGTGATGTTCCTTGTGAGTGATTTGACGGTTTTGCATAACATTTTAAACATTTTTTCACAGTTTTTCATGAGTAAAACTGCCATTCACCAATAAGCGTCGGCATCTCCCTATGTTGAAAAGTGTTATTTCAATTATAAATTTGATGGAAACGGTGTAGAGGATCGATTTTAAATTCGGAGGGTACATTCAGTAAATAACTATTATGAAAGAATTTACTATATAATTTTTAATCAAATGGTAATATTTTAACAATTATTCCGAAACTCCTCAATCTGTTCATCGAACTGTATTTGACTACACCGATAACTATCAATGCTCGACGTGCGACGTTTTTCAAAAATGGATAAAGATAGTTAACACTCGGGCTATTTTTACATAGTTTTTTTTTTCGTTCTGACACGAATTATGTTAAAGTAACCGCGATAATTTCACTTGACGTTGCTGATAACTTACTTTGAACTTTTACACCGACGCGTTTCAAGAATTAATAAATAGAAAAATTCTATAAAAAATTCGAAAAAATAAATAGAAGTCAAAGTTGTTCGGGTGATGTACGGGAACGAAAGTGAGAGTGGGATATGACGGGCGGTTGGACAGGCGGAAATGACTACGATATTAAGGCGGTCCTCTAGTTTCTTGGGTCGAAAAAATCGATTTTTTTATTCATAAATCACATCTACAACATGTATAGAAAATGTGTGCCAAAGGATTTTTCGATATTCGAAGTGGTTCACAAGTTACGGCCCTGGAACGGAGCAGGTATACTTTCAAACGCGTTTTTCTCGAAACACCATTTTTCGAAACGGTGACCACGATATTTCAGAAACTACTGCACCGATCTTGTTCAAATTTATACAGCATCTTTAATATGTTATAAGCCAGCGATTGAACTAGGATTATCATGATTGCTTCGATAGTTTTTTTTGTACGAGCGAAAAACTTAAGAAAAAATGAGTAAAAATAGAATGTAATTTTCAAAAGTGTATAAAAAAGTCAATTTTTGTAATTTAGAATTCACTCTAGTTCAATCGCTAGTCTTAAATATGAAGATTAAAATGCCGTTTGGTTTTTTGATTTCAGATAAGCAGAACAGCCGCAATCTTGGTCACCGTCAAGCACCTCTTTTACTTGATGTCTTCCTGTCAGCCACTATAACTTTTATTCTATTATATATTTTGACTTCAAAAAATTTGTAAAGCTTATTTAAATGTTAATAAAGATTATGCAAAAACAATGAGATTGATTATTTCGATGCTTTGCCCGTAAAAAATTATTGAAAAAGCCGTAAAAAAACAGCCGAGAAACTAGAGGACCGCGTTAAGGCATGATCGCAGTTTAAAATTTTCAAAACATCGATTTCTTTACATTATTCGATAGTATAGATCGTTATAAACATAGACCTGACATCGCCGATTGTTCGTAAGTAGACAATTTACATGAAAATTCCGCACTCGAAACTTTAAACGCGTTTTTCTCGAAATGTTTTTCAAAACGGTGTACACTCTCAAAGGAAGACTTTTCAAGCTATTCGTCTCAAACGTTGACACAACATTCTTCACGCCATTCTTCATCTTGCTATGGAAGCTTTTTTTGAATCTTCATCTTTTTTTTTAAACGAAAAACTCGGAAAAATCGGCTAAATTCGATACTTTTTTTTCAAACCGCCGCCATTTTGTCAATTTTGATTTTGAAAAACCTCCATAGCAAGATAGCGCCTTTCATACTGATTAATAATCTTTCTACAAATTTAGCTCCAAATAATATTTACGTTCACAACCGTGCACACCGTGAGGACTCGAAAACAATTTTAAACATTAAAAAATTTTTTTGAAAACTATTTTCTGTTCTTCGTGAGTGTTTTGGTTTGGCATAAAAAATCAGACTGATAAGCGTACTTGAACCATAAAAGAAAATCGCGAAAATCAGCTGTTTTTCGACCCGTTATACTGTGATCATTCTTTAAGGTATTCCTTTCACGAACCCGAGTATTTAACAAATAACTGATTTTCGTCTACAATAAAATAACAATATATCCCAGTTTACTGGTAAAATTTCAAGCCAACTTACCGGACTATTAACAAAGAATTACGGCTCTAAAAATCGTCTAATTTATACAGCACTTTATAACGATGACACGATGGCCACATTTCTTTCTAATAGTACACTATATTTATACACTAAATTAGTTTTCCGGCCGCGACTTCGATCGCGTAGACTTGTGTTGAATGCTCCTTAATGAAATGCGCTCTTGAAAAGTTTCATTAAGGAACACGTAGAAGGTGTTTAAGGGCATTAATACCAAGTTTCAGGTAAATCTGAAAAGATATTTACTTTACCATACAAACTTTGCCACCCTTTTTCTCCCCTTAAGGGTCGAATTTCCAAAAATCCCTTTATAGTGGGTGCTTACGTTACGAAAGCAACCTACTGTCCAAATTATAAAAATATAAAAGAACAAGACTTGTTCTTTTATATGTATATATTTTTTTAACTTTGGGGGCGTCCATTAATTACGTGAGGCGTTTAGGGGGGGAGGGGGTCGAGCGAAATCTCACCCAATCTCACGTGGCTGAGGGGGGAGAGGGGGGCTTCGGCAAATATCACGTAATTTTAGTAATTTTAGTAATCACGTAATTTTTATCACGTAGGGAGAGTCTCCCTACTACTTTACATGGTGGAGTAAATGGTACTACAACCGCAGTTACTTCTACTACAATTTATTTTTCGTGAACTTATGCATTTTGAAAAATCTCCCGTGAGATTAGGGGAGGGGGGAGGGGGTCGAGCAAAATCTCACGACATCTCACCAGGGGGAGAGGAGGGGTCGAAAAATCGCCAAAATCACCTCACGTAATTAATGGATGCCCCCTTTCCGTACAAACTTTGCCACCCTCTTTCGTTTAGGGGTTGAATTTCGAAAAACGCTAAAATACGTGTTCTATTAATTGTGTTGAAGAGCTTTAATACTAAGTTTCAAGTAAATCATTTGACCAGATTTTTTTAAATTTTACATAAAAACTTTGCCACCCTTTTTCTCCCCTTAGGGGTTGAATTTCTGAAAACGCTGGAATACGTGCTTCATTAATTGTGTCAAGAAGCACGAATACCAAATTCCAAGCAAATCCGACCACATTTTAAAAATTTCTATACATAATTTGCCACCCCTTTTCTTCCCTTAAGCGTTGAATTTCGAGGCAAGGTTGCGATGTCCATCTCTCCGATTTCGATGAAATTTGGCACGCTTGTAGAATAGATAAAAATAGGCGACACGTATTTTTTAACATCGGCGTAACCCGATTTTTAAGGGTTGAAACTCACCCTCGCAAATTGGGGTGTTTTCGTTTTTCGTCAATAACGTTTTAATGCAACAATGTTTATTTTTTCGTGTACTATACATTGGAGATGAGAACGATAACGTTATCGACGAAAAACGAAAAACACCCCTATTTTGGAGGGTGCGTTTCACCCCTTAAAAGTCGGGTTTCGCAGATATAAAAAAATACGTGTCGCCTATTTTTACCCGTTCTACAAGCATGGCAAGTTTAATCGAAATCGGAGAGGACGACCTCGCAACCTTTCCTTGTTTGTGGGTGGGTTACGTCACGAAAGCAAACTACTGGCCAAATTTCTTGTAATTAGCTTCAGCGGTTTTGGCTCGGCGTTGATGAATCAGTCAGGACATGCTCTTTTATATGTATAGATAACTCTAGATGCCTGATATAAACTGCTCTAAACGTGTTAATTTTTTAACGATTCCGTAACGATAATAAAAACAGGGGGTCACCAAATGTTTAAAGAAAATATTTACGACACAATTTGAAAGAATGTGAGCAATGTGAGAAGAAGAATTTTCCTAGCTGCGACTTTTCAGAGAAAACGTAAATATGATTATTAGTGTAATAATTTATTGTGGCTTAGTTTCATTATGTGCCACTGTAATTGACCAATGATTCAGATGGGCTTTGCTTATGCCCTCACAAAATACGGCCCTCCGCGAAAGGAATACCTTTAGGTTTGGCAGTCATCAAATTGGGGTTGAAACTTGCATCGTTGGAATGCAATGAATTTTTTTTCAATTTCTCATCTTTATTATCAAAAATCATATTTTGGAAATTTACCGTACATAAATACTGTACTAAATACGAATCCATAAAACTGTTTGCGTGATTTTCGTAGCTCAAGTCTGCCATAGGAAAATCGGGAAACAAAAAAAAATTTAATTGCATCCAACGTCGCAAACTTCAATGAATGTTCGTATGAATGACGTTGAAGTCAAGAGAATAGAAAACTGTTCTTCGTTACGTGCACTATTTTTTTAAAATTATTAATGGATGTCCTGTTTCCAAGTTGTATGAAAATCAGTGGACTTTCGTAGCTTTTTTTTTAGTTTGTTGACACCGATCGCGATCTATGTGACTGAGGAGACGTCCTTTTCTGCTGTAACTCCGTCCGCACTGTTCGCAAACGAAGGGTCTCTCGCCCGAGTGAATGCGACGGTGTCTCGACAAATTTGATAGTTGCGAAAACGTTTTCAAACAATCCGGACACTCGTAGGGCCTTTCACCCGTGTGTTTTCTCTTGTGCCTCTTCAAATCGCCACCGTGGGTAAATTCCTTCGAGCAGAAGTCGCAGTATACTTTTCCACGTACTCCCTTCTTGCGTTCGATATTCGCGAAGTCTTTTGGACACCTGAAATTATTTTTTACTCTATACAACAAACCCAAAGTACGGCGAAAGTAATTACGATTCGACGATTTTATCAATTTTATCAATTTTATTAATTTTATTAATTTTATCAATTTTATTGATTTTATTAATTTTAAAATTTTTATTAATTTTATTAATTTTATCAATTTTATTAATTTGGAAAATCAATTATTGTGTGCATTTTCAATTTTGCAAGAAGGACTTACAAGGGATCCTTGAGGATTGTCAATGTGTTTAATTCTGAAGTACTCCTCTGATCCTCGGCTAGACGTGTCGTTGTTTTTTCAATACTGACGATATTCTCTTTCGAATCGAATGTTTCCTCGTGGATACTCTCAGTGAGACGGATCTGCTGATTGACTTCTTTGCAATGCTCATCTACGTCTGGACGGATTTCATCCGTCCGACTACATCCGGTTGTGTCTACGTTCACTTCACAACTTGTTGGTGAGGTAACCGATTTGTTCGTTACCGTGATGATCGTTTCCAGTCTTTCGATGCATTCGACACACACGGTGTTCAATACCTGTCGAAGAATCAATTTTTCAGTGCAGTTGCCCAGAGTTCGAATGGAAGATGATTGAAAACTTGTACGATTTTAACAAATTATGTCAAAATTTGTTAGAATTCAATACAGATACACTGCTGGCCAAAAGCCCCCCCAATTATTTGTATACTGTAAATATAGGAAATTCCACATACAAATTATTGTTCGTTTTTTTTAAATCATAGGGAGGGAAAATTTTGGCTAGCAGTGTATATTTTTTAATCGCCCACATTTCTTTGGCATTTTTAGGCTGCGAAAATTACTCATATGTTTTTCAGAATACTCATTAGAGATCGCCATACTGAATCTGCGAAAGAAAGTTTTGGACCATAATGAAAGTCAAGAATATTTCTTAACTTTCATTATGACTATTTCTCAGATAAATAATAAAATCGCTGGATATTTCTACTAGACAAAGAATATTATATATTCAATTATTAATGTAATATTCAATTTATCTTCTTCGATTTATCGTACATTCATATTAGAAATGTTGTCATTTTTTTACTCGTATAAAAATTCTTTTATCTCCGTATTATTTGGGCTCACGGTTTCGAAAAGGGTGATTTTTTTCTCACAAGTAATTACAATTGAAAATCGTGATTAAATTTTCGAAAAACTTACAATAAGTTCGAGTTGGAATCTTTCGATGAGAATGTGCTGATTCTCTTGACTCCCGAAAATCGGTAACTTGTGTTTCCTCGCGCAAATTCGGCAACGACCGAGCGCGTAACAAACCATTTTGATTTTATAAATAAACGACTAAATGTTTACTTATCTTCGTATATCTAGAATGAAAACGCGTTGAAAATGGACTACGAGAAGAGGAGTATATTGGCGACGAGCAAAGCGTTGAAACAGGAGGTAAATGTTGCGTGGGGTGGGAGTTACTCTCCATTGCTTCGAGTGGGGGTTCCCAGTGAATACCCGGAGGGAATCCCCCGTCCGAGAATACATATATATGCATGCAGATGACGCAAAAAATGATAAACAGTCACTCGAACCGGTACAAGGCTCGTCCGTTTTTTTTTCCCACGCGTATAATTCGTTAATAAATTTATTTTAATTGAAACAAAATTACTACATAACACGTAATATATAATTGTTGAAAAGGGGTTTAGGTCTTTCTTATTCATTCAACCGTAGATTGTAAAACTGCAATTATTATAATTTCCAAAATACTTACTTTTATTTATTTTTCGCATGGATTGTTCGAGGAAGTAATATTGCAAAGATATTTATTAATTTATAAATATTCCCTTTTTTGCAATTGCGTACAGTTCGCCCCCTCTCCTGTTCTTGTAACCCATTGATTATTTTTTTTAATTGAGAGAACAGCATGTATTAATTACTTTGAAGTAAAATTACTGCAATTACTGTAGAGTAATTCGTTAAATTTTTGACACTTGGAAGAGTGTTACGCGTCAAATACTAATTAGGGGTGGTTGTAAAATATTGTTGCTTAATGAGCAACGGATTAATGCGCAATCTTTTTTAAAGTGATCGAGGTTTAATTCGGTATTTTGGTGCGTGGTGCTACACGCATTTGAGCACTTTTATTCAACAGTATTGTGAGAGCGGTAAATTCTCCAGTCCCGGCTTCAGGGTCATCTACAAGGCGTATAAAAACACGTGATGAAATTGACCAATCCCATTATTCTGAAGTTACTCATATTTATTACACACGATGCTTGATAGTTTTTCACGCAATATGCTCATTTTGGCAATTATCTCTCGCGCAATTTTATGGGATCGTTTGTTTCTTTTCTGTTCTATGTGTATGCACAGACGAGGTTCTGGAAAAAATGTACGAAAAGTAGACGAACTAATGGACAGAACGGTTTTGGTCGAAATATTCTTACGCAATTATTCGTTAAATCGAGCCCTGGTTCCCATTCCGACGTACTTGTTTCTTGATGATGAAGTTTCGATCGTTGGAACGCAACTATAATGCACCTTTTTGATCGCCTATTTTCGCTGGCGAATTTAGACTACCAAAATCACTGAGTTTTCAAGATCCTTATCAAAGGTCTGCAAACTGAATGCTCGAGAAAGATCTCTTTGAAGATCTCACAATGATAAAAATGAAGAAATATAAAAATTGAAGATTTTGAAGATTTGATAACGATAAAAGTGAAGAAATATAAAAATTAAAGATTATGAAGATTTGATAATGATGAAAATGAAGAAATATAAAAATTGAAGATTTTGAAGATTTGATAATGATAAAAGTGAAGAAATATAAAAATCAACGATTTTGAAGATTTGATCATCATAAGAATGAAGAAATATAAAAATGAAAGATTATGAAGATTTGATAATGATGAAAATGAAAAAATATAAAAATTGAAGATTTTGAAGATTTGATAATGATAAAAATGAAGAAATATAAAAATCAAAGATTTTAAAGATTTTATAATGATAAAAATGGAGAAATATAAAAATCAAAGATTTTGAAGATTCGATCATGATAAGAATGAAGAAGTATAAAAATAAAAGATTTTCAAGATTTGATAATGATAAAAATGAAGAAATATGAAAATTAAAGATTTTGAAGATTTGATCATGATAAAAGTGAAGAAATATAAAAATCAAAGATTTTGAAGATTTGATAATGATAAAAATGGAGAAATATAAAAATCAAAGATTATGAAGATTTGATAATGATGAAAATGAAGAAATATGAAAATTGAAAATTTTGAAGATTTAATAATGATAAAAATAAAATATTTTAAAGACTTAATAACGATAAAAAGGAGAAAAAATAAAAATTAAAGATTTTGAGGATCTGATCATGATAAAAATGAAGAAATAGAAAACTCCAAGATTGTGAAGATTTGATCATGATAAAAGTGAAGGAATATCAATATAAAAGATTTTAAAGATGTGATAATGATTTTAAAAAAATATTTTAACGGCTCAATAACGATAAAAAGAAGAAAAAATCAAAGACTTTGAGGATCTGATAATGATAAAAGTGAAGAAATATAAAAATAAAAGATTTAATAATGATAAAAATGAAGGAATATAAAAATAAAAAAGAATGCTCACTGTATTCCAAAGACGCAAACTTTAACGCCATTATATTTCCAACTTAAATCTACACCCTCATATCACAGTATCCATTCATAGAAAAATAGCCATTTATAACTTTTTGTACCTTCACAATTAGCATATTCTTAAATTCTAGCATATATCGTCCGAAGAGCATAGTTTATCTTCTAGCCGTAGTATGAGCCTCGTGTGCACGCGATCGATAGATATCGAGTACGATTGTTATGAACCAGCGCAGAGATTCAAGCGTCAAGAGGCTGGAAGAATTGCAGCAAAAGTCGCGAGTTTACATTTTTCTACGTATAAAATGCCAACACAATACTGTTTCAATTCAAGTTTGAATACAGTCAACGATGACGGCGTATATCCGAACCACTCTCACTCTCATATCCTCGATCAGTACCAAAACTTGACGCTGTGAACGCTGACGATCGGTTACCTCCACTTTTCTCCCATATGCACGGGACGAGTATACCTATCGACGTTGCACACACCCGCAACAATAATTAATAATACGAATTTATTTTCAAATGAACTTTTTTTTACAAAGGCCCAAAAAAAATTCCGGCAGATTTAGGCCACTGCAATAATTCAACGTAAATCGGAATTCTCATTAGAGATCTACAACCTAAATCTGCAAAAAAAGTTCGGAGTACGATGAAAATGAAAAAATAGAAAAATAAAAAATAAGTTCCGCTGTGCATCAAAGATACAACGCTTCGATGCAAATTAATTATGAATTGTTAATTGATTAGTATGTATTCAGTCAGTCTTCGTTTTCAACCCTCGGCTTGTGTGTTAGAAAGGAAAAATATCGATTAAATATCTCGTAGATTCGAGACTAGATGAGGATTCGTGGGCCTGTATCGTTAAATAAATAATGTAGGGTTTGGTTAAGCTAGGACGAAATAAACGATTATTTCGAATTGCCCCGCGTAGCTCAAATTAATGCATGTTGAGGAAAGCGGCTACCGAGAAAATTGCGAGTAAGAGAATTCCATCACATGAACAGGCCGTCGTGGACGAGTTTTCCAGGTGTAATTCACGAATAATTTTCGGCAACAATTCGCGAATTGATATTTCAACAGTTTTCGCATCGGGCACTTCGTTGTCCGCGAAATCTTGAGTGGTCGTTGACGTTGTCGTTGACGACGTTTGGTTGTTTTCCATGATATCAGCATTTTTGGGTTCCGAAAAACTCGGCGGCATCCAATCTCCACAGCGTGGATATCCTCGTGGCACTGGCTTGAAATCCTCGTGCTCGCCGACCTTGAATACCAGGCCCATTCCAACCTCAACGTGAAACTCGATGTGACAGTGGAACAGCCAGTAGCCTTCAACAAATAAATTTCATCAATGAAGACAGAGTTGAAAGGGTTTGACGTTCATTCTACTTTTTGTTTTGAATAAGGAGGAATTCGAATTTATTCATGATTCGTGCGCTCCTCCCTCTGACGAGGAAGTTGAAGTTTGCATCGCTGAAACGTAATGATAATGAATTTCTTTTAACTGACGATATTTTTTTTGCGTGTTCAAAGCTGCGGAGATTGCTGAATGATTTGTTTAGGATACTCCTCAGAGATCCACAGCTGCTTAAGATGCTCGTTATAGATGTAGAGGTGATTTGTGGGATCCTCATTAGAAATCTACAGTTGGTTATTAGAATGCTTTTTAGAGATCTGCAGCTGTTTTCTAGGATCGTCATGAGAGATCCATAGCTACTTTTAGGACCCTTACTAAAAATTTATA
The DNA here is from genome assembly GCA_944452715.1 of Ophion slaviceki. Classification (NCBI taxonomy): domain Eukaryota; kingdom Metazoa; phylum Arthropoda; class Insecta; order Hymenoptera; family Ichneumonidae; genus Ophion; species Ophion slaviceki. Next base: position 13,912,625 of record OX101788.1, on the reverse strand, counting down.
TTTCTTTTTCGAGGTTCCACATTAAAAATCTACAGCACTTTTTTGGGTTTCTCATTAGATATCTATAGCTGCTTTTAGGCATTCTCATTAGAAATCTACAGGTGTTTTTTTAGAATCCTCATTAAAAATCCCTACAGCCGTTTTTTAGGATCCTTATTGGAGATCCACAACAGTTTTCCATGATTCTCATTAGAGATCTACAGCTGTTTTCTATGATCGAAATAAAAAAGTTATAGCTGTTTTTAGGATTCCCGTTAGAAATCTATTGCTGTGTTCTACGATTGCCATTGGAGGTTTATAGCTCTTTTTAGGATCCACAGCTACTTTTAGGACCCTTACTAGAGATTTATATTTGTTTTTTTAGGATCCTCATTAGAGATCCACAGCTGTTTTTATAATTCTCATTTAAGATATACAGCTGTTTTCTAGGATCGTCATTAGATATCTACAGCTGTTTTTTTAGGATCCTCATTAAAAATCACAACAGCCGTTTTTTAGGATCCTCATTGGAGATCCACAACAGTTTTCCATGATTCTCATTAGAGATCTACAGTTGTTTTCTATGATCGAAATAAAAAAGTTATAGCTCTTTTTAAGATCCTCGTTAGAAATCTATTGCTGTGTTCTAGGATTGCCATTGGAGGTTTTTAGCTCTTTTTAGGATCCACAGCTACTTTTAGGACCCTTACTAGAGATTTATATTTGTTTTTTTAGGATCCTCATTAGAGATTCACAGCTGTTTTTATAATTCTCATTTAAGATATACAGCTGTTTTCTAGGAACGTCTTTAAATAGCTACAGCTGTTTTCTATGATCGAAATTAGAAATCTATAGCTGTTTTTAGGATTCTCGTTAGGATTGCTATTGCTGTGTTCTAGGATTACCATTGGAGGGTTTTAGCTCTTTTTGGGATTCTCTTTACAGATCTTCAGCAGTTGTAAGGGTCTCTCATTATCGATCGACACCTGTTTTTAGGGATTGTCATTGGAAATCTATTGCTGTTTCTTAGAATCTTCATTAGAAATCCGCAGCTGTTTTCATGATGCTCATTAGAGATCTACAGTTGCTTTCTAGGATCGTCATTAGAGATCTATCGCTGTTTTTCAGGATCCTCATTAGAGGTCCACAACGGTTCTTTATAATTAGAGATCTGCAGCTTTTTCCTAGGATCATCATTAGAGATCTACAGCTGTTTTCTAGGATCATCAGTAGAGATCTACAGGGACTTTTTAGGACCCTCATTGGAACTGTATAGCTGTTTTTAAGGGTCTATATTACAGATCTACAGCTGTTTTAAGATCTTTATTAGAGATTTACAGCCGTTTTTGGGTTCCTTATAAAATATCTACAGATGTTTTTTTTGGATCCTCATTAAAGTCCTACAGATCCAAGTTAAAAAGAATTTGCCCTGCGCTCCGTAAATGCAAATATCAACGCCATCTTTAAAGTCACCAATTGGAGATTGGGGTGGTTGATACAACGCACGAGGACAGAAGACTGGTCATTCAAAGATTGGGGAATTTACATCAGGCTCGTACATCGACTGTACTGATCAAACGTTTGATAATTGCATAATTATATTACAATAATATAATACATTTGATTTCTTATTTTATGAGGATACTATATAGCTCTATATGAAATAATTCTAAGATAATTTATAAATTATCTTAATATAATATGAAATTATTCTAATTTAATTTAGCAATAATGCAAAGCGATCGAAAACTTTTGACCGGTACTGTATGTTTGTGGAAAGTCTTACCAGGATTGTTGGCGTGAAAACGAACAATCGTGTAACCGCCGTCAGGCACAGTAACCGTGTCTTTGATCGGAGGACGATCCAGATTCCTAACGATGAGGCCTTTTTCGTCCAAGCTCTTGACTTCTTCGACCGTCACGTTTTGACCGACTCGTGCCATCGCAACGACTCGGAACTGATGACCGTGCAGATGAAACGGATGGTTCGCGTCATAGGTGAAGCCTGCAACGATAAGATACATTATTGTGCAAACAGTACGGATATTTCATTAGCAGAATTTGCAGTACTGGGTAAAAATCATCAAGACTCTCGTAAGAGGAGAAAGAGGGATCAACAGATTTTTAGTAGATAATTCATTTGTAAAAATGGATCTGAATGTCAAAATCCTTGAATGGGTTTTGCAAAGTTTCTACAAAGTGTGGACCCAGCCAAATCACTTTCCCGTATCGACAAAACGATCCTTTCGCACGAGACGAGGACTGACCTTTGTCAATGAGAACGAGCTCAACGACGCTGCCCAGTTTCGCCTGCAGCACATGAGTGCAGGCGCAGAATTTGTCCTCGCAGCCGTTCACCGTACTCGCGTTGCAAAATTGATTCGGCCCGATTGAGTCCCGTTGCGACAAAAGTGGAAAAGACGGTAGCTTCATGGAAATGTGATTCAATTGAGGCGTGAACAATCTCTTGTTGTTGTCGGGCACTGAAAATTAAAAGACCACGGATTCGAGAATCAACGGATGAAATCAAATTTATAGTACTGCGAATCCAACATGGGCGCGGTCCTAGTAATCGAACCTTTTGGTGCGTATAATCTAAATACATAAGTTTAGATTAATTTTTAGTTTTCTATTTTAGAATTTTAGAATTTTAGAAGTTCAGAATTTTAGAATTTTAGAATTTTAGAATTTTAGAAATTTAGAAATTTAGTAATTTAGAATTTTAGAATTTTAGAATTTTAGAATTTTAGAATTTTAGAATTTTAGAATTTTAGAATTTTAGAATTTTAGAATTTTAGAATTTTAGAATACAACCGTATGCTGCATATAGATTCTACTCGTAGAATATATATATTTAGATTACTAGGAATTGCTCTATCAATCGAATTCAAGGAATTCGCTATTGGTGTATTTATTTATTTATAATGTTGCTTAGGATACTCGGGCGGGCTCTTGAGATCCGATCCCCTTCACTTCTCCCCATCATCATCACTTCGTTATTTCCGATTTCTTAGAGACTTTCGTAAAACACACGATTTTCGCAATACGATCGCAATAACGAATCATTGAACCTGTAAAGCTTGCAGCGCATAATTCTTAGGGGCTTAAATATCGATCTTCGGTTTGTGATGGGTCTTCAAAATATAACATTTTAAAAATATTCTCTGAAGATTTAAAGTCGTTCGATTAATAATTGAGGAAGTCATGGGCGTTTATAGGTAGGTTCCGCGAATCGGTGAATTTTAAACGCGTTTTTCTCAAAATGACTTTTTCAAGATCCACGATATCTCAAAAATCACTGCACCGATCAACTTCAAATTTTACAAGCTTTTTTTACATATCAAAAAGCGGTGCTTGAACGAAGGAATTTTATTTTTCGATGCATAGTTTTCTTTTTATCGACGAAAATAAAGCATTATTTACGGAAAATCGATACTTTTACTTCGGACTGCGGCCATTTTTTCAAAAATCAATATTTTATTAAATCTTTCGTCTACGCACTGGATAATTTCATGCAAAAACTAAATGGGTTTGACTTTTTTATATCGGATGATTTGTTTCCGAGCAGTAAAGGTCACCGTGCATGACCTTAAGAGTGACCGCCACTGCATCATTAGATGCCAAATTAATTGTAATTTTCTAATTGGAGGCCAAATTAATTATAATTAATAATAAATTCCAATAATTTCTTACGTTGAACAATCAATCAAGTTTTATTTCAAAGAGCGGTCTGCCTAAACCATTGTATCTACCACATTTATGAATATTTTTCAATACCAAAATTATAAAAGATCCTTAAACCATACTCCTTAATGCAAAAAGAAGAAAAAAATTGAAATCTGCACACGTTTTTCCGGATAAAATTCACGAAAATTCCGCTTTTTTCTGGTCATATCATTATTCTATATTTTCATGACATCAGTAGGTTGCAAAGACGAGAAAAATCACGAGTTACCTTGATTGAATCCGTAAAGATTTTTCCGGTGAAAATGCGGATTATCTTTGTTGTAGAAATCGTAGGACAAGTAGAAACGGTAGTCGGGCTCGCGAGTGATCGATTCGTCGTCGGGATCGAGTGATTCGAGACGTGGCATGCTTATCGTACCGTTGTCCTCCATTCCTCGATTCAAAGCGTTCACTTGCTGCACAAGAATTACGATTATAGCTGATTTGTCGAAAATTGAAATTTTTCGCTCGGTCACCAATTCATTAATCCTCAATTCATTCAATTCATTCATCCCCAATCATTTTTATTCGCGTAAAAAATGTTAATTAAATAAATGGTCGTACCAGCGCGGTTGTATTCATGGGAACTCGTTCGTACGAGACAGTACCAGCGGGGTCGATTTCCTCGGCCCCACTGTATCTCAAAATTCCGGCTTGATGAGCACTGAGGAATCTCTCGTCGCAATCCATCAGTCCGCGATATCGTATCCAATAATTGTCCACCTCTTGATTCATCTCTACGATAAAATCGAATCTTTCTCCGGCGTAACTCACCAGCGATTCGGCTTGAATAAATAAATAAAAACTTTATCACTTGCTATTACGACCCAAGCTGAAATGAATAAATAAACGTGCAATTTTACATGTACGCCATTTTCCACCAGACGATTATTTACGATCGGTAAATATTAATGAAATTAAATGGAGACATTATATTTTTCAGATCGGTAAACGTATGGACAAACTTTCTCCTCAATTCTGGACTTTCTCAAAGATCCTGCTGCCAGTGTTTTTCTCGCTGGTGAAAAATAATTTTTTAATAAATTGTGGAGAAATTTATTTTGACAGATACGTTGAAAATTTCCACAGAAAATTGACTTTCATGTAATTTCTTAATTGTAATCTGTTACTTTGTTTTTCAATACACGTTTTGCAATACCTTCTATGGGTTCGATATCGTTTCCGTCTGTACTGACGACGTACAAAGTGTGATTATCAATCGACACTTCGATCGGACAATTCAAGAATTCTGCATTGATCAACCTGAATCGGTACCTCGAGCCCTGAAAATTGAAAAACCAAAATTCATTTAGAATGTCTTCCGTATACATTAGGGTGGCACAAATTTGAGCTCTATTTTTTTCCTTTTTCTCACCATTCAATTATCTTCTTTAAGGGGCTATACCAGTGTGACACTTCCAAAAAATCGATTGTGTTTTTCCATGTTCGTCAGTTTATACTTTCGAGAATATCATTATCATTTGTATCATTTTATCTTGCAAAAATCGATAGTTAAATCTTTAAACCCGTTTTTCTCGAAATGAGATTTTTCAAATTTGCTGACATTGTAACTCAAAGAGCAATTATTCGATTGACTTGAAATTTGAACTCAGTACTCTTGAATATATTTACTCTACAATGACGTAGGATTTTTCTGATTGGATAAAAATTGACGATTTGGCATTGAAAAAAACGACCATTTTATAGGCAAGAAAACAGACGATTTTCATAACTACGCAATTTTGTTAGATTTTGATATTTTTCGAAAATCCTACGTCATTGTACAGGAAATACCTTCCAGTTTAACGACATTTTTTCCTTTTTCGGTTTCAGCGACTCAATCGGCTGGAATCATGTCAGCAGTGGAGAAACTTTTTTTTTGGCGCCTCCGAAGGCAGCGCATAAGTCGCTTGGATCTCAATATTTTTTTATGAAAAAATTATGTAATATAGGTCAAATATAGCCAAATATATTCTTAATTTTCCGAAACATTTAATTGAGTACTTTTCTTCCAAAAAATTCCCGAAGATCACCTAAATGTTCAGCATTCACACTGGCATAGCCCCTTAAAGAAAAAAAATTGTCGCGGAAGCTGCGAGCGGTCAAAAAATATTTAGAGGTCGCTGAAAACCCCCAAAAATGCGAATTTTCATTAAAAAATTGTTTTTTTGTGGGTTTTTTGTTGTGGGTTTTTCGTCCACTTCTCACCCATGAATTTCACGCTTTATAATTTTTAAATTAACCTCGCAAAAGCTCTATCCAGCCAATGAATATTTAGTGGTCGCTCAAGAGCTTCGAAATTTCCAATTTTCGCAATTTTTTTTTACTCACTCATAATTTTGACGCTTTGTAAAATTGTCTAAACAATAAATCTCTTTTTCTTTAGAAGCAGATTTTTCAAATTTACCTCACACTTCAAACCGAAGAATTATGATCTTTGTTCTCATAAAATAATTCTTCAAAGCTCTCGTCCGTAAAGAAAATTATAGGTCGTTTTATCGGGTCAGAAGTCTGAAGTAAATTTGAAAAATCTGTTTCTAAAGAAAAAAGGATTAATTGTTTTGAAAATTTTACAAAGCGTCAAATTTGTGAGCGAAAAGAGCAAAACAAAAATTAGTGAAAATTGGACATTTCAAAGCTCTTGAGCGACCACTAAATATTCATTGGTCGGCCAGAGCTTTCCCGCGGTTAATTAAAAAAATATAAGGCGCAAAATTCATAGGTGACAAGTGGAAGAAAAAAATTGATTTTTTAATTAAAATTTGAATTTTTGGGAGGCTTGGGCGACCTCTAAATATTTTTTGACCGCATGCAGCTTTCGCGACAATTTTTTTTTCTTTAAAGAAGATAATCGGCTCAGAGAGTTCAAATTTGTGCCATCCTAGTATACATACCACAGCAAACAATGATGTTGAAGTTTGCATCGTTGGAATGCAACGAAATATTTCTTCACTGAGTTTCCCAAATTTTATTTAACATATTCGGGCTATAAAAATCCCGCGACCATCTTTTGGGCTCTTTATTTAGCGATCTACAACCCGAATCTATAAAATATGATTTTTCATACCAAATAAAAATAAGAAGTAAAAAAAATCCCTGGATTCCAACGATGCAAACTTCAAGCCGGAAGTAAACAACGTGCAACGTGTTTTGTTTTTGTATTTTATCTTTTCATTTCTTAATGGGGTTTTTCGACATTTTCACCCCTAAAATTCAATTGTGCCATTATTTTACGACAGCGCGGATTTTAATTGTCGTTTAAAATAAATTAAACGACAATTATGAATATATGACATATACGAAATGCAAAATAAAACGTCATAAACAGAGCGAACTGTTTTCATAACGTTTTTTTTTTTCAGAACGATCGTTTCATTCACTATAACGATAAATTAGTGTTCTTTTTTTGTACAGTTAAGAATTCAGAATCGTCCATTTCGATGTTTTTTCTCCGTCGCTCTCTTTTTTTTCGTCCCTTACTTTATTGACTGAAAAAGTTGCAAGAGGCATGTCCTTGGTGGTGCCAATCTCGTCCCGGAACCTCTCGTACCGTCCAAGGCCATTGACCAACAAGTTCGGGGCTTTGTTGTCGCCGTCCGAGTGATGGTGGGCGAGAAACTTTTCCGTACCGATCTCGTGATCCCAGTCGAGTATTATCATGCTGTGCTCGTCAAAATCGTACAGATCGCGATGAGGATCTCTCGGCGATGGCACGCGGACTATGAGAGCACCGAACACACCGTCTCCACGTTGGAATCCTGTTTCAAAATAAAATTCATCCACTTCCAATTATACTGAGAAAAACTTAATATTACAGTGAACAAATCGTATTTCAAAATTATCATTTTCATCTTCAAGTATGTTTGCCTTTTTTTATTTTGACAATTCAATTTCTCAATGTGTTAATAATAAGATTGATTATTAAAATTAAAAATAAGATTAACAATATCTTATTTGATAAGAAAAATAAATGATTAATCTTATTATTATTTTTAATGATTTATGTTATTATTATTAATCAGTTATTATTATTTGATAATTTTTTATATTGCATCGTTGTAATGCAACAATATTTTTTTTATTTTCATCATTATGCAAAGGCTTTTTTGATTGGCGTCGTAAATTTCTAATCAGAACGCGTAGGAACATCTGAACGATCTTCACAGCCTAAAAGGACCAAAAAATTTACTAATTAAAAAGAATGGACTTTCGTTGCGTTCCAACGATGCAAACTTCAACGTCATATAAGAAAATCGTTAAATTCAAGGTCGTCGAGCCTATTTGTAGTTTTTAACTTATTTTCGACTCAATTTTTTTTGACAATCAAATGGACTGTCGTTTTAGATCATTAATACTTGTTCAATTGTCATTTATAAAAATAGATTGATTGTACTTTTTTTTACGCGAAATCGTTTCAACCGATTTTTAATATTTGTTCTTCAATAACGTGCGTTCTTTTCCTTTTCTGCGTCGTGGCCAATACCTGAATGAGAATGCCAGAAATGGGTGCCCGCAGTTTCAGCGACGAAGTGATATCTGAACGTTGCTCCTGGTAATATCGGACACTGAGTTACGTACGGTACACCATCCATATAGGGGGTGTCACGATTGTGCTGTCCGTGCCAGTGCATCGTTGTACTCTCCGCGAGCATCAGATTCGTGACGTCCACTATCAATCTGTCACCTTGGCACACCTACAACCAAGTGAGCGACGAGTCCACGTGATAAATATATATCCTGCTGCGCTATAATTATATGTACACTCCTGTTTCGGTCACGTGTGTCCGCGTGCCAAACGCTTTCACTCTCGCGATGTGCAACTTTTCTAGATTTTTCTTCCCAACATGGGACTTGAACTCTCAGCTGGTTTCTTGCAATGTCGTCATGGTCCCGAACGTCACGAGTTTCCATATGAAATTAGTTATTTAGCTCCGTAACGAGAAAAAAAATATCAAAGGCCTCTCCGAGTCTGGAGGATTCGTTAATTTAAGGTTGCACCTTGGATAAAAATACCAACAACGAGCGCTTGAGCAATGCTCAGTGTGAATTATGATTTAGCAAGAAATACTCGTGTTGCGATTTATTTCGAATAATTTCATTTGTTATGATAAATGTAATACACTGCTGCTCATAGTAGCTACTCATCGCAGCAGTACTTATAGTAGCTACCGATAGTAACAGCACTTATAGTAGCAGTATTTTACATTTATTATAGCAATATTTAATTATTATTTGGAACGAAATACTCGTGTGGCGATTTATTTTGAATAATTTTATTTGCTATGATAAATGTTAAATACCGCTACTCATAGTAACAGTATTTTTAGTAGCAATTACTTATAAGTACTAAGCTACTAAGTAGTAGTACTACTGAGCAGTGCCACTTGCAATTAGTAGCACTATTGTACTAAGTAGTGCTACTAATTGTGCACCCTAATAGTGGACCCTGCCTTTCTAGTATTACTACTCAGTGGCAGTATTTTTAGTAGTAATACTAAGTAGTAGTGTTAGTACTACAAAATGCTGCCACTAAGTAGTAGTACTAGAAACGCAGTAATACTACTACTTAGTATTACTACTAAATAGTAGTAATTTAGTAGTAATACTACTACTTAGTATTACTACTAAAAATACTGCCACTAAGTAGTAATACTAGAAACGCAGGGTCCACACTATGCGACCCTACCGGAGCGTTTTCGCCGGATCTATAGTGTACGTATAATTGAATACTTATATTACCCTATAGATCCGACGAAAACGCTCTGGTAGAACCACATAGTGTGGACCGCGTCTAAGCAGTATCACTTGCAATTAGTAGTTATACTTAGTAGTGCTACTAATAAGCAGTTGTACGCCTTAGTATGGTTGTACTTAGTAGTTGTACTACTTAGTAGCAGTATTTTACATTCATCATAGCAAAAATATTCTTAGGAGTGCTTAGTAGTGCTACTACTTAGTGTGATTGTACTTAGAAGTTGCACTACTTAGTATGATTGTACTTAGTAGTTGTACTACTTAGTAGCAGTATTCTACATTCATTATAGCAAAAAACATTCTTAGGAGTGCTTAGTAGTACTACTACTTAGTAGTGCTACTACTTAGTAGTGCCTAGTAGTTGTACTACTTAGTAGTGCTTAGTAGTTGTACTACTTAGTATGATTGTAGTTAGTAGTTTCACTACTTAGTATGATTGTACTTAGTAGTTGCACTACTAAGTATGATTGTACTTAGCAGTTGCACTGCTAAGTATGATCGTACTTAGTAGTTGTACTTCTTAGTACGGTTGTACTTAGTAGCTGTACTACTTAGTATGATTGTAGTTAGTAGTTGCACTTCTTAGTATGGTTGTACTTAGTAGCTGTACTACTTAGTATGATTGTACTTAGTAGCTGTACTACTTAGTATGATTGTAGTTAGTAGTTGCACTACTAAGTATCATTGTACTTAGTAGTTGTACTTCTTAGTATAGTTGTACTTAGTAGCTGTACTACTTGGTATGATTGTAGTGAGTAGTTGTACTACTTAGTAGCAGTATTTTACATTCGTCACAGCAAAACAAATATTTTAAATAAATCGCAACACGAGTACTTTTTTCTAAATCATACTTCACACTGAATATTGCTCAACCACTCGTTTTTTAAATTTTATCGTAGATGCAACTTCAAATTAATCAATAATCCAGGCTCGGAGAGTCTCCATGATATGTTTTTATTGTTGCGGAGCTAAATAACTAATTCTACATGAAAAGTCGAGACGTGCATATGAGTACTTACATATACTTACGTACATATAATAATATTATGAAAGAATCGTAAGTACTCTGAATTTGGCCTTCAATTATAGCTTTTAGAGAGACGTCCAACTCGAACAAACCCACTGACATTCTCACACACGATTACGACAAATTTCTTACTCTCAACTTGAAGTCTACCAACGTCCACTTTGCAAGTATCGTCAATTGAAATGGTGGAAAACGATTACATTTTTGTTTAAAGGAATGATAAGTTTAATTATTAAAATGAATAATAATATTCATCATTGAAATTAATAATAAGATTAATAATTCAAATGAATAATAAGATTGGTCATTAAAATTAATAACTAATATTTTCACACAAGATTACGATAAATTTCTTACTCTCAACTTGAAGTCTACCAACGTACACTTTGCAATTACCGTAAACGGAGATGGTGGGATCCGATTTGAAAAGTGGATATGTACGCTCGTAAAAAGCTGCGCTCTTTTTTTTACCGTTCCATTGTACTCGTGATCGTGTGCGTAAAAGCCCACGTACAAATTCACAATAGATTCACATATCGAATTTGCATGGTGACTTGATCTACATATAGATATTTATTGTCAACGCGCGATTTCAGAATTCCGTGAATCAGTATAATCCCGAATGCCATAAATTGATTTGCCTTGATCTAACTAACAATCGATCTGGCCTTGGAGCAATTCTTATATTGCCAGGTGTTCGTCTCTTCATACCGGATGTAGAGGAAAACTCACTGGCTATCCACTCTAAACGTGACGTTCACTGTGCGCTTAATTGCTATCTCACTCCGTTGCATAGCGGCGAGGAAGCGAAAGAAATATTTTTACACGCTCGAGTGGGGAAGATACGACGATTAGGTGATTGCCGAACGATTTAACGTAACACCCAAGGAAACGAACTGTTCTTTGACAATTACACGGTAAGTATTACCAGCTGTATCGATGCATTTATTTGTCCTGAAGAGCCAACTTTGAAAGTTTTTTCTACTATTTACATAATTAATTTCTGCTTCCTCCCGAAGAAATCTTTTTTTAAAGCGTTTTCTGAATCAAAATCCAGTAAAATTGATACAGCAAAGATTCTTCTTTGTTGGCCTCTATATGCCAAATATTCATGGTATTGAAGTTTACATCGTTGGAACGCAACGAATTTTTTTTTTCGTATTGGCCAATTTTTTGGCACTTTTAGGCTTCAAATATCACTAAAGTATTTTTGAATATGGTTGTTAGGGATCAATAATCTAAAACTGCAAGGGAATAGTTTAGATAATAATAAGCATAGGAAAATGAAAAAATAAAGGAGGATTTTCGTTGCAATCCAACGATGCAAACTTCGACATCATAAAAACTCTTCAAGCGTTTGAGAGTTTATGAGATTTTGAACTTTTCGATCTTTCGCGACGAAAAAAATTCGGAATAAAATATTTTTCAATCCATAATAAATCAATCCATAATAATATGGAATATTTTTCAATCCATAATAAAACAAGTATTTTCTGTATCTGGAGTCTGGACAAGATTTTGGAAATTTCAAGTGACGGTGCACATTTTAAAAATACTCCAAGACAGACATGCTCACCTCGATCGACGGTCCGGGCATTTGTCGATTGACAACTTGAATCGAGCGCTTGACCCCATCGGCAGGTACGCAGTGAGGACGGAAGCAGTCGGTAAGGTTGAACGGGCAATTGTAACAGGCTTTGCTCATCGCGTAGTAAGACTCAACTTTGAAGGAGTATTTACAATCCATGGGTTTTTCACCATCGACGCACGTACGCCTGCACGGGTGATTGCGCCAATCTATCTCGTCGGGCTCAATGAGCTCGTTCGTAAAATCGCTCGCATTGTCCGAATTTATTATGGACGCTACGGCAAAAAAAAATGAAATTTCTATCAATTGAAACGACAATTATTCATGGACCATTTAGTTCATTTGATTTGAAAAGAAAGTTGCAACTGTCTATTTCGTTCCACGTTCAATTAAGACGGGGCACCACTGTGACGGGTAAAAAAAAAACATTTTTTTGCATTTTCTCAAAATATACATATTCAAGTATACGTGAACAAATGTTCAAGTTAAAATATTGAAAATCTTCTTGTCAATTGTCCGATTTTGAATTGAAAAAAAAATCGTAATTGGAGTCGCTATAGTTGTACGTAGCCATTTTTTTCAATTTAGTATTTTTTAAGCCCCCGAATATAAGTAAAAATTTCGCCAAAATTACACTTCTTTTCTGACACCCGCCATTTTGTATTTTTTTCTTTGCAAAACTTTGTACATCGAGAACTACATTTATAAAGATTTTCAAATTTTTTTATTTTCATTTTTCAGACGAAGCTATCGATTATTTTTAATTTTCAGAACAATTTTTATTTTTATTACCATTTTTATTTTTCATTTTTCAGACCAAGTTATCAAGTTATCGATCCGGCCGTTCGACCACACTTTTTATACAGTGGCTCTATTATACCGCAATAACGCTGTTAATTTTTTCTTTTTTGAAATAAAAATTAACACGAAATATGTTCAATGTATGCTTAACAACATACTTTTTTTTCAAAATCCCAAATAAATAATCTAGTAGACAAAAAAAATCGGAAAAACGACCTTTTTCGGCCGGTCAGAGTGGTGCCTTCCCTTGAATGACATATTTTTCGAGCTATATTCCATTGACGAATTTACTCACCCGCCAAACAATTTTGAAGTGTCGAGAGAACCACGACGGAAATTATTGCTCCACTACACGAAAACATTGCCGTACTGAAATACACGAGAGAAAACTTATACTTATTAAACTTGATAGAAAACTAAACTTTAAAACTTAAACTTAGAAAACTATAACTTAATCGAAATTTTAATCGTATATAAAAAAAATAGGACACACTTCGAGAGTTAATGACTTCTCTTGGGACTGAAAAAAATAGCGCACGGCGTCGTCGCGCGTGTGTCACACGAATAGACATTTCATAGAAAAGTATATAGAACTCTCGTTAAAAAAAGAAATCTTACGCAACCAGAACTGTTATCTCCACCTGCCGAACCGTATTTATTTCTTTCATCACTTTTTTATTCAAACGCTCGTCACGTGACTCGACAAGTGCATTGATAAGAGAAAACGATCGAAAATAGAAAAATCACTTCGTCGATCGTTTATTTTCCGCGTGATTATTCTTCGACACGATTGTTTTTTTTTTCGTGTAAATTAAAAATTTATCACCGCGCTGAGAAGCAAATGATATAATACAATTGTCGTAAAAATTAATCAATGTCTGGGGGAGGCAATTCGATCGCGTTTAAGGAAAGACATAAACCACATCTGTCACTTATTAATGTTGTGACAAGTTGCAGAGGGATTTTTTTTGTGTCAGGCTGGAGTAATCTACGGTGAAATATCGGAACGTTGCGGCGCGGGTTTTTTTTTCTTCAACAGGTATCTTCCATCTGTCACTGAATTGATCGTGGAGTCGTTGAACGAGACTCTTATGTTACCGACAATTACTTTTTACCTCTCTCACGATCTTTGCACTGCGGGGAAACTTATAGAAAATTCATTTATAATGAAACTCCGGGAAATCGTCGAACTAGGGATGTTCCTTAAGGGAGGAATTAGAAAATAGAAAGAAAGAAAATAGAGAGAAATAAATATAAAAAATTAAAATTTAACAATAAAACGCTGGCAATTTTTCGGAAGGCCAATTCTGAACGACAGTTTATGATGCATAGAAATTCCCAGTTCTTTATTGCAAAACAAGAAAACGAAAAAACCAGCTTGCCAAAAAAAATACTGTTAAAATTCCGTTCGTCAAGACATCAATAGCTCATGCAATTCAGGGGGAAGATACCTTAAGGCGAGGAAAAAATTTGCTGATTTTCATGATTTTTTTTATGGGACGGATTTCTTCACCATTTTTTAGACTTAGGGTATGGCTTTTTTTTACGACTTTTGGCTGTTACATGGTATTTGTTGTATTAAGCTTTAAAAACGGCTGAGGTATGGCACTGGTCTTCTAAGCTGCATTTTCAAAACTGGCGTGACGTATAGCTAAAAACTTAATCGACCGATTCTGATGAAATTTGCTATACATTTTTCTAACCTTACTGTCTAAAACATGAACCTCAATGTGTTAACATTTTTTTTTAAGTATTTTTTTATTATAAAATGCAGCCATTTTTTTCGGAAAATTGAATCATTTTGCTTTGAAAGCGTACAATCTCATCAATTTTCGATATTTCGCACTTTTTCTTGGTTCACATTCTGCGTATGAGTGTTAATGAAAGAAAAAATTCCGTTGTTTTTTTTCACATTAAAGGGCTATACCAATGTGACACTTTCAAAAAATCGATTTTTTTTGCCTTCTTCAACAGTTTATATTTTCAAGAATGTCCAGTAAAAATTTGAAGGCCGTATCTCTAATCATTTTATCTTGCAAAAATCGATAGTTAAATCTTTAAACGCGTTTTTCTCGAAATGAGATTTTTCAAATTTGCTGACATTGTAACTCAAAGAGCAATTATCCGATCGACTTGAAATTTCAACTGAGTACTCTTGAATATATTTACTCTATAATGACGTAGGATATTTTTGATTGGATAAAAATTGACGATTTGGCATTGAAAAAAACGACCATTTTATAGGCAAGAAAACAGACGTTTTTTCATAACTACGCCATTTTGTTAGATTTTGATATTTTTCGAAATCCCTACGTCATTGTACAGGAAATACCTTCCAGTTTAACGACATTTTTTCCTTTTTCGGTTTCAGCTACTCAATCGGCCGGAATCATGTCAGCAGTGGAGGAACTTTTTTTTTGGCGCCTCCGAAGGCAGCGCATAAGTCGCTTGGATCTCAATATGTTTTTATGAAAAAATTGTGTAATATAGGTCAAGTATAGCCAAATATATTCTCAATTTTCCGAAACATTTAATTAAGTACTTTTCTTCCAAAAAATTCCCGAAAATCACCCAAATTTTCAGCGTTCACACTGGTAGAGCCCCTTAATTATACAGATTACCGCCGGCATTTTAAAAAATAATAAAACTAAAAAAATACCATTCAACAGCCAAAAGTAGTAGTAAAACATACCGTAAGTCTAAAAAATGGTGAAGAAATCTTTCCTTTAAAAAAAAATCATAATTTTTTTCCTCGCCTTAATATCCCCCTTAATATTTGAAGATTCGTTAAATTACTCACTTTTTACGCCACAAGATTTTCATTAAATCCACACTTGGTTCGCCAAAATGCAAATTGGCCGATTTTTTATTTTTCTCCAGGTTCGTGACGCGCAGTCGACTCTCTTTCCGGCCAAGAGCTCGAAAGCGCACACGCACCGGGGATGCCGGAAACTTCCCGCGGAAAAAAAACGAGAAGCGAATGAAATCGCAAGATAGGCAAAATTTGGAGTGAGACTGTCCGAATATGTGGGGCTTAAAAAAACGTGAACGGATTGCTTGAAACGAACTGGACCGTCGAGAGTGCGAGCGGCTCTCTTTACGAGAATCTCCCGGAGGTCGAGTTCGCCCCCCAAACGGGAACCCTCGCGTCCTCTCACTTTGTCCCCGCGATCAAGACGCGCTTGCCTCGTCTACGCAATGTGTCGACCACGTGATCACGCTCGAGGATCTTCCCGCACACGTGTGACGTTTGGGTTGACCCCGAGAATCCCATCTCAACCCTCTCGACTATCCACGATTTGTCACCGGATTTCCCGGTACGTTTTTCTCGGCCCGTGAGACACGCTGATCTGGTTAGACCGGTCGCTACGAAATGACGTTTCTATTTTTATTTCGCGGGGGAAAACGTCATGCGTTCTGGGTATATTCAGCGGTGTTGATTGCATCGTTGGAATGCAACGGTAAATTCTTCTCGATTTTTTAATTTATGTTCATTGTTACCCAAAAAATTTTGTTTTGTGACAAAAAAATGTTCGGGTAATTTTTGTAGTCAAAATTGGCGAAACGAATATTTAGAATGATGAAAAAGAGAATTCGGGCTCTGGGTATATTTTACGATGTTGATTGCATTTGGAATGCAACGGTAAATTCTTCTCGATTTTTTAAATTTATGTTTATTGTTACGCAATGCTTTTTATTTTGAAGACTTAGGTTGCCGATCTCTAAAGAAAGTGACAAAAAAAACGTTCGAGTGGTTTTAATGGTCTAAATCTGCGAAACGAATATTTAAGGATATAAAAAAATAAATTTGAGGACTCTGGATATATTTTACGGTGTTGATTGCATTTGGAATGCAACGGTAAATTCTTGTCGATTTTTGAATTTATGTTTATTGTTACCCAAAACTTTTCATTTTGAAGACTTAGGTTGCAGATGTCTAGAGAAAGTCCCGAAAAAACGTTGGAGTAATTTTTATGGTCTAAATCCGCCAAACAAATATTTAGGCAATTGAAAATAATAATTTTGACGGTTCGGGTATATTTTACAGTGGTGATTGCGTAGTTGGCATGCAATGGTAAATTCTTCTCGATTTTTAAATTTATGTTTATTGTTATCCCATTTTTTTTTTAATTTTTCAGCCTTAGGCTGTAGATGTCTAAAGGATGTCCCAAAAAAACGTTCAAGTGATTTTCGTATCGTAAATCTGCCACACAAATATTTAGGCATACAAAAAATAATTTTGAGGGCTTTGGGTATATTTTACGATGTTGATTGCATTTGGAATGCAACGGTAAATTTTTATCGGTTTTTTAAATTGAGGTTTATTGTTACCCAAAACTTTTTATTCTGCAAACTTAGCCTGGGAATCTCTAAGAAGAGCCCTAACAAAACAAAACGTTCGAGTGGTTTTCCTAGCCTAAATCTGCCAAACCAATATTTAGGGAATTAAAAAAAAATTAATAGCCCTCGGGGTATTTCACGGTTTTGATTGCATCATTGAAATGCAAAAAAGTTGTTCTCAATGTCTCAAATTTATGTTTATCGTTACCCAAAACTTTTTGTTCTGCAACCTTACTCTTCAGATCCCTAAAAAGAGGCCTAAAAACGTTCGAGTTATCTTCGTAGCCTAAATCTGGCAAACAAATATTTAGACAATTAAAAAAAAATCATTTTGATGGCATTCCAACTATGCAAAATTCAACCTCGTATTAAAGTTCATTTGAGAACTCCTGGGCTCGAATCTCTTTCGAAATTAACGATTTTAAAAGTGTCTAGGTAATTTTTACAACTAGCTATAATGCTACGAGCAATGATCTTTTTATAACTGGCTACAATGCTACGAGTAATGTTTTTTTTGGTAATATTGTGATTCGACGTGTGGAGATTTTCAGCTCTTATGAGCCTGCTTTTGGAAAAGCTTACGGAAGCATTTGCGACAAGAACATAAAGGTACGAATGCAGAAATTGTTTTGTCGAATCTCTGCGATATCCTCTTGACGACTTGATGGAATTGATTGATGGAATATTGAAGATCGCAGTATATAGTTTTTGCGTTTCCCACCGATTTATTTAGCGCCTATCGCATCCTCACTCGTTTACTCATTAATACAGACTAGATAAAAAATCGTAGTAAGCGAAAATGATCTGAAAATAATTCAATTTAAGAATAATTAGAAAATTATTCAATTTGAGAATAATCTAAAAATACTTTCGTAGGAAAAGAATCTGAAAATAATTTAATTTGAGAAGAGTCTGAAATTAATTTAACTTGAGAAGAGTCTGAAATTAATTTAATTTGAGAAGAGTTTGAAATTTATTTAATTTGAGAATAATCTGAAAATAATATAATTTGACAATATTATGAAAATAACTGAATTTGAGAAGAATTTGAAATTAATTTATTTCGAGAAGAATATGAAACTAATTTATTTCGAGAATAATCTGGAATTAGCTTATTTCGAGAAGAATCTGAACATGTTTTAATCGACCGAACAACCATGAGAGCGATTGACGAAAATTAATGATGAACTGTTAAAATCCCCATTTTTGTTTACGATCCTCGATGCACGATTCGAGAGAATTTTTTGCATTTCCCAACATTAATGCCAAAGGTGACCATTGGAGTTACGATTTAAAAAAACGTGAGTTGCTCGCTAAATTCGTGAATAAAATAGTGAACTCTCGTCTGGATCTCCTTTATGCCAAGATGAGACAAAAAATAGTATTTTCGCGCAAAAAACTTCTCTCCAAGGACGCGATCACGATTTTTTTTCATTCACTGCAATCCTTTGCTGCGTACTCGCGTCATCGTAATAATGTATTCGTCTACCTGCAGGACGATAAGAGGTGCGCGTGTCTCAGGCGGATTACGAGTTGCATCTTACCCAGACGGTTGACCTTCGCGTTAGTCTTGGGATACCCGAAGAATATTCGAAAAGACCCATCGAGTGTGTGTCAGTCGCGCCGTCAACGATCAAGATAAATTACGGCAAGTCTAGTTAAGGGCTTACACCACTGTAAATGTCTAAAATTAAGTGATTTTTCGCGATTTTTTTCTGGGTGGAAGGTCAAGTGAGAGGATAATAATATTCAAGGATGTTATTAGTCATATCTTCAGGTGAACAAAAAAAAATTATATTAAAAGACTATACAAAATGCTGACGCTGGAACCATTCTCGCTAGGCATGTTGAATTTGAGATGTGAATTTGGAAAAAATAAAAAAATTCTATTAGTTTACGTGAATATAGCAAGAAAAATACGTAGGGGATTTTGAAAAAATGAATTTTTGTGTAATTCGCAAGCATTTAAGGAAAAAACTCAATTTTCGACAGATAAAAAGGACAATCATTTGTTAATGGCTAATGTTATAATTAACTCATAGAAAATCTCGTACGTGTTTTTCTCCGAAATGTTATTTCAAAGATGTGCCCGAAATTTCCAGTGAAAATAATGAAAATTATTGGAGCTATGCTGCGTGCCGTTTCTGAAAATTGTGGGGCCGGGTTGAAATTCCAAAGGTTGAATGATCAGAACGCTCAAAACTCCGAAAATATACTACCCCGAAAGATCAATACTCCGAAATAATTTTACACGAAAGACCAGAACTCCGAAAATTTGAACACCGTCAAAATAATTCGGCTATGGAAGTTTTAAAAGTTTCAAAATTTTCAAAAATCGACGAATTATTTCAAGATTTTTTTTTTATTAAGAAGTGATTTTACGTCCATTTTGAAATTTGTCTCGACAATGTTATACGTTCTACATCATTTACAGTCAACTGTGTAGACTTTCGCTGGCATAATCTTGGAGAACCTTGTAATTTCGGAACATTAAAATTAGGAATTTTAAGCCGTCGGCGCATTCAAAGTTCGGAATTTCAACCCGGCCCTCGTGTCAAGATCATGCCAGCGAAAGTCTAGACAGTTGACTGTAAATGATGTAGAACGTATAACATTGTCTAGACAAACTTCAAAATTTACGCAAAATCACTTCTTAATAAAAAAAAATTCTTGAAATAATTCGTCGATTTATTGAAAATTTTGAAACTTTTAAAACTTACATAGCCGAATTATTTTGACGGTGCTAAGATTTTCGGAGTTTTGGTCTTTAGTGTAAAATTCTTTCGGAATTTTGATCTTTCGGGATACTATTCTTTCGGAGTTTCGAGCGTTCTGACCATTCAAACTTCGGAATTTCAACCCGGCCCCATCTTCAATTTCGGAACATTAAAATTCGGAATTTTAAACCGTCGGTGCATTCAAAGTTCGGAATTTCAACGCGGCCCCAAAATTATGTTCCGAGAAGAAAAGTCGACGTTTCGCACACGGTCTTGCAACTTTTTTTCCCCATATTCATAGTTCAAAGCATCTCTTAAGTCATTAAAAAAAATTTTGATAATTTTACCGTGGTGAAAGCGCTTAATCGACATACATGTACATTTCTACCTCTCGCCCTCTTCCTCTCTTTATTCGTCGTTTATTTCCGTAATTCACGAAATTACTTTCTTATCAAAGGAACGTGTCATTACGCGCGAATAGAAATCAATTGTCGACTCGCGCTGATGGAATTACGATTAATTCGCATAGATATATGACAAGATCAAGTTCGTGAACGATCAAGATAAATTCTTGATCGAGTCTAATTGACGGAAGACACCGCTGTGACGGGCCGAAAAAGGTCGTTTTCTCCAAATTTTTTTTGTCTACTAAATTATTTATTCGGGTTTTGGAAAAAAAGTATGTTGTTAAGCATACATTGAACTTATTTCGTGTAAATTGTTATTTGAAAAAAATAAAAAATTAACAACGTTATTGAGGGCAAATAGAGCCTCTGTATAAAAATGTGGACCAACGGCCGGATCGATAACTTGGCAATGGTTGGTCTGAAAAGTGTAAATAAAAAAGTTTTATAATCCGTATAAATGTAGTTCTAGTTGTACTGAGCCGTTTTTTCAAAAAAGAAATCCACAAAATGGTGTTAAAAAAAGTGTAATTTCGGCAACATTTTTACTTATATTCGGGGGCTTAAAAAATACTAAATTTTCGAAAAAAAAAACAGCCACCTACGATAGCTACGGCAATTTCGGAAATTTCGGTTTTTTTTAAATTAAAAATCGGACATTTATAGCTACACTTATGATTCCTCTTACTAAATCGTCTATAACTCGTTCAATTTTTAATATTTTAACTTGAATTTTTTTCACACATCCTTGATCATATATGCTTTGAAAAAATGGAATTCAAAAAATCAATTTTTTTAACCCGTCAAAGTGGTGTCTCTTAATTACCCTCTTCATTTTTAATTTATTTCCGCAATTCCCCGAATGAATTTGTAATCCGAGAAACGTCGTGTTATACCCAACGCGGAAACACCGTCGAATCTTGCTGTAACTGATCGAACGTCGATTAATACAAATCGATACATACATTACGAACCAAAACCCGCGTCCGTTAATTAACAAAATGTGTTCTCGATACTCGGAGTAATCGTAAACGACTGAAGCCCGATTTTGAATATTATCGAGATGCTGACACGATAAAGTACGTATAATCATTCCGCTCGCTTTGTGATCCCCTTAAATGAGCTTGTATTTGCCCGTTTAACGAGATAAGACGAACGCGAATGTGCGAGACTCTCTGCCGACCTGCGACGAAGAATTGATAGATGCGGGAGCTTGTAAAAGGAATTAATAAATCACACGATTGCACGGAAGATTTATGATCGCTGCGTATGTGTACCGTCTGACTGTAGAACCGCCTCGACTACTCGTACACTCGAATGTGGTCGCAGCCACATGCGAGGCAACGAGACGAAACTCCCAAACGGACCATCTCCGATGACAATGCGCGTCTCGCATCAATGACATAACGATCGATCAAACGATTTCTTCAACTTACCTCCATGCCTTTTATTCGTTCGGCATCGAACGATTTTTTTCTGTATCGAAAAAAAATGATGACTTTTGCATCGTTGGAATGCAACAATTTATTTGTTTCATTTTTTCGTTCTTTATTTTTCGCAGTATCCGAAGCGTTTTTTTTTCATATTGAGGGATCATCAGTGTACAATTTTTTTTTAATCTTTTTTTTGCATTGTCCTATAGTATAGATGATTACAAACATGGACCTGGCATCGCCGATAGGTCGTGAGTAGACAATTTATATGAAAATTCCGCACTCGAAACTTTAAGGGGTTAGGCCACAGTAACGGGTATAAAATCATGTGCGAATTTAACAATTTTTTTCGTATGAAAAAGTGATTCACTCATAAAATTAATTACACATCTATTCAGTATGAATATCGAGCTGTTAGAAAATACATATTTTTTTTCGATATACAAAATGACCGACTACTAATATTTTCTTTCGTTATCTTTTTTTTAGGCGCTCCGCGGCGTGACATTTAGCATCTACAATTTTTTACCTAGAACAAAAAACAAAAATTCTCGTCAATCTATATTAGAATACCTAGAGAAGTACGTACGGAATTTAAAAAATATTGTTTTATTCAAAAGTTGTAGGTATTTGAACTTAAGAAATGAATTTTCAGTGAAAAATTTCGTTATAACTGCTCATAAACTGCTCATAAAATGAAAAGTTTTCGATTAATCAGAAATTCCGTACGTACTTCTCTGCGAAATGCAATTAGGAACATAACTTTTAAATTTGAAGTGAATCGAGTGAAAATTGTTGAAGTTATTTGTCACGCCAATTGGAAAAAAACTGTTTCGAGAAGTTTCTAGTAGGCGGCCATTTTGTACACCGAAGAAAAATATATATATATTTTCTAACAGCTTGATATTCATACTAAATAGATGTGTAATTAATTTTATGAGCGAATCACTTTTGCATACGAAAAAAAATTGTTAAATTCTCACATGATTTTATACCCGTTACTGTAGTCTAAGGCCTTAAGGCGAAGTAGAAGATGTACCACGTGGCATATGAGTGCGAGAGAGATAGCTGAAATTTTCGAACTAAGATTCTTCAAAGGTGAATAACATTTAGGGCAAAAGGAAATCATCAAGCTTTGTGTCAGAGAATTCTCCAGAGCCCAATGCTTTGTTTTTCTTAAAAAATTTAACCATCTATGAGAAAATTGGGTTGGAAAATTTGCGAGGTTATGTTGATCTTCTACATGCCCTTAAACGCGTTTTTCTCGAAATGCCGTTTTTCAAAACGGTGTACACTCTCAAAGGAAGAGTTTTCAAGCTATCCGTCTCAAATTTTGACACAACATTCTTCACGCCATTCTTTATGTTGCTATGGAAGCTTTTTTTTAATCTCCATTTTTTTAACGAAAAACTATCGCAAGAATAGGCTAAATTCAATTTTGACTTGAAGGCTACAGTCAATTTTGATTTCAAGAAAACTTCCATGGCAAGATAGCGGCTTTCATACTGATTAATAATCTTTTAACATTTTTTGTTTCCGATAATATCTACGGCCACAGCCGTGTACACCGTGAGGACTCCTTTTTTGCGAAGACATTTTCATCCATTAAAGAAATGTAAATAAATATAAATACACGTTTAAAAATTTATTTTCTGTTCTTCATGAGTACTTTGATTTGACATAAAAAAATCAGACTGATTAGCGTATTTTAACCAACGAAAAAAAAATCGAGAAAATCAGCTATTTTTCGACCCGTTGCGCTGTGATGATTCGTTAAGCACACAGATTTCTAATAGGAAAACATAAAAACGTTTGAGTCATTTTCATAGTCTAGATGGGCCAAAAAACTTTTTATTAAAAATTAAAGCATTATTTTTCATTTAATTAAAAAGTATGTTTTACTTACTGGTACTGGTACTTACAAACCATATTTTTCATTGCATTCCAACTATGGAAACTTAACTTCGTGAACATGACCCTTTTGCATAAACCCTGGGTGGATTATTTTTAATGGCTTTTTGCAATAAGTAGCAACGGTTTTGAGTAAAATTCGTGTATATTTCTATTTGCTCACGATGACGTATATGGAAATTTAATCACATTTACTCTTTGTTGATAATGTGATAAAGCCGTATAAAAATTTGAGAGGCAACACACGCCGGGTAACGTATTGAAATGTTTGAAGTATATTGTGTAATTACAGTCGTCACGAAAAACAGTATTTCATGATCGCAGGAGCGCCGTGAATTTGTTCAAGGCTGAAATGTTCTCGCGCTCCCGCATTTTTCTCTCACCTGTCGTCGTCAACGTCTTCATATCCCGAGGGAATCGTGTTGTGCACGTGTCAACTGTCGTATCGTAATATCTTCAGTAGCCGTGTGATGATTTCAATTTGAGAAAATTGATGCATTTTACATAAGTTACTTAATTTTACATAAGTTATCTTTAATGTTTCATATAATTAAGTTC
Organism: Ophion slaviceki; assembly: GCA_944452715.1. NCBI lineage: Eukaryota > Metazoa > Arthropoda > Insecta > Hymenoptera > Ichneumonidae > Ophion > Ophion slaviceki. The sequence continues at coordinate 13,888,386 of OX101788.1, read as the reverse complement.
ATTTTTTGATGTTTCATAGTAAAGTTAAATATTACATAACAAAACATATAATTGAAAAACTTAACAATTGAACATTTGTCACTTAAAATAAAATGAATGTTTTGTGTAATGAAATTAATTTAAAAAATTAATATAACTTTAATGTTTTTTCATAGCACAGCTTGAAAAAACAAACGATTCTTTTTAGTAAAACAATCTCGTTGTTTGTAACATTGACACGAGGAGCTGTTGCACATAATAGGTCGCAGAATTTACCCAATGGACACTCCCTGAAATGCACGTTTTCCTTTAAGGAAAAACTACTGTGACGACCTGAAAAACAGCATTGTTTGAAAAAGTTAATTTTGACGGAATGGGTAAGCTGATTGAAAAAATCGTTTGAACATTTCTTTGTATGTGCATCAACAAAATTTGTGTACCAAATTTCATGAAAAATATTAATAATTAAAAAAGTTACAAGCAACCTCGTGAAGGTCCTTTGAACGTGGGGGGCTCAACGGTGTACTTGATTTTGGCCACCCAGCTGACCCGATACAGAAAAAAAACGAGTTTCTCCTTGAAATAGATAATATTGATTAAGACTTGACCGAGTTTTTTTGTGGCAGTATTTTAATCTTCAAAAAATCGAATATTTTTTCGATGTTTCGAGAAAAGATTGTATGATTATTGTTACTAACTAATGAAAAAATGTAAAGACGAAAAATGTCGGTCAAGACTAAACTACTATTACACTAAATAAGCGTACCAAATTTCAAGTCGATCTGTTCATTAGATGTTGAGAAATCGTGTACACCGTTTTGAAAAACATACTATAGTTACGAGAAAAATGCATTTAAGGGGTTACATGGGTTTTTAAATTTAGAAAAACCTTTTTTTTCTTTTAATTTTGCTCTAATAGTACAACATGTCAAGAATATTTTCCCAAAGGGGCTCCAATCGTCGATTACATGTGTTAACTTTTAAAACTTTAAAAAAATTCTCCGTTTTATTCCTACTAACAACTTAAATCGCTTTTTCTCAAAACTGTATTTTTAAGTCCGTGGTTACGATTTCTCAAAAACTAATGTACTGATCTTGTTGAAATGTTGCATACTTCTTCTCGATTGTATTGACTACGGATTGAATGCTGTATGATCATAATACTGTAAGAGTTACCTGACCACCGCGAGGACACTTTTTTCTAAGGGGTCGCCTAAAACCAAAACCAAAATTTTAACCAACGAAAAAAAAATCGCGAAAATCAGCTATTTTTCGACCCCTTACACTGTGATGATCCCTTAAGGGGAAATATACACCTAGATGGTCGAGGTCGAGGATTTAGAAGCTATGAACATTCCGTCGACCGTAGAAGACCTACACTATGGGCCTGGTATCGATGATTCCATGTAAGTTGACAAATTTCATGATTTATTCATTCCCAAATTTTCAAACGCGTTTTTTGCAAAACCACGTTTTTCAAATCGGTACCCAAAATTTCTCGAAAACCAATGAGCCGATTGCCTTGAGGTTTTTTGTGGTTATTCTATACACCATTATCTAGTACTTGTCATAGAATTTTTTATCCCGTTAGTTTTTGTTTTATAGGCAAAATAATAACTAATTTTTGGCCCAAAAATCACTATTTATGTTCAAACGCCCGCCATTTTGTCATAAATCGATATTTTCAATATCGGCTATGACAAGTACTAGATTATAGTATTTAATTTAATAATCTTTTTGGTTTTTTTTTCAGATGATTTTTGAAGAAACGCCAGTGGGGACGCTCCAAGGATAATACAATATCCTTGTATATTTTTAATATTTTTAAATATAGAAAATTAAACATATTTTTGAATGTATATACTTTTAGATAATTAAAACCCTAATCCGAAATTTGAAATAGTGTTCCTTGAAAAAAATTCACAAAAATGACCTTTTTTCCGGCTCGTAGGTGTATATCTCCCCTTAAGGCTTTAACGAGCAGTTATATCGTTGCAATCATAAGTTTACCTTCAATCTGCGATTCCTGCACCATATGTTGGACCTTCCTCTTCAATTTGAGTTGCCTCAAGCGACGAACGAGCGTTCGTCATTTTCGCTGTAGCCTAACCCCTTAATGAAGAGACGAACACGGAGTTCCCCGTTCACCGAATTTCTAATAATTCCGTGAATAAGCCGACGATATCGAGTACGCGTACAGTAACGTGTTTCCCGGACGTTACGAATATAAACGCGATTCCATTAGCCGTCTTACTGTTCCTGGAAAATTCGACATACGCGGGTAATCCACAGGGAAAAAATAGATCGGCAGTTACACGGCACAGGATCAGCAGCACTCCCGAGACATTTCTCATTCCTGCATACGAAAGAATGGGAAATGGCATTGAACGGATTATCCAATTCGTTCAATGTTATTATTTCACCGATCCCTCGTGCGGCAACTGGTCCACAGTCAGTAGTGAGAGCAAAAGCCGCCTTGGCCACAAGCCTTCGATTATAGCCCGTCGACGATTAAGTGTATCGTTGCCGCTAGGTAACCTTGCGATCTGTACACACAACACCTATCCATTTACTGCAACCCGGAAGCACCGTTGATCTTGAATGTTAAAGAAAATTACGCTCGCCGAAGCGTCAATGTCGAAATATTTCGGACCGTAAAGAAGGAGAAGAAAAAAAAGGCGTAGCACATAGGTGGACGAAGGGAATTCCCAGAGTCCTGATTTCCAAGATCTTTCTATATATAGATACAGTGTGAACGACCTGCGTTATATTCTTAACAAAAAAGAAACGATACCGCTATCGAAAAGAATTCAAGTGAAATCATATTTTTTTTATTTACCGTATTTATTTACAGTATTTTATCAACATTTTATTAATCGTATATGTGCGTATGTAAAGTTTATTTAAAAAAGTATAATTTCCCAAGAATATATATATATAAGGAAACTTGGTCCTTTGAAAAACTCATTTCTTTTAAGGTGAAGTGTTTCCAGATTAAACAATTTTTAGGCGACAATTTGCGTTTTTTATTTTGGCTCAATTTTTTTGTTTCCATGTGGAAAGGTTCGCAGCGAATGAAATTTTATTAACTATTATATGTGTGTGTATATATATATATATACACAGTCGACATCGCTTAAGGCCTTAAGACACTCTAGAGGCCGAAAAAATAGGCTTTTTGGGAATTTTTTTCAGAAAAACTACAAAATAAATCGCGATTACAAAAAAGGGTGTTTATAATTCATATCAGTGGCTGTATACAATAATTTTTTTGAAGCGATTAATTTCAAAATGGCGACTTTGCAGCGTTTATCTCAAAACTGCATTTTTTAAGTTGGCCGGAAATATAACTCAGACAATTTTCTACCGATTCACTTGAAATGTTGAATATTTGTTGAAAAATAGAATGTCTATGGAAGTACGTAGGATTTTTTTATATATTGCATAGTTCATTTGTTATTAATAATTATCTGAGGATTTTGTAGGCAAATTTTTGGAAAGTGAAAAATTTGCCTAATATATATATATATATAAAGGGTGTCCTGTTATGAATGGATAATCCTGCAACTGTGGATAGATCAGATCATGCCCTACTATAAGCTCGAAAATCAGTTTAGTAAAAGTCCCACGGTTTTCGAAATTTTGGACTTTATGTTTAAAAAAAAAAAAACATCTGCTTTTGGTTTTTCGCATGCCATTTCTACAAATGATATGAATCAACGATAGCTAAGCAACTATTTTAAGGAATTGGCACGATATGCGTAGTACAGTTTTGTTTACACTGCAGGCTATCAAAGTAGGTGTTCGAATTGGTTTGTATGAAAATTCTGCATAACATTTTTCTCATAAAGTTTCCTTAACATTTAAGGTTGAAAAGAAGACTTTTATAGATAAAACAAATAACCAAGAGTATTTTTTGAAAAATGGGTAAAAAAATGTATCATTTGTAGAAATGGCATGCGAAAAACCAAAAACAGATGATTTTTCTCTCGAAAGCCGTGGGACGTTTTACTAAACTGAAATTCCAGCATATAGTAGGACATGATCTGATCTTATCACACACACACACTCACACAGACATGTATGTATGTTCATATACATACATATATAATAACCAATAAAACCTTATGTACATCTAAATATAGATATTTTAGTATTGCATAATTAATTAATTCAAACAAATATAAATATACAAATTTCATTACTCCATCACTGACTTTCCTAGTCGTATATCGGAGAAAAATGATCAAACTGCATATTTGTGTGCAAAAAATTCGAGTCGAATGTAATGGGTTCGTGTAAAAAAATATTTCCGCGTTAAAAAAGCACACGCAATCTCTGACCACTGGGTTCGTTTCGTTAATTATATTCGCGGATACAGCAGACGTGCGAGCGGCTCGATTGTTAGCGTGTACGTGTTCTCAAGTTGATGAGATTACCGCGTGAGTTTGTGATCACGAGTGTCAATGGTCTAGGGAAGGCTAAAGCGGTAATAAGGCCCAATAAAAAGGAGAATCAGTGATACTACAATGAGTGCGTGATTTTTCGAAATGAAGCAGCAAACGACGATAATTGTTGATCAGATAAGGAGAATCGAAGGCACGTGATTACCCGGCGTTTGCGAATTAATCTTACGTCTATATCCGATTCGTTGTTTAACTGTTCACGACTTGTGGAAACGTGGGGAATAATGATTTTTCTCTTCTCAATCTTATCTTTTATCTACCCATGTTAATTCCGTGTTCAACAAGTGCGCAGTAGATTTTTTGAAAATTACTTTCATTGGCAGCAATTCTCGCTGCCGCGCCGCTTTAAATGCTTAGCCATTAATAGTTACTAGAATCTCGCGAATTTCATCGTGGAAATTGTAATTAAAATTATAGTCACGGGTTAGACCTAGCTCGGGGCTGGAAAAAAAATTTTAGTGCATTTTTTCTTGGAAAACATGTGCAGGTTATCAATTTTTTTTTACATTGAAGGTTTTCTGTATTTTTTACAATTTTCGGATTGCGAGATATATTTATAAAAACGTCTTTCGCGCTGACCGCTCCTGCCGAGAAATAAATCATCCTAAATTTAAAAAATCAAACGCGTTTAGTTTTTGCATGAAATTGTCGAGTGCTCGGACGAAGGATTTGATAAAATATTGATTTTGGAAAAAATGGCTACCGTCCAAAGTGTAAGTATCGATTTTCGGTGAAAAACGCTCTATTTTCGTTGACAACAAAAAAATCATACGTCGAAAAGAAAATTCTTTTGTTTAAGCATTACTTTTTGACATGTAAAAGAAGCTTGTGAATTTGAAGTTGATCGGTGCAGTGAATTTTGAGATATCGTGGTCACCGATTTTGAAAATGTCATTTTGAGAAAAACGTATTTGAATTTCGCCACTTTGCGTAACCTATCTATGAACGCCCCCCTCATCTAACCCCCTCAATTTTGAACAGATCGACTTAAAGTCTTTAGAGAATATGTTTGAAATGTTGTATTTTGAGAATTCATCGAAAACCAGAAATCGATATTTGCAAAAACTCCAACTAAGTGTAAGCCCTCAAGGCGAAGTAGAAGATGTACCACGTGACATATGAGTGCGAGAGAGATAGCTGAAATTTTCGAACAGAGATTTCTCAGAGATGAATAATATTTAGGGCAAAAGGAAATCATCAAGCTCCGCATCAGGGAATTCTCCAGAGCCTAATGCTTTGTTTTTCCTAAGAAATTTGACCATCTATGGGAAAGTTGGGTTGGAAAATTTGTGAGGTTATGTTGACCTTGTACATGCCCTTAAGGCGAGAGCCTGAATTACAAAATCCGAAAAATCATCCAAAAGTATATATTTTCGAAGATACAAGGCCAAAAGCAGAGAATCGATTGATATTTGATACTGATATTTCCTCCTATTGAAACCTTTGAAGCGCTTTTTCTTCAGTTTTCATTTTCACGATTTTTCCAAATTAGCGGGCGTGATAGCAAAAAAACTAAACCACCTATTGAATCTTTTCAATCTATTTAAAGTGAATTAAAAGAGTCGTTGAACAAGACTTTTCAAATTATTTTCATACCACGGTAAAGTGTTTTTTAACACATTCTTTTCAAACCTGAGGAAAGTTATAATGTCACGATTTTTTCACCTTTTTCTTAATTCACCGAGGAGAAAAATATATGACAATTGAAATTTTTATTGCTCTATTTGGTTCAGTCAAGAATTATGAGCTGCATCTTTCCCACCGATTGGGGACTGCAGTGGCAAGAGGCACACGGAATTGGCTGATAAATCTGCACGGAATTGGCTGATAAATCAACGTGAAATTTATTGTTTCACGTTGAAATTTTTTTTATACATTTCAAATATACATGAAAAGATACCTCAATCTTTACTGGGCTCACTTGTTTTTTCCCTTCTGAACAATAATCCCGAAAAAAAACGCTTTTTGGACCTTCTAATTCAGGCTCCCGCCTCAATAAGATTAAGGGAGACTCTGTCCTTGAAATTTTCAAAAAATCAATTTGAGCTCAACATGAGCAGCTAGAAGAAGAGGAGGGATGCCTCTATGGACCAGGCATTGCCGATTAGCGGTAATTCTAAACACATTTGTGTAAACACATTACAAAACTTTAAACGCGTTTTTCTCGAAAACACGTTTTTAAAAATGGCTGACATTCTCCTGACCGCTGTAATTAACATATCGACCTGAAATTTGGAGAGCATACTCAGAAAATATGTCTTCACGGAATGACGGATCGTTTTTTCGATAGATCCATTTTTGCATTTATTATCTATCTTTTTATGCGAAAAAAAAACGCGAAAATTCGATTTTGTTTTAATTGCCGCCATTTTCCGAAATTTGTACTAAACGAAAAACCCATCCGTCATTCCATGACCGAAGGGTCACAGATTGATAATATGCTTTGAATTTGTGTTTCAGATCAACAAAGAGGGGGCAGTGATGTCAGCCGTTTACCTCCCGCGATTTGAGGACCTGTTTTCGTGGAGCTGCAACGGCCGCCATTTTGGTCTTTTTTTTCAAAAAAAAATTTTTTTAACGTTCTGTATATCATGAATAAAAGCAAAAAAAAATCGCACTCAAAAAGCTTTACTCGTTTCCTTTAAAAAAAATAAAATGTAAACACCTGAAATATGGCACTCTAAGGACAAAGTCTCCGTTAATGGAATATACCATTTACAGACAGTCAAGCCGAGAGCTTCATTTTTGTCATTGTGCGAAAATCCAATTTTACACTTGACGTTTCTAATCTTAAAATAGTACACACTTAACTCAAAGACTGCAGTCAAAGCTTTTTGCGATAAATGCCGTTCTATATACATACATATATCCTTTACAAATGCAAAACCACATATATATGTGGGTTTGACGCATCCCAGGCATAACGAGGAACTTATCGTTTGACACCGCGACACGCTAGTTCACGGGGAAAATTGCAGTAATTCTGACACACTCGAGGTAAAAGAGATAAAATCAGCTGATGTTTGGCTCATAACTAGTCAAGTTGTTAAATTGCTTATTGCTAGCTCATATTTAGCTTATTACCAGTTAAGGCCTAAGGCCACTGTAACGGTCCAAAAAAAAAGGTTTTTTCACGAATTTTTTGCTTCCAAAATTGAAGGTAATTGAAAAAAAACTTTTAAGGGTGTTATCGGGCATACATTAAACTTTATTATCAAATTTTTTTACAGCAAAAAAAAAACAAAATGGCGGTTCCACAGCTATCTTCCCGGGGCATGTTTTGCTTGCAGGGCTCCGCGGCACGCAGCACCACTGGTGCACTTTTGAATCTAGAACAAAAAAAACCATCAATCTAGAGGGTTATAGCTAGAGAATGTCGATCGGATTTTAAAAAGTATCAATTTTTGTGGATTTGGCGTGGGTTTGAAAAAAAAATTGATTTTTGACGAAAAAAACGGCTAGTTTTTTGTTAATAAAAAATCAATAAATAAAGTTATTGAAAATCCCGATCGACATTCTCAAGATAATGTTAATGTTCACATCTGGTCAAAATTTCAAGTAAAAAAAATGAAAATTGTTCGAGTGATGCTGCGTGCCATTTTGAAAAACCGTATTTCGAGAAAAACGCGTTTAAAGTTTTGCGAATAGTTTTTTATTGGAAAAAATAAAAAAAAGAGGGTTTCTAGAGGGTTTACCCTTATTCTAGAGGGTTTAAACTATTTTTGAAGCCAATAAAAAAAAATCGATTTTTCAAAAAATTTACAGTGGCCTTACCCCTTAAATTGATATTTCTGCATGTATGCAGTCAAATATTTTGGAACTGTTGTATCTTTGTAGTCCTTACATTTTTTTCTTTAAACCGAATCGTTGATGTTGGACAGAGGACGGTCGTTAAAACAACCGTCAGATGAAGATCCTTAAGGGGTGCTTGATTGCTGATTTTCATGATTTTTTTTTAAAGGAAAGATTTCTTCACCACTTTCGAGACTTAGGGTACGTTTCATTACTACTTTTTGCTGTTACATGGTATTTTTTTAATTAATCTTTGAAATGGCGGATGCATGGTGTAGTCTTCTAAACGGGTTGCGGCGCATGTTGTCAGACGGCGTGACACGTAGCGTCGGCGGGATTAATCCGAAAAAAAAACCAACGAAGATTTTTCTTTCACCAACACTCATACGCAGAATATGAACAAAGAAACAGTGAGAAATGTTGAAAATCGATGAAATAGTGCGTCTTGAAACAAAAAGATTGAATTTGCCAAAAAAATAGCTACATTTTGCAAAAAAAAACTTTTTTTTTCAATAACATTCAGGTTCATGTTTTAGACAATAAGGTTGGAATGATTTATACCAAATTTCATCAGAATCGGTCGATTAGTTTTTTAGCTATACGTCACGCCAGTTTTGAAAATGCATTCGCCATTTTTAAAGATCAAGAAAAATAAATACCATGTAACAGCCAAAATGAGTAAGTAAACATACCCTAAATCGAAAAAATGGTGAAGAATCTTTCGTTTTCAAAAAACATCATGAAAATCCGCGAAATTTTTCCTCGCCTGAAGATATCTCCTTAATTAAATTTCTTTGCAGGCGATTTCGAAGAGATGGGCATTAGATAATATTCAGTGTGGGCGCTAGCATATTGAGTAAGGCCCTTAAAGTCAAATGTCTTCAAAATCACCTTTCCGATATGTATGCAGCCAGGCGGTTCTCTCGGAAAACTTGGCACCGTATTTTTTGCTCACAGTAATATGCACGCGTTAAAAATGAAGAGGGAATAATCCTTGTACTCGTTGCTGCGTAACGCGCGTCTTACATCCGTTCATCGATGCATCACGAGCCATTATTGTATTTTTTTCTTATTTTATTATGGGAGCGAATAAGTCTTGTAGAATGACGCGATACACGTCACGTAATTTGGACGCGCGCGGCCACGAATGTCTTGTAAATACGAAATGTACGTATTTCCAGATTGACCGAAAAATATATTGAGCGGCGTATGGTCATCTGGTTTGTTTACTCGACGAAAATATATTGAGAACGTCATTCGAGGCCACGTGCATTCCGAATGGCGAGCAGAGCACGTAAGCCGAATCATGAGGAATATTTTTTGTGGTTTCTGTGGTGACGAAAGATCGTTATTCTCTCATTCAAACGAAAATATAAAAGTAACGAGTATATGTGTTGTTTTATTCGATCGTGTTAGAAATCTTAACAAATGGAATAGAAATTGTTTTTCATTTTTTTTTACTTCGTTGATTTTTTTTCTTTACTTTATTGTTTTTCGAAGGATTTGTTATTTTTTGTGGCCGAAGTAAGCTACACGTGACGAAAAAGTACCGATTTTTTACAACGATGAACGATGTTTTGTGAGAAAAGAACGCGTGAATTATGTTTTTATTTTAACGTGTTAGAAACCATAACGAATAGAATATAAAACATTCTTTATTGTTCTTTATTATTTTTCCTTTTCTTTATTACTTTTCCAAGGATTTGTTATTCTTCTTGGCCGAAATAAGCTACGCGTGACGAAAAATTACCGATTTTTACAATGATGGACGATGTTTTGTGTGAAAATAACGCGAGAATTATGTTGTTTTTATTTCAACGTGTTAGAATCAATAACGAATGGAATATAAAATATTTTTAAGGGGTTAGTCCACTCTAGAAGCTCCAAAACAAGGCTTTTTGGGGATTTTTTCAGAAAAACTACAAAACAAATCGAGATTACAAAAAAAGGTATTTATCATACATATCAGTGACTGTTTACAATAATTTTTTGAAGCGATCAATTTCAAAATGGCGGCTGTGCAGCGTTTATCTCAAAACTGCATTTTTTAAGCTGGCCGGAAACATAACTCAGACAATTTTCAACTGATTCACTTGAAATGTTGAATATATCGTGAAAAATACATTGTCTATGGAAGTACGTAGGATTTTTTTATATTGCATAGTTCATTTGTTATTAACAATTATCTGGTGATTTTTTAGGCAAATTTTTGGAAAGTGAAAAACAGTCACTGATATGTATGATAGAGCCCCTTTTTGTGTTCTCGATTTATTTTGTAGTTTTTCTGAGAAAAAAAATCCCCAAAAAGCCTATTTTTTCGGCCTCTAGAGTGGCCTAAGGCCTTAATTTGTTCTTATTTTTCTTTATTATTTTTCCAAGAATTTATTATTTTCTTGTCGTTGAAATAAGCAACAAGTGACGAAAAGTTACCGATTTCTTACAATGACGGACAATGTTTTGAGTGACAATAACGCGAGAATTGTTATTTTCATTTTACTGTTTTAGAAACCATATCGTATACCATAAAATATATTTCATTATTTCTTATTTTCCTTCATTATTTTTTCTATACTTAGTTATTTTTTCCTTTCTTTATTACTTTTTCCAAGGATTTATTATTTTTTGGGGCATCGGAATAAGCTACACGTGACAAAAAATTACCATTTTCTCACAATGACGAACAATGTTTTATGTGGAAGTAACACATATTGTACGAATTTATTGAATTTATTATTTAACAAAAATACGTGGCTCGTGCTCTGTTCAGATTGAATATAAAACTAGTACACGCAGATCGTAAAAGTATAGCAATTTAGGCTTTAGTCGTTTGGGCACGGAAGAGCCCGTATACAAAAATTGAAGATGTATATCTGTTTGAGATGCGGGGATTGAAGATTTGTACACGCGTGACCGAGTGACGTCGATGGACTCTATAGGCGTATAGTGAAACTTATCTCAAGCCGATATACATGTGTATGGAGGGAAAGTTTACGTAGCAGCTGACGGGTCTATACTATAGCGGTACAATAACGCATATCTATACACCAACCAAAGTTGCAGCTTGTTACACACGCATGTACGCAAGTCGAAAAAAAAACGAAGAAAAAAATAAACAAGCGAAGGAGTCACGCAATATTTGAGACACTCTCTCTTGTCTCTCTCGCTCAATTCTCCGCGGGCACAAGGACGCGAAGGACATTCCCCCAGAAGAACGGTTTATCGGTCGCGGGTTACCACGTATATGCTTACTTCGTAACGCATTTCATTTACTCATCGCCCATCGCATTTGCCAATTTTTCACGTGAAACATTACGTTCTTCTGCTGACCTCACATTCGCAGAAGACAATGGAAGTTTTCCTTTTTTGTGGTTGCTGCAGGAAGACAAGACTAAGTGTTGCGAAAAATAGATTATTCTTTATTACACAGAAAATCCACGGTGTAATTTTTACAACATTTAGGATTAGACTTCGAGAAACATACCAAAAGAATTTTTAAGCTGACATTGTTATAAAACAATTTTTTTAATGCACGCGTGCCGCCATTTTGTGCTGACAAGAATTTTAAAAAATATTCGTACTCTTTCTTCAAATATATTTTGAGGAACCAATTATCAATAAAATTCATTATATTGAAAAAAAAAATTGACTTCGAAGATTGGCGGATGATTTTCGACGCATTCTTAAAATATGACAATTCCGAAATATTCTCTGAATATTATAAGGCAGCGGTCTGCACAAATCATTGTATCTACCACGTGTATAAATATTTTTCGATACAAAAATTGTTGAAGATACTCAAAACCCATTCTTTCGTGTAAAACAAAAAAATGGTAAACCTGGACACGTTGTCTCCGAAAAAATCGCAAAGATTCCTCATATTTCCGGGCACGAGCTCGGTGCAACCCGTTGACTAGGATGTAGTGACGTTTTTAACCCTGTAAATCGATATTACTCAATTACCATTCGATTATTCTAATATATTCTTGAATTTACCGCAAACGTCGCAAATCATCGATGATTCAAAATATAATCGTTAGTTCGCGTGCGTTCATCATCGATTTGTGCAAATTCTTGACAAAACGTTTACCCAGAATTTCCTATCTTTTATTAATATGGAGTAAGCTAGAATACCGGTTGCCTTTTTTTTCACTGCACAATGACGAGACGTGGCTATAACTATTAGACACGTTATTATAGATCGATATTCCTCACCGGATCATCGTTGCAATTATTCAAATGAGACTTCCTTCCCCTCTTTTATTATCTTTTTCATCGTAATTGCAAAAGAAGGTAATAAGTAAGCCAAGACTGCAAAGTAATTTTGCAGAACGCGCGCGGTGGTGAGTCAAAAGGTATTATTGATTTCTGCATTATCGTTCGAGACAAAGGCAAGAATACGCGCGTCGAGTGACAGCGACGCGGCATGTTTACATTGTTGAATAACTCATCGATACCGGTCAATTGATGACGCTTTAAATTTAATTCATTAAACAACCGAACACGAATCGTTAGGTGAATTATTTATCCGAGCACGAGAAATGTCCAGCAACAGAAGCACACGCGAAGTTTTACTATCGCTCGTTGACGATATAGAACTGATAGCCAAGTAAGTTGCGACCATAACCTTCAAAAACGCTTCACTCCCCATACTCCATGGGTTGTGTCCATACAACGTTCTTTCCATACAAGTATTTTGCAAATATAACCTCAAACATTAACTTTCCATAGACGAATATTCATCTTCCGTATATTTTGATTCGGTGCGATCGTCCTCGACGGACGGGCTTTCATACTCTTTTCTTCCTCAAGGGAAATGATCGAGAACACCATAGCTCAAAAACATCTGAAGTTATCGAGCTCCGAGCATGCTCAACTGACGGATCTTCTAGTGGCGAAGGACAACGAACTAAAGAACACACTGAAGAAGGCTGCCGACCAGGCAAAAATTGAACTTAAGATGGAAGCTCTCAAGGCCGAAGTGGAGAAGCAAGATCAGGATATCCAACAGTTGCAGAGGCAGTTGAAGGAGGCGGAACAAATTCTAGCTACTGCCATTTATCAGGCTAAGCAGAAATTGCAATCCATAGCCAGGGCGAACAAGCGACCTGTACCCTCGGAGGAACTCATCAAATTTGCACACAGAATAAGCGCTGCCAATGCTGTTTGCGCTCCTCTCACCTGGCAACAGGGTGATCCACGAAGACCTTATCCCACAGGTAGAAATTGCTATTCTTTCTGATAACTGAAGTCACCATAATCTCTGGAATTCGAAATATTGACGAATCTTCGTAACGTATGTAGCATATATTACTTAAACTTCGAAAGCCGTATGAGAATTGTGAGTAGAAAAGGATACAACACTATTGGTCACTCAACATTTTCGAGCAATCTTTTCCAGCCCGTTTAAAAAAATAAAATACACCTTAGTAGTCTTCGATCCTTAAGGGGAGGGTAGGGGTTTCAGCGTGAAAAAAACACTTTTTTGCGAATTTTTTTTATCTATATGGGTAGAGTCAATTTATTGAAACCTTTTGTACATTGTTAAGTGTCATTTCAAGAATATTCCGTGAAATTTGTACGCGAAAATAGCCACAAACAAGCCGGTGACAAAACTTTTCCAAGAACGCCTTTGGAAAAACACGATTTGTGGTGTTTACTGTATCTCAGCTAGAAATTATCTGAAATCAAGGACCATTAAAATTTCATCAAAGTATCATCAAATCCTCCCCCCAACGGTCTTTGATAATTTTTTTTTCCTCTAAATTTTTGGTAGTCATGTAAAGTGAAAAGTGCGATTTTTCACGAAAAATTCCACCATTTTGGGGGTGGAAAACCCCCTCAATGTAAAAAAAATCTCAAACTAATCGTTGGGGGGGGGGGGGGTATTTTATATGTAGAAAGTGTGTACCAAGTTTGAAATAAATTGGTCATGTAGTTTTCAAATGGCAGTGAACACGGACTTTGAAAAAGTGGTTTCGAGAAAAAACGCGGCACCGGCATGTTTGTGGATATTTTCGAGTACAAATTTCACGGAATGTTCTTGAAATGACACTTAACAATGTACAAAAGGTTTTAATAAATTTACTCTATCCATATAGATGAAAAAAAATCGCAGAAAAGTGTTTTTTTTTCACGCTGAAACCCCTACCCTCCCCTTAAGAGATCATCACAGTGAAACGGGTCGAAAAATAGCTGATTTTCGCGATTTTTTTTGTCGATGGTTAAAATACGCTAATCAGTCCGATATTTCAATGACAAATCAAAGCATTCATGAAGAACAGAAAATGAATTTTTAAACGTTTATTTTTATTTTTTTTACATTTTTCTTAACGGTTGAAAACGTTTTCGAAAAAAAGGAGTCCTCACGGTGTACACGATTGTGGCAGTAAATATTATCTAAAACAAAATTTGTGAAAAGATTATCAATTAGTATGAAAGCTGCTATCTTGCTATGGAGGTGTTTTTCAAATAAAAAATGACAAAATCGTGGCGCTTTGAAAAAAAAGTATCGAATTAGACTATTTTATGACTTTCGTTGACAAAAATATGACGATTTAAAAAAAAAAGCTTCCATAGACATAAAGAATGGCGTGAAGAATGTTGTCTCAAAACTTGAGACCGATAGCTTAAAAACTCTTCGTTTGAGAGAGTGCACCGTTACGAAAAACGCGTTCAAACTTTCGAGTGCGGAATTTTCATATAAATTGTCTACTTACGATCAATCGGCGATGGCCATGTATATAACCGTCTATACTATCGGACAATGCAAAAAAAAATCGATTCGTTGAAAATTTTACACTGTGATGATCCCTTAAAGAAAATATCAATGCCAAGACTTAGACAAATGTGACTAGCAGAAGAATTTCCATAGCAGAGACTTTTCAGTGGAAATGCAAAAATGTCTAAATTCTACTAAATTTGCGCGAAATTTTTTATTCCAGTTTATTGTTGGGTATAATAATTGATTGTGAGTTATTTTTATTCAGTGCTACTATAATTTACCAATTATTCAGATGGGCGCTGCTTAAGTCCGACAAAATGCGACCCTCCGCGAAAAGGATACTTTAATCATTCTATCAACGAGTTTCCAATGGTCGCTGTGATTTATGAGTATATGGAAGCCTCACAGAGATTTGGGCCTCTGCAAAATTTATGATCGATCTACTAACCCGTTGAAGGTGGAACACTTTTAATTTGCAGTAATTTTGTATGCGTTCTTCTGAGGTGTTTTATTCTTAGATGAGGTGAAAAAAGGCATTTTGATCCTAGAACTCTCCGACGATGAGTTTACAACATTGGGAGCAGGAAAAAAATATCTTTGGATGCCCTCATGTCGTTTTAATTTTCGTCAGATATCGAGATGAGATTGGGGTACCTGGGGCGCCTGAGCGATCTTCCACTGAACGGGCAGATGCTCGGATCGCACCCAGGAATTACGTCGGATCTTCACAGAGCTGGACATCCGCCCGGTGGTAAATTGAAGATAAGATTCGACATTCGGAAGCGACAAATTGAGCTTCATCGTTTTCAGGATTGTCCGACGTTGTATTTGCAGAACCACCGATAACGCAAGCCAATCAGTTCGCCTGGCATCCTTCCGGTGAGCTTCATATGTCCGTGAGTGGCCAAGGAAGCGTCGCTATGAACACCCACAAGCAAGAAAACGAGGACGTCGAAGTTATGTCGACGGACACGTCGAGCAGTTCCTCCAGCGATTCCCAATAATTCGGCGACAATTTCAATTGAACTTTATCCTATTTTTTAAAATGTATTTCCAGGACATTTTTCGTAGCAAAATACCGTAGTATTTTTTCTTCAACCCTACATAAACTTAAACACTAGTCACAGTCTCTTCGTCTCGCGACTCTTCGCTGATCAACGACGAATCTCGAGGAATTGCGGAATTTATTGCAAGCTATTCTCGACTTTGGAAACTCACTCGAGCAGTATCTCGGGTAATAGTTTTTGCAAAGTCACGTCCTTGAAGTGCTTCTCAACGTTAGCCTGAAAAATGGCAATCTGAGAGTATTTTTTTCTCGTTAGAAATATTATAAAATTCTGTTGACATGGATTACTAACGAAGAGCTCGGATTCGTTGAATTTGCATTTTTGAAATTGCACATTTTGGTGAGTAAACGTCAGTCCGAATAATTGGCAATCTTTCTCGATCTTGCTGATGTCGGTATAAAGTAGAATTTCCTGCAACTTTAGTCCAGGAAACGTCAGAGCTTGGTTGTTATAACCGAAACTCATAATACGCAGAGCGTTCCTAAAAATAGGAATAGATTACCCTTTTGTAAATTATCGCGCTCAATCAATTAATCAAGAATCGAAATTTTCGCTAAAACGATCGTGGGAATGGTACAAGATGGAAAGAAATGATTAGTCGCCACTTCGCCAGATGATTCTCCAGCTCGAGATCGGTGGAGATCTATCAAAACTTGTAGCCGCAAAATTGACCTTGATCCTGAAATTCAAGGTCAAATTTTGTAATATATCAAAAAATTCTGCTCGTTAAGCAGAACAAAAGTCACTGAGAGACCATAGGTCAGAAATGCGATCTTCTAGGTGAAAAAGCAGCTCAAAGACGAAGAAAATCTTAAAAATGATCTTTTTCTAAATATCGTCTGAACGGACTCAGAATAGATGATATAATCATGAAAAAAGCCTACGTGTGTTTGTGTTCGTGTGTGCAAAGATCAGTTCTCCACCTTCGAGAACGCCGAAATAGGATTCATTTTATGCACGATGGAGCACACTGGGGTCTCCGGGTCCGCGCTTTCCTCCTTTCCAAAAATTCGAAAAAATGTTTGGTACCCGATGAACAGGACGATGTCCTGCGCCACACTTATGGCCCCCTCGGTCTCCGGATCTCAATCCATTACATATTTTCTTTTGGGGGGGCTTTGAAGGCGATTGTTTACCGATCTGGTAGGGAAATGAGGACGGTAGCTGATCTGCGACGCCGGATAAACGAGGGCGTAGCAAGACTAATGAGAAACCAAGACCTTGTCGCCCGTGTTAGGATAAATTTCCTAACACGGGCGGCCTAACAAAAATAAATGTTGAGGGCGATTAGAGCAAACGGTGCGATTCTTTGGATTCCGCGTTTACGTCGCCCTCGTCAACACAACGAGGCAAACCAGGATTAAAGCACTGCTCGGCTATCAAGGAACATCCCTCAGGTGACAACTTTCGATTTTGTTGAAATTTGCATATGTTATAAAGCACCGAAAAGTAAGCGATACGTATTTTTTTATCGGAGGAAAAACGGTTTTAAGGGGTGAAACCACCCTTTAATTTTTTTTTTGCAATGTCACTATAGTAGTTTTTTCATTGTTTCGGATTAGAAGAATTTTCGTTTTTGTTTCATTGAATTCGATGGACATCTTTGTGTGTGAAACTGCTATATTACCCCTAGAGATGCCTTTTTTCGAGGGGTGGTTTCACCCCTTGAAACCGCTTGAATAATTATATCATCTATTCTGAGTCCGTTCAAACGATGTTTAGAAGATCATTTTTAAGTTTTTTTTTTCGTCTTTCAGCTGTTTCTCCACCTAGAAGATCGCATGTTTGACCTATGGTCCCTCGGACACTTTTGTTCTTCTTGACGAGTAGAATTTTTTAGGACAATAACAAATTTGACCTTGAATTTCAGGGTCAAGGTTAATTTTGCGGCTACAAGTTTTGATAGATCTCCACCGATCTCGAGCTGAAGAATCATCTGGCGATGTGGTGACCAATCATTAATTTCCACCCTACTGTGGTACTTGAATTTAGTTACGTTGTCCTCAACTTATGAGAAATCCTACCTCTTTATACTCGGTAAGTTAGCGAGTGCTGCACATGCGAATAAGGGAGATAAATTCCCAATGAGGCGGCAAACACGCACGTAATTATTGTTGTACCACGCGAGCGATATTTCCATCGCCAATTTGACTTCTTTCGATTCTCTGCGGCGCGAAGAAGATTATTAGAGCCGAATTCTCAGCAAAGAGGCATGTTACGCTCACCTGTAATTGCTGGGCAGGGACAATCCTCTCCGCAGCGCCGTACCATCGCCGAGATACAGCAGTATATAAAGAGCTTCGATCTGGGCTCTCTTGTCAGTCATGCTCAGACATGTCATATATTCGCTCAAGTCACGATTCTTCTCTGGAAACGCATCTCGTTCGTCATAAAGAACGAGCAAGTGTTTGATACATTCTAGCAAATGTTGGCTATTAAACTTTGGCACATACTCCTCGAGACTTCGCTCGCACATTCTAAAAATATTTTACGTCCGGTACATTCACCAATTGGCAAAGAACTTAGAAAAAAATAGTTTCCATCAAGTTTTTTGTTTTTTCCAGTGTTTGTTTGTTTCACTAGTTCACGATTAGTTTTCGGATTTTAATGCAATTTCGACTTTTTTCACCGAGATACTCACCTCTCCCCAGCATAAATATGAAATCTGACTATAGGCTCGAAGAGGTATATGCTCGTCGGAACGTTTATCCTCTGTATTACGATGTCCTGCCTGATAGCTCTCAATCTATCGAAGATAAATTCATACACCAATGTCCAGCTTACGTCGGAACGTACAACTACGCTGAAAGCGAACGGAAGGTTTGAGTAATTATGATAAAGTTATTCACCTCGTTAAGTACAACAATAAGACATTTTCAGAAATGCATGGTAGAAAAGTCATTCGGTAGACAGTATGAGTATTAGGCCGGCACAAATTTGAGCTCTATTTTTTTCCTTTTTCTCACTATCCAATTATCTTCTTTAAAGAAAAGAAAAATTGTCGCGTAAGCTGCGAGCGGTCAAAAAATATTTAGAGGTCGCTCAAGCTTTCCAAAAATTCGAATTCTCATTGAAAAATCGATTTTTTTTCGTCCACTTTTCACCCATGAATTTCACGCTTTATAATTTTTAAATTAACCTCGCGAGAGCTCTAGAAGGCCAATGAATATTTAGTGGTCACTCAAGAGCTTCGAAATGTTCAATATTCTTCAATTTTGTTGGCTTCTCACTCATAAATTTAACGCTTTGTAAAATTTTCAAAACAATCCTTTTTTCTTTAGGAACAGATTTGTCAAGTTTACCTCACACTTCTAACCCAAAAATTATAATCTTTGTTCTCATAAAATAATTCTTTAAAGCTCTTGTGCGTAAACAAAATTATAGGTCGTTTTATGCGTAAAAATGAAATGGCAGCTGTTTTTCGCGCATCGTAATGCGTCCCACAGTTGGTCTCGTTAGTAAAAATGGGGACCAATCGTAGCTGTACTCTGTGACGAGCGGCGCCATAATGCAATAATACATAATAACAAATATCGTTTAATTGGTGTTTGTTACTAATTATTATAACAAATTATTTAGAAAATGTAAGACTTCGTTATTTATGTTTTTATGCTACAAGGAATTAATGTGCATGCGAGATTTATTTTCTGGCGGAAATTGTAAATTTCGAAAACCTTGAGTGACCACTAAATATTCATTGGCTAGAGCTTTCGCGAGGTTAATTTTAAAATTATTAAGCGAAAAGTTTATGGGTGGGAAACGGGCGAAAAAAATCGATTTTTTAATGAAAATTTGAATTTGCGGGAGGCCTGAGCGACCTCTAAATATTTTATTTACCGCGTGCAGCTTCGGTGACAATTTTTTTTTCTTTAAAGAAGATGGTGAGAAAAGGAGGATGGTGAGAAAAAGAAAAAAAAATAGAGCTCAAAATTGTGCCACCCTAATGTGTATTCACCAAGAATTTTCTTTCAAAAGTACTCTGCAGACAGCACGAGGAACAAATTCTCAATATATGCAAATGCGTTCATAACATAAGAAGAGCAACAACTGTCCGTAAAATCCGTAAAGCTTTAAAAACAAGACTACTTCCTAGATAAGCAGATAGTATTTTTTCTCGACAAAGAACACGGAGATTTTTTTTTTATTGAATTAGTATGTATTCTTGCATGATTAACCCCTCGTGAAGCATCTGGGGTCTAGAAAGACCCCAGGTCCCTTCATTTCCATTGCGACAGCTACAATAATGTTTTGCAAAAGTGGCTACCACTTTCACACATTGAAATCGGAAAGCATAATCTGTTAGATGTACAGGCGATAATTATGTTCAGTACAAACTCCTACATTTGTTTGGGGGACAAAAGTATTGCCTTAAGGGCTTACACCCATTTGACATTTTTGAAAATATCGACTTTGGGTTTTCAAAGGGTTCTCAAAATATAACATTTCAATAAGATTCCCTGAATATTTCTGGTCGATCCGCTTAGAATTGAAGGAGCTATGGGCGTGTACAGGTAAGTTCCACTAAACTAGCATTTTTTTCAAAATGACTTCAAAAACGATGACCACGATATCTCAAGAATCACTGCTCCGATCAACTTTAAATTTTACAAGCATCTTTTACATAGAAAAAAGCCGTGCTTGAACAAAGAATTTTTTTTCTGGCTTACTTGTTTTATCAACGAAAAAAAGGGTTTTTTTTCACAGAAAATCGATATTTCCCCTTTGGACGGTGGCCATTTTTGCAAAAATCAATATTTCATTTAATATTTTGTCCAGGTACTAGATAATTTCCGGCAAAAACTAAATGCGTTTGGTTTTCTTTATTTCGGATGGTTTGTTTCCAAACAGCAGTGCTCACCGAAGGGGGACATTTTTGAAACAATGGTCTGCAAAAACCATAGTATTCGCCACATCTACACATATTTTTCAATGCAAACATTGCAAAGGATACTCAAAACCATACTCTTTAATGTAAAAAAAAAAGATTTTGTAAGCCTGCACACGTTTGCCCAGAAAAATTTCCCGAAAATTCCTCTCTTATTCAGCCACGAGCTCAGTGTAACCCGTTAAGTAGGATGTGGTGACGTTTTTAAACTTGCAACCGGACATTACTCGATTACCACTCGATTTTTTCCATATATCCGTAAATTTACTGCAAACGTGACATATTATCGATGATTTAAAATGCAGTCGTTAGTTTGCGAATGCTTGCATTCATCATCGATTAGTGCTAATTGTCTGCAAACCATTTACCCAGAATTTCCTATCTCATCAATATGGAGTTACTTTTTTTTCTTTCGCTGCACAATGATGAGACATGGATATAACTATCAGACACGTTATTATAGATAAAAAATCAATGTAACAAGAAAATATTTCTAAAAAATTTACGAAAATTTCTCTACTTTCCTGTGATAAGCTAGGTGCAATCCGTTCACGAGTTGGAGTCCCTAGAGAACCCGAGAGCTCATTTGCCCTACAAAAATGGATGCACCTAATGACATTAAGGGGTAACACTAAGGTAGAATTTTCAAAAAATTGATTTTTTCTTAATTGACTTAAGAGATGCTTTGAACTATCTAGAATAAGGGAAAAAATGTTTGGTACCTGTAAAACAAAGGTCCGCAGGCCTGTATGCGAGACGTCGACCGTATTTTCCGGATTTTTTTTTTTCAAAACAGCATGCACCATAACTCCAACAATTTTATTCTCTTCGCCCCAAATTATAATACATTATGTCACACATCTTTGAAATAACATTCCGAAGAGAAATACGTACAGGATTTTCCACGAGTTAATTATACCATTAGTTATCAACAAATGTTTGTTCTTTTTTTCGTTCGCCAATTGCGTTATTACTTCAAATACTTGCCAATTACACAAAAATTCATATTCTTAAAATCCCCTACGTATTTCTCTAGCTATACTCATGTAAATTAATATAATTTTTTCCCCAATTCAGATTTGCGTCCGTTATGCTGCGTGCCGCGGAGCATCTCAAATTCAACATGCCTTGCAACAATGGCTCCTGCGTCACCATTTTGTATAATTTTTTGACATACGTTTTTTGTGTTCACTTGCAGATATGACGAACAACATCCGTGTATATTATTATCCTCTTACTTAACCTTCCACCCGAAGAAAAATCGCGAAAAATCACCTGATTTTAGACGTTTACCGTGGTGTAAGCCCTTAAAGGATTCTGTTTCTCGCTATGAGTATGCTCATACAGCAAGGAAAACTTGTGCTGCCGACAAAAACTTTTTTCGCCAAAACTTCCCGTTGGCTCTAATAAACCTTTTTTGCGAAGAAATTCTGAAAAAGTGATATTGCCCAAAAGTAAAATATCGACAATTTACTTCTTCAATAAGTATCTGAGAGTCATCAAAAGTACAGGAGCTGGCCGGAGTTCGCTCAGATCCGTCATAGCTTTACCAGCTGATGATCGACTGTAACATTTGACCGCTTTAGCTGGATCGGCCTTGGGTCTCTTCGAGTTTTTCGTCCGTGGATCGATCTCCAAAACGTGCAACAAGCCCTCTCTCTCTCGGCTGCCGAATAAATAAAAATCAATCTAACGTCATGCTTAATATGCTTGCGTGAAAAAGTTTGTTTTTTTAATACAGCCAGCACTCCTTTTCAGGACACATCGCGAAACACGTTCCTTGCGGGGTTTCCATCACATCGGTTCGAAGATTTCGCCAATGAATTTCTCTATCTTCACGGTCACTCGACGCTCGTCATGTAAGAAGTTGTAGTTATTCCAGCTATTCGCATATTAATCGATGGCAGTGAAAAAAAGAAACGATCGGGAAACGAATGAGGAAGGGGTGCGACTGGCGGCGACAAGCGAAGCTTCGCGTCCCGCGCGCGCGACAATCGATCGACGCGCTCCCTCTCACACGACGGCGAGTCCGCGAAGCTTCCATTGTTGACCCCTCGCTTATTTTTCAATACTTTCGAACACTTTTAACGCACACGGCTTTTATCTTCGGGACCACGTAGCCAGTAGTCGACAATTATGGAAAAAGAATGCGATTTTTTTGCTCAAACGAAATAGCAATAATTGCGTACCGGTGCTCAAGAAACATCAATTATAACCTCGAAAAAAAGAATATATATATATGTATATAGATATTCATAAATAAAGCAGCCCCAAGAGACCGCCGTCCGAAATAGTATAAAATTGCGGACAAAAATCCCAATCGGTAAAAAGTCGTTACGGATATCTCGAGAGTACGTACACTTGCCGTTTCACCAGTGAACGTCTGTCGATCAAAGTTGAATATCTATTTCTCGGCTTCTTTTTCCGCGATTTTTTTCGTAATTTTTTTATCTTTTCATTTCCCTCTACGTGTGTAATATATTATTATTGTTATTATTATTATAAGTTTAATATGCCTCTCGGTATTCAACGTCCGATGTGTATATCTCCGTTGGGGCGCATACAAGACTTCCCGAGCGGAAAAAACATTCGACAGATGGCAAAGATCATGTTATGATTGGGTCTTTTTTTTCTCCCGCAGTTAAAAAGAAAGAAAAAAAGAGTCGAGAAAATTTCTAGCGAATCGTAAGAAAAAGCAGAGTTCGGTGGTCGGTCGAAAAAAAGTGTGCGCAAAACGAGCGGTTGATACGATGAAAATTGACAATCGGGCACGTTCGAAAGCAATCGTAAAGCGTTAAAATTAATCGTTGATACGAAATCGAAAGAATTTTATCCGTGCATCGCGTAGAGTGTGCGCGCGCGCGCCTGTGTGTGTCTGTGTATAGTAAGCGAGTGAGAGAGCAAGAGAATTGTAACATGGCGTTTGTTTCTCTCGTATGCTCCGAAATATCTATTTGGTCAATTAGCTTTCTACACACGCCCAGATACAACCCGTGCCGAATATAACGATAATTCAGGGACACGAGGAAAAGGAAGCGAAAAATCGTTGGAAAAAAAAAGAAATTAAATTATCGACCGTAACGCGCGAGTGTTACGCGTTAAATCGTCTATATAGATATCACAATACCTCCGCACGTACATGTATGCATATATAAACGGGTTGTGTTTAATACTGGCGTGCCTGAGACGAGATCTCGAAATTATGAGGCAATATATCGTAAATCGTGACTCTTGGAATGCAATTCGCTTCGTGAGATCATAACAGAGATCGCCGAGGGACGAAGAAAAACGACAAACAAAGAAAATGACTTCGCGCAGTTGCACCAAGTCGTACAGTCGAAAGGTGAATACCGTTACACCCGGCAGTATACAATTCGACAAGCTCTTCAGGGAAAACAGCAATAGACCATCAGCCGCCAAATCAGCTGGTACCGTCGGAAAATGGGGCATCACGTCTTTCACGTCCATTCGCAGTACCAGCATCAATGGTAATGTTTGACGCACGCCTCTCCCGGGAATGTCCACATTCCCAAATTTCTATCAAGGAAGCTCCTTCATTGTATACTGACGACTCTTGTCTACATTTTGCGCTGAGTGTTGCCGAGGAGAAAATGTCCTTGTATGTTTGACAACAAACAACGCGCGAGAGCATGGAAACATCTAGTACAAAACACGAGTCCTCTTACTTAAAATGAAATATTTCTCGTCTTTTGCATGAATGGACGAAGATTCTTATAACATTTTCCTTACTCTCATTTTCACAAAGAACTCGTGAGAAATTCGTATAAACGAGAGACCGATTCGATTCGCAGGAAGAAGAGACGACATCGTGAAGACGTTCGGTGCGAAGAGAGCAAAGTTGGATTACGCTAATCAGAACGCGCGCGTTACGACGATCAAGGATCCATTTTCGTTCGACCCAGATCCGGAGAGTAAAAGCGACGCGTCGCCGGGTGTGATTCCAAAGCCCAAGAAGTTCTTCAAGAGTCGCAACGCCCCTAGCGTTCCTGCGGCTGTCGAACAGCCCAGGATACAAGATTCGTCTGTTTACAAGCAACAAGTACCTGATACCTCGCAGTACGTTCGTTCGCGGGGTCAAAAGCATAATGTGCAGCCTCAGCAAACGGTCGCTAAGCAGCAGCAGCAGCAGCCGCCGCCGCCGCAGCAGTCCGCGTCCAAGGGCTCGTTGGGTCACGCGACCGCGGCGTCGCGAAAGAGCGTCAACGAGACGCCGATAGTCGATAATAGCTCAATAAGCGAGACGCCGAATAATCGCGAAGACGGTAAACCACCGATAGTATTGAGAATATGCAAGGGTACGGCGAGACTCTTGTGTCCGGACGTGCAGGAGAATTTGGACTCGGAGCCCGAGACGTACAGAATAACGACACCGCACTCGAGTCCGTCGAAAATCGAGCTAGATCGTAAGAGCTTCAGCCCGGAGATAACACTGAGACAGGATACCAGAACGAGCAACAGTACGCGCGCCACCTCCCACCACCATCATCATCACCATCATCATCACCCCCATCAACAGCCGATGGTAACGACTGTCTCGATACCACTCGACAATTCGGACATGCGAAGAACGACGCGCAGCCGAGCCAAGAATCTTCAACAACTCGATCTGACGCACTCCTCGTCGCCCTTGACGTCGGTTAATTCGGCAGCGCAACAACAGCCGCAACAACCGCAAACATCAACAGGGCCACCTCCACCGACGACACCAAACTCCCACAGTTCCGGTCTATCGTTGACTCTGCGCAAGTCGGTGACCGACTCGAACAACACCCTCATATCGCACTACGATATTGTCAAGACTGATTGCACCACGAGTTACTCGAGCAAACCGACGATAGAGCCGCTGATAGGACGGGATCAACCCTTACCGACGACCACCCAAGAACTCATCGATATACTGTCGAGCGACGCCGACAATATGATGATACGAGGCGAAATCTCCACGATGCCGGCGAAACGACCACAAACACCCGAGGAAAGCATCGACAACGGACTCGACGACGACGCCGTGCAACATTGTTGCATCGAGTTACCAAACGCCGAACCCATGTCCACGGATCCCGAACCGGAGACGCCGGAAATTCAACCCGAGCAGGAGACTGAACCCGAGCAAACGCAAGAAGTGGAGATGGAGCTGGAAACACCCGCGCCACCATCGTTCGCCGATGTCGATAGCGCAGCGGCGAAAACCCTCGTCGATCAGGATTGGTACTCGGGGAGCGACGAGGATAGCGAGGAAGCCAACGGTATCGCCGACAACGATCGGCCCCCCAATGATCCTAGTCCCATCGAGGAGGAGCTGCAACCCTTGGAAACCCTATCGATGAATCTCGATGCGAAAAAGCCAGCCACGAAGAAAGGTAGTATTTTCAAGAGTCGCTCGACCGGCGCCACCAACGGGAACAAGAGGCGAGCCTTGTACAAACACAAGTGGTGCGAGAGCGACAAGGAAACGGGAACAGCGGAAAGCACGAGCACCGGTGACGCTACGCCCAATGCAGCCGGTGGATCTCACAGTATCGCCGGCTCGGTCGCTTTTGAGGAAGAATTCGAGGCCTCCCAACTCACCAGAGTAGTCACTTATCCGGAAACCGATATGGATTTCACGGACGAGACAGAGGCCATTACGTCCATACGATGCGGCAAAAAAGTCAAGGGAGTACGTTTGCGATACTTTTTTATACTTCGACGCGTATCTCCAGAGCACCTTGTAAATTGTTACGTCATTATTGTTTTTCACTTTCAGTTCTACACTGTCGTGAAAAATGTAAAGAAGGCTCATCAGATACAGGAGAGCGGTGAATTCCAAGAGTTCAATGACGATGTAGAATATATTCTCGATACGTTGCGGGAAAACAATCCAAACGCCACACGTTGCCTTTCGGCCATTCGACTCGCCAGCAAATGCATGGCTCCGGCCTTCAGAATGCACGTTCGAGCTCACGGTACTGTGGCGAAGTTTTTCAAAGCGCTGCACGACGCTACCAAGGATCAAGTAAGTGTATTCGCCTTTTGTGCGTATTAAGGCATTGGAAATTACTCGCTTATGTGGACAGCCAGGTCATTCGACGACGAATTAAGGCCTTAGGCCACAGTAACGGGTATCAAATCATGTGCGAATTTAACCAATTTTTTTTTCCTATGAGAAAGTGATTCACTCAGAAAATTAATTACACATCTACTTAGTATGAATATCAAGCTTTTAGAAAAAATATTTTTCTTTTTCGATGTAGAAAATGGCCTACTACTAATATTTTCTTTTGTTATCTTTTTTTAGGCGCTCCGCGGCGTGACATTTATCATCCACAATTTTTTACCTAGAACAAAAAACAAAAATTCTCGTCAATCTACATTAGAATACCTAGAGAAGTACGTACGGAATTTATAAAATATTGTTTTATTCAAAAGTTGTAGGTATTTTAACTTAAGAAATGAATTTTCAGTAAAAAATTTCGTTATAACTGCTCATAAACTGCTCATAAAATGAAAAGTTTTCGATTAATCGAAAATTCCGTACGTACTTCTCTGCAAAATGCAATTAGGAACATAACTTTTTAATTTGAAGTAAATCGAGTGAAAATTGTTGAAGTTATTTGTCACGCCAATTGGGAAAAAGCTGTTTCGAGAAGTTTAGAGTAGTCGGCCATTTTGTACATCGAAAATATATATATATATATATATATATATATATATATATATATATATATATTTATTTTCTAACAGCTTGATATTCATGCTAAATAGATGTGTAATTAATTTTAGGAGTGAAACACTTTTTCATACGAAAAAATGGTTAAATTCGCACATGTTTTTATACCCGTTACTGTTGCCTAAGGCCTTAAGGGGCTAGATGTACCTAGAGACCAGAAAAAATGGCCAAATTGCATTTTTTTTGTGGGAAACGGTTGGTGCAAAAGCAACGCTTTTTTTTAATACGGAGGTACATATGTCGCGAGGCAAAAAAAACACCAAAAAATACAGAAAACAACAAAAATACGGCTGCCGGCAGATGAAATTTTTTCGCGCCGTTTGGAAGTTAACAATAAATACGAATCGTTGACGATCGTCGATTTTCAAGATCATTTTTTTAACAACGTGGCGACGAATTGAAACTCGAGTAGCAAAGGAATATTTCAATGCAATTTTCAGGGAATATAGCTGAAAGGCGATATTATCGAATGAAAATATTTTTGGAAAACGTAATTTTTTTACCTACCTAGGTACATGTAGCCCGTTGAGGGATCATCACGGTATAACGGGTCGAAAAATAGCTGATTTTCGCGATTTTTTTTCGATCGTTAAAATACGCTAGTCGGATTTTTTAATATTAAATCAAAGCACTCATAAAGAACCAAACATAAATTTTTAAACGTTTATTTTTTTTTATTTTTACATTTTTTAAATGGTTGTGAATGTCTTGGAAAAAAGGAGTCCTGAAAGCCGCTATCTTGCTAGGAAGGTTTTTTTAAACATCAAAATTGACAAAATAGCGGCGGTTTGAAAAAAAAAGTATCAAATTTAGACTATTTTATTGTAAAAAAAATATGAAGATTTTTAAAAAAGCTTCCATACCAAGATAAAGAATGTCGTGTCGAAATTTGAGACGGATAGCTTGAAAACTCTTCCTTTGAGAGTGTACACCGTTTTGAAAAACGACATTTCGAAAAAAGCGCGTTTAATGTTTCGAGTGTGGAATTTCGTCCACGTCTCACGCCGCCGCTCGAATCACTTTCTCCAAGAAAGGCTGTAGCGACCGAAATTATTCGAATTTCGCCCCCAATGTGGAACAGCACATTCATAAGCGTCTATACCGTGGGATAATGCAAAAAAATCAATTCTTTGAAAATTTTACACCGTGATGACTCCTTCAAGATTTACAGCTGTACTCTGAAAAAAGAATGAACATGTGAAAACGCGCATTCATATAATTCGCTCGACTGTTCTTCAGAGTCTTGGATTGTGTACGGCGACGGTGATGTTCGTGTTGAGCCAAGATCGTCTAGCGATGGATTTGGATCGAGATTGTCTGGAGTTGATGCTCAGCCTTTTGGAGTCCGACGCGAGTCACAAAGATGCCCTCGACGATTGCGGGCTCAGTCGCACCGAGCTCCTGAAGAATAAGGAAAAGGTGCGGCAACTGTGCGCCGACATACAGGCACAAGGTCACGCGAAACATCTCAATCTGGATAACATAACGGTCGGCCAATTGGCCATGGAGACACTTTTGAGTCTGACGTCGAGACGCGCCGGTGAATGGTTCAAGGAGGAGCTACGGGAACTCGGCGGTCTCGAGCACATTGTCAAAACTATCAAGGATTGTCATCGCCATATCAACGCGAGCGAAGTTACGACGACCGGTTGGTCGGAACCGCTGTTGGACAAACTTCGCAAAGTCGATAGGTGTTTGCGTGTCCTCGAGAACGTAAGTATGAGCAAAAAAAACTTAGACTTTGCTTCTGTGTGGAAAAAAAATCGTCGATGGATCTCAATGGAGAATTGTTCGGAATATTTTTTCGATTGTGTATAGAAAGTTCACGGCGTTATGAAAAAAAAAACGTTGTAGACGTGGTATTTTTTAAAATTCTTATTGCGGTCGAAAAAAATGGAGCCTTTGCTTTTTGGGTGCCTTTTAGTGACCCCTGAAGCACAATGTATATTTTTAACGGGGTCGTCTAGTGTGAAGGCCGTTTTTTAATGCTTTTTTGGGGAATTTTTTTTTGACAAACCATCAAAATAAAATAATTTTCAATTCGTATATCATTTTTATTAACATTCAAACAAACTTTGTGAAATTTTTGAAGTCATATAGAATATCGTCGGAGATACACCACCCAACAGGTAAATCGTGAGACTTGAGGTTCTACATGGAACTAAAATAAAGTTAGAATTCCAAAAAAAAAAAATTTTTTTTACGCTATAGAAAAAAAAATTCAATTTTGCGTATTTTTTTGGGGGTCTATATAGCTGACAAAAAGAAAACTAACGAAGCAATCTTACTTATTGTAGTTCCCCTTATAGTTATATATGTACTGAAGATGCTGTATAAATTTGAGCAGAATCAATCAAATAGTTTTTGAGATATCATGATAGCAGTTTGAAAAAATCGTGTTTTGAGAAAAACGCGTTTGAAAGTTGTATATAATTCGCAATAAAAAAAATGGTCTCACCATCAACCTGCTATGCCTGGACCATAGAGTACACCTTCCTCTTCTTCAAAGAAGTCGTGCAAGGCCGTTTTCTCTTCTTTTAATCTGACACACTAGACAACCCCCTTAAGCACTTGAAGTAATTCGGTGAAAAAAACCTTTATTTTTATATCCACCTTATTTTATATTTATATTTTGTATTTATATTTATATTTTTTATTTCTTTTGTATTTATATTTTCTATTTATTCTATATTTATACATTGTTTGCCTATTTATCTAGGGAAAGCTATTTTACACTACGATGTTTTGATCAGGTGACTCACATGAACGAGGAAAACCAAGTTTACCTGTTGAAGTACGGGGACGGAATTATGGTCAGTACATTAGCCAGCCTGTATCATTTGTGCGGCCAAGAAATACCGACTTATCCGACCATCGACCCGGGGGACAAAACATCAACCGGCGCTGTTGTTCGTGAATGCCTTTTCGCTATTATAAAAGTTCTCATCAACCTAACGCATCGCTTTAATCGACAGTGTGAGTTTACAATTCCAAGAAAACGGTTAAAATTCTTGAACCTCTAAGTTTTATGCACTATTGACCAATTGATTCAGGCCGACGAAGAGAATCTTAAATATAAGATTGATTTCTTACGAGAAGGGATTTTAATCATTGCCATTTGATACAGCTTTCGGCAGCAAATTAGTAGGCGCTCAAGAGGGTGTTGTCGATTGTAGTCTAAATCATTTGCTACGATTACCCGTCTCGCTACCGGAGGAGAAACGTTTCGACCTGATGATGCTCGCTCTGATACTTCTCATAAATCTCGTTGAGCAATGTGACGATAACAAGAAGCTTTTCATCGATTCCAAAGCGCCGCCTTATCCCGACAATTTGTTCGACAGTACGTACAGTTCTCTTTCGTACAATTTGAATTACGTCCTTCGACGTACGGCCCACTTGAAAATCCATGTTCTTTACCGCGTTCCGATTGTTCAGGCAACGACAGCGGTGTCGAGGCACTGATAGAACTCTTCTACAAGCAAGAAGAACTGGCACGCGCCGAGGAAAAAAAGACCGATGCTATTCTCGATGGCAAAAAAGATTCCGAACAGACGGAAACCGTTTCCACGACAACAAAGTCACAAGAAGAATTCATAGAAGAAACTGTTACCAAATGTACGAGATGTCACTATACTACATTTGTCGGTATTTGTTTTTTCAATGCGGAAAGAGACTGATCTTTCTAATGGCTCGGTGTGTTTTTATTCAGTGTTGCAAAAAGCTGGTCGTCACATGGAACACACACTGATCGGGGCTTACGTTGTACTTCTTCTCGGATACTTAGTTATGGATAACAAGGTAAACCCTCTTAATTAACTTGTTGGAAATTTAAGGTTTTTGCGCGGGAGGCCATATTTTGTGGGGACATTAGGGAGGCTCATCTGAATTATTGGTGAATTACAGTGGCACGTAATGACAATAAGGCACAATCAATTATTATACCCAACGATAGACTGGAATAAAAAGTTGGATAAGATTCCGAACACATCTCCCCCTCCGATCGAGCTGAAATTTGCACAAACCTTCCTTTTAATATCTTAAGACAATCCCTAAAGGGATTTTCCGAGATTCGCAATAGTTTTCGAGATAATGAATTTTAAAGTTGTTTTTTCAACGTGCGCTGACTATACATATATCGATTACGTCTCCGTTCATAACTATATATCGACACTGCTTACGAAAAGTAGCACGATTCAAAGTTGTTACGAAAACTAGCATGATTATGCTTTCGGCACGGAAATTAGCACGTTTCCAGATTCACTGCGAAAAACAGCATGTTTCGGCTTTCGCCGCGAAAACTAGCATGTTTCGGCTGTCACCGCGAAAACAGCTTGTTTGATTTTCACTGTAAAAACTAGTGTAAAAGGAGTAAGTTTAAAACCTTAAGAATCTCATCGCTCGTACAATCTAACCAAAAAGAGTTTTGGTGAGAATTTAAAGTCCTTCGTGCTCAGGTAAAAATCTGGAAAAATAAACCATTAGTATTTTTTTTTAAATATGACAATTTTTTGCGTAATGCCATTTTAATTTTATACTCGTTGCTTTCATTAACATTTTGATAATAATTATCAATTAAAATCGATAGTAGTAATTTTTATAAAAAAATAATATCGAAATTGTAAATATAATGAAATATGTATTGTGATGTTCTATTAAAAAAAAAAAACGTTATTGAAAATATCATTCGACAAATTTACTGTAATCTTACAGATGGTTATCGTCGAATATGTTTGAAAAATCTTGCTGATGTTCTGTTTTAATTGGGACATTTGAACAGCATCCATGTTTTGGTTTTTGTTTTTTTTTTAAAGATTTTCATCTCTCGTCCTTCTTGGTCAAAATCATATTTAACGTGGATTGTATCGACGTAAGGTTGAATGGATATTTCCCGAATACTTGCAATTTTAATTGAAGTCCAATTCAAATTTTTTGCGAGGTCTAAAAAATCGTAAATTTCCGATTGCGGTCAAAGGAATTGGAGTAAAAAAATAGAGGCAAGGCGTAAAAAAGCATGGAAGAATAGTTGGAAACAATTCCAGTGTTACTGAAACGTTAATTTTCGCGGTGAATATCGAAATCTGCTTATTTTCGTGGCGAAAGCCGAAACGTGCTAGTTTTCGCGTTAAATATCGCAAGGTGCCAGTTTTCGTGGCGAAAACTGAAACTTGCTAGTTTTCGCGGTGATATCAAACGCGTTTGTTTTCGTAAGAATTCTGAAACATGCCTACTTTTCGTAAGCAGCGTCGATATGTTATCGCGCTCTCCGTTTTGTCCAAACAAAAATACCCAAATAAACTCAAACAAACAAACCCAACATCTATTACGCGTCGCCAAAAATCCCTTTAGGGGTTGTCTTAAAATATTAAAAGAAAGTTTGTGCAACATTTCAGCTCGATCAGGGGGGGAGTTTCGGAACCGTACCCAAAAAATTTTGGGCAAATTTAGTAGATTTAAACATTCTTACATTTTCTCTGAAAAATCGCGGCTACGAAAATTCTTCTGCTTGTTTCGGTAGTATATAGGATTAGACATGTGGCCAGCGTCTCATCTTCATAAAGTGCCGTACAAATCAGACGACTTTTAAAGTAGTCATTTTTTTCGTTACAAGTCCGGTAACTTGGCTTGAAATTTTGGCAGTATACTGGGATGTATTTTTACTCGATTATGGACGAAAATAAGTTAAGGAATACATTAAATGCTTTGATAAATTAGCGGCTTTTTTCATTCACGTCTACGTAACTTTTTGCTGTTCCACAATTTTTAGGAATATGAATCTGCAGTCCGAAGCAAACTGCCTGAAAATAACTTTGCGAAAATGGTGACCGTTCTGCAAAAGTTCTTCAACTTCATGAATCTTACGGCATCGGTGAGCATTCTCGATTTTTAAAATTATTCCCGTTTTTTTTCGTATCCTTTACATTTGACATGAAAACCTCATTTCACGAAAAATTCTTATGCATCGTAGAACGAGGCGAGTAGCTGCGGTATCGCCGCTACGGACAAAGTGATCAAGTTCCTAAAGTTATCCGACGCCAGAGCCGAGGAAGAGAAAAACGAGCTGCCGTTGCCTGCGCTAGAAGAATCGAGCATCATGCTCGACCTTTCGTCCTCTTGATCGCAACTCGATGTAATTACGTGCGACATGAATCGAAGATGAGAAAAAATAAACCAAGACGCGACGACAGAGAGCCAAAGCTACACGTGTCCAACAAAAAAAGAAGAAGAAGAAAAGAAGCAAGAGGAATTCCCTTCACAGTGTGGACAGACCTGTTTCATATTGACCACATATTTTGATATATATTTATTCGTTTACATAATTTATTGCTGTATTTTTCATTATTCTGCCCCCCCCTGCCCTCGAACTCGATGTATTCACTCTCGATTCGCAGCAGAAACTTTTATTCGGCGTTAAGATTTTAGTTTGTTACTTAAGTAGGGTCGACCGGAAGTATAGAATTATTTCCTAAGCACGCGGCTGCAAACGAACTCAACTGTCAGTTTTTCTTCTGAGCATCGGTTCAATACACACAGACACACACACATGTATGATTATAATCGAATGCTCGAGTTTAAAAAGGGGGAATCCGGAATCACGTAATAATTTCACGTTTTAATTTCAACTTCTTGCCAAAACCGAAATGCTCCTTTATTATTCATTTCCTTGTTGCGTGCCCGACGATATAGCGAATGCGAACGTTTCTTTCGGAATAATCCGTATTTTAAAAAACTTGTGACGAAATGCTCCAACAAAGAATAAAACTACCCGCGTTGTAAATCAGCAAATTGAAGAAAAACAACAAAACAAGGATCGAGTATAGATCACTGGTTAATTCGACATAGTGTTTACGCTGTGCAAGTTTATTTTAATATTACATTTAAAAATTACACTGTAAGCCTTGTAAATGTAAATTTATAAATTATAATTGTACCTTACATATGAAAATCGTCAATGTCTTGTGAATTTCCATTCCTTCGGACCAAAATTTTAGTACGGTGTGCAGGTCCTTCAACGGGAGCGTTGTTGCAACTAAAACTTTTCTTTTTCATTTTCCTTAATATTCAAAAAAAAAAAACAAATAGTACCGAACACTTCAAATTAGGTTGTTTGCCCGTTTATCATGTAACAAAATACCCGAAGTGTTATTTAAACACTTTTGGAGGCGTTATATATTTGTTTAAAGGTACGTTTAATTTTAAAAGGATTTTACATTCGTTTTAAATTCGGTTTGTAATGGTCGTTCAGTAGCGTTGAGACAACTTCGACAATATTTTGCTTCGTGTATTCAGTCTCTTACTTGTCCATAAGTTGACGAGAAGCGTGACCGCTTGAACGATCAAAGAGCACGTGGTCATAATGCAGATTATCGTCGAAGTTGCACAATTTAAACGACACGGATTAATTGTACGATGAAACTTGCGGACTGCAGAAGTTGTAAATCAGCCCCGTTGATTGGCGAGACTCATCGACGAGCTTCTGAACTGTGTTGCGTTCTTGGAAACTATTTGTTCCAATATCGTGATTATCATGCGCGCCGGCTCCCATCGGGGGCTGTACGGGTAATTGTGTATCGGCATTTTGACTAGTTCGTCCTTACTGTTCATGTGGTAAATCGATTGAAGATTGACGACCGGCGGAGTGGCCGGAAAACTTGGGAGAAGCAAGAAGTGGACGAGAAAGAAAAAATCTTGATGCTCGAGAAGTATCGTGATGCGAGTGAAATCGGTCGCATCGTACTCGACAACGTTGCGCCTCTGAAGGTACAACAGAGTCGCGATAAAATTGTTTCTCTTCTCGAAGCTCTCGACCACCTTGTTTACCTGCAATACGCAATACATAGTTTTATCGTTTTAAAAATATGAATTATCGATAAAAAATGTGTTGGCGTCGTTCACAATCGCTTCATACCTTGTCGGAAATGATTTTCTTCACCTCGGGTATATAATTCATGACCGGTTCGTCCCGCGACAGGGCAGGTATGATCAGAGGCATCAAACCAGCGTTCCCAAACGTTTGCTCCAGGGTCGTAGTCAGATAGAGCTGAGGTGTTACTCTGTTCCAATTTGGTTGCTGAAATGCGATTATCATCATGGCGGCGTCGCTGATCGCTTTGTTGCTACGCCCGGGTAGTCGGGAGAAATCCATAGCCAGGCGTATCACGAATCTAGCTTCGTTAGGAGCCTCCGCGTCAGGAAGAAGAATCATTTCTACGTCCTTGGAGCACACGTCGGCCTTGTCAACCAGCATTGTGTATTCCATGTGAAGACGCTGTTCCACTCGACTCAGTAAATCTATCTGAAAGACATTGGTGATTCGAGTTTCAACGGTTATGATCCTCATCAAACTTTATCGTAGTCGTTTGCTATCCATTCCATGGACTCGTGTTTTTCATGACTCAGCAAAATTATGCGGAGATTCCTCATAGATAGATAGAAAAAAATAGTACCTTAGATAGATTCCTCAGATAGAAACACTTTTGCATTTAAAAATTTTTATAAAAAATTAATCAATAAAAAAATACTACACAATATTTAATTTACTCTGAAAATCGGAATAAGATTCAATTTATTTTAAAATCTAAATAAAATTTAATTTAGTATAAAAATCTAAGCAAAATTCAAAACAAAATCTAATTATTAAAAAAAAATGTAACACCACTTTATTTATTATAAAAATCTAAAGAAAATGTAATTTATTTTAAAATACTACATAAAATTCAATTTATTTTACAAATCAAAATAAATCGAATGTTAATGTAGACTAGATGACGAGCTCATAGCTTATTTTAGATTATTGGAACATGATTTAGTCTACCGGAAATATTGAAAAATTTCATTACAATTAAGTTGTATAAACGTGTTTTTGCTTAGAAAAAATGTGTATGTGCATCACCTCTTGAAAAATCAATTTTTCTTACAAGCCCTTGGTAGGTTTCTCGTGTTTCATATCGACATTGAAATTCGCTTTGGTTTTTTCCTCCGAGTTTGATCCTAAAACTTGCCAGAATTGCAACACTGAGAGGGGTTCAGCGAAAAATAGACGGCTTCTGTGCCGCCATTTTGTTTGGGTTTGTTTGGGTTCCCCTTTTTAGCGTATATTTTGAGGAATCTATCGTACAATTTCATTCGAGGTCACTTATTTTCCGAAAATCAAATTCAAATTCCCCGTACGACTATATTAGGCTTAACAAGGTTATCCCTTACGATGAAAAAATGTACGAAATACACAAACATCGGGTTCAAACCTCATACTGCGTCTATCGAGAAAATAATTCTTTAGCGTATTCATCTCGGACTCACTTGATGCTGTTTGTAGCAGAGAGTGAGTTCGTTAAGAACATTGAGAAGGCTCTCCGAGTTCATGGAATGCCAATTAGCCAGACTCGGGATATGAGTCTCTATGGTATCGACGTCAGGATCAACGAGAAACGAATCATCGTGAAATTCGAAATCGGGCCCCATCTCGGGACAACTGGAATTGAACAAGACCGTCCATCGGAGAGTGTGTCCGGCGTAAGGTACGGAAAAGTTGAAGCGATCCGCTTTGTGTTTGCCGGAGCTCGTGACGTAATTCAATTCTATGGGTTTGCGAGTCACTCCTGTGGATCGTCACAATTTTTTAAAATATGAATTTTCATAAATACGATCTGAGAAATATATAGCGCTTACCGAAGGTTTGCGTCTCTAAAACTCTTTTGATCAGGTGCTCGAAAGCCTCGTTTATATCGGGCCAGTTTATTTGATTTTGATTCAACATTTTTATCGGCTATTTTGGTTTTGTCCAGTGTTTTATCAGCGATAAAGTCTTTCTCGGGACGACGCGACGTTCATTGGGGTTCAAGGGTCTTAAGATTTTTCGACTATTTACGAATTGGCGAACGGTAACATCGCTCAGCTGTCAGAGGTTGATCGGGCGTGTTGCGCCAATGCCTGCAAAAACGTGCGATGCGTTTACAATAAAGAAAGAGGTTAGGACCAATCGGATGCCGCGAAACAAGCCAAGTTCCCGGCAATAACAAAAGCTGCCTTTGTGCGGCTTTATGGAAATGCGCGCGCAACTATCTCCTGAAATCTTTGCTGAAAAAGAAACCAAGCGACGCCGTTGCGTCATCACGAACGCGTCGTCTATTATCCTTTTTACAATCGAAATTCCACATTGTAATCAATCGGATTCGAATGGATTCGAGTTCGTAAGGAATATACGTTCTAAGATTGGCGTACGAATGTACGTACAATCGTATCGATGATGGGCAAAAGAACGCGAGTTCGAGAAGTACGCTGGTGTTTGTAAACAAGATGGTCGCTCGAAATAGATCTTTTAGGACAAACGAATAGAGTACGATACCAAGCGTTGACAAGACTAAATAACGTTGATACAAAACGCATTTGGCTCTAAAAATATTTAACCCCAGTAAAAACGACGCGAATTGTACAATTTTAACGCACACCGATATTCCGTTGGTGCGTTAATTGTCCGCTAGTGTCGCTTTCCGAGCGAACGGCACGTTTTGCGTTGCGGGTTGGAGTGAGGGTGGACGATTCCATTGTTGTCAGTTGACGCTCAGCGCGCGGTCGTCGTGTGTTATCTTATCAATGCGCTTGTTGTCTTCAATCAGACCACGGTGATTTGATAATTTCACGTCCTGGTATCACCGCTAAACCGACCATTTCCTGTTTGCTCGTGTCGTTTATCGATTCTCGGCTCGGGACAGTAGAAAAGTGCCTGTCGAGTGCTTTAGACCGAATAGTTTTTTAGGTTATTCGGGAATTATGAGCGTAAACGAGGTTGACAGCTTGGCGGGCAATGGCTCCGAGCGTGGTACGGACAACGGCGATGCCTTCGGATATGGAAAGTGAGTACGACGATATTTGCACGGCCCGTGACCTTCGCTATAAATTATTCTCGCGTATTCATCGGGTCGATAGATTATGATGCTTCTTTCTGGTTCTTCACACTGACGTATCCTATGCATGTGCGTCTATCGATCATATTTGCTGATGAACAAAAAAAAATCGATACGCTATCGTATATGCGCTACGAAAGCGTCATATGCTACGAATGCTTGTGCATTGTGTGTATTGTGCCAGGTTGATGGTCGATTTTTACAAAAGCGTCGTCCTCCTTCATCCGATTCTATTTGCGTATTTCTTTGATGATGACGAAAAATAATCCTAACTCGAAAGGCACGTTAAGAATTTTCACAGACCGAAATTCATCATTCTCATTGGTTGTTTGCAGAAACAGCATCAGTCCTTTTGCGGGGTCGCCGCAAAACGCTCCCACCGAGCGTTACGCCACTCACTACAAGATGACTCACGCCAAACGCGGCCTGGCGGTGATATTCAATCACGAATTTTTCACGGTATCTCACCTAAAAGCCCGAAGCGGCACGAACGTCGATTGCGAGAATCTGGTAAATACTCTCAAGGATCTTGGATTCGAGGTCAACGACTTTCACAACGCTACACACAAGGACGTAGTAAAAAATTTGGAGAGAAGTATGCGGCAGCTTTTCCACTGTTTCAATATCTAAGGGGCTACATCTACCTAGAGGCTCGAAAAAATGGCCAAATTCGGATTTTTTTCCCTGGGAAACGTTTGGTGAAAAAAACAACGCATTTTTTAAACACAATAGTATATATATTGAGAGCTTTTAGAGAAAAATCACCAAAAAATACAGAAAAACAAAAACATGGCTGTCAGCTGATAATGACATTTTTTCTTATGACAAAGTTTGCATCGTTGGAACGCAACGTAAATAATTTTATTTAATTTTCCAAATTTCCTTTGCCAGATTTGGAGCTCCGAAAATCACGCAAACATTTTCTAGCATTATTGTTGAACGATCTATAACAAATTTGTAAATTATGATTTTGGACAATAATGAAAATGAGAAATTGAAAAGAATTTTCGTTGCATTCCAACGATGCAAACTTGAACGCCATTTTTTCTTGATGTTTGGCGGTGGACATTCTCCGGCTTAAACGGTCCATTCGGAATCTGAAAACCAAATGGGTTACTCAAGTTAATAATAAATACGAGTCTTTGACGATTGTCGATTTTTAAAATCATTTTTTTAAACCACATGGTGATGTGTTAAAACTCGAGCTCACAAAATCTATGAAAAAAGTCGTCATTTTTACGTAACTAATAAAAGAAGAAGATCGATTTAAAAGAAGTGAGGTCATAGACCTTTAAATAATTGTCATTGTATCTCCTGTAAATTTGGAAACAATCCATCAAGTGGTTCTCGAGATATCATGTCCACCGACTTTTAAAAAAGTGTCTCGAGAAAAATGCATTCAGAGTATGATATCGAAGTTTGCAGTGTTGGAATGCTGCAAACTTTAATTTTTAAAGTTTTTTTCTATTTGCCAATTTTTTTTGGTAGATGGAAACCTCGGAAAACTTTTTTTGAGATTCTTAGCAGAGACCTACAACATAAATCCATCGAGAATGATTTTAGATAACGATAAAAATAAAGAAAAGAAAAATTCATTGCATTGTAACTATGCAAACTTCAACATTTCATAGTTTGAAGTACGGTGCTGCAACCGCTCACCTTGCCGACTGTCAGAGAAGCTGTATCTTATTAATTTTCAAATATTTCAATTATACTAAAAAAACTAAAAAATTATATGCACTATCGAATGAAAATATATTTAGAAAATGCAATTTTCCGACCCACCAGGTAGATGTAGCCCGTTAAGGCGGGATATACATTTACAACGATCAAAAAATCGATTCCTTCTTTTTCTTCTTTAAACACTAGAACTATATATGTACAATATTTCCCCAAAGTTTCAAAGCGAAATTCGAAAAACTTCAAACGTTAGAGCCCGTCAACACTGTGCCTCACCGCTCGGATTCGGAGCAGGCGTGAACTTCAAACGTGTTGTTCTCAAAATTGGCGTGCTAGATTACTCAAAAACTATTAAGCCGATTGAGTTGAAACTTGGTAGAAATATAGATAATATTGGTACCTTCTACTTGCCGAGAATTGTTTTTGAAAAATTGGGAAAAAAACTACTTTTTTAATCCAAATTTTACAGAAATGTTGCGTGAAATGTTGATTTTTTTTGTAAATGCCTGCCATTTTCTTAAATTTGCATTTTTTTTTCATTTTAATTACCGTCACATAGAAACTATACATGTTCTAATTGAAAAAATGTTTGAACTTTTTTGCAAATCAAAGTCTACGGGAACCTGGACTGCACACCGATTCGCAACTCCCGCGGCGACCTTGCTGTAACACTCTGCCACAGCTCCGCCATTTTGATGATGAATTCAATTTAAAAAAATTGTTTTCTATACTTAAATATACTACTGAAGCATACCTACAGTTTGATAATTGTAGAATAATTATTTCTCAGTTTAAAAAATCCCTCAATATTGCTTATTTGTTTCCTGTCAAAATGTATAGCGACTATTGGACCGATTTCTATCACAATATCGTGTATCTTTTCAGTCGCCGAAATGGACCATACCCATCACGATTGTCTGGTGGTGGCCGTTCTCAGTCACGGAGAGCTCGGCCTGCTGTACGCTCACGACACTCCGTACAAAGCGGACACGATATGGTCGTACTTCACGTCTGACAAGTGTCCGTCTTTGGCGGGAAAGCCAAAGATCTTTCTGATTCAAGCGTGCCAGGGCGACAAGCTGGACGGAGGTACTTCCCTGAAGGAACGCACCGAGACGGACGGTCCGGGCAGCACGTCCTTTCGTATACCGACACACGCGGACTTCTTGATAGCCTATTCGACGATTCCCGGCTATTACTCCTGGCGCAACACAACCCGAGGCTCGTGGTTCATGCAAGCGTTGTGCCTCGAGCTGCGCGAGAACGGCACGCGTTACGACATCTTGACCCTGTTGACGTTCGTCTCGCAGCGCGTCGCGATCGATTTCGAGTCGAATACCCCCGACAATGCAACGATGCATCAACAGAAGCAAATACCCTGTATCACTTCGATGCTCACGCGTTTGGTCAAATTCACGCCACCTACGAACGGCAGGGTCATCGGCGATGCACGAGGCGGGCCGAAGGTTTAATCGAGATTGCGAGCAAAAGAAAAACACATTGCATTCACAAACAACGGGAAAGTGGAGAAAAAGATGGGCAAAACGCGGGGCGATTTTTGTTTTCTCATCATTTGCTGTGTTTCGAGCACTCTGGAATGTGTGTTCAAATTTCCTTCAGACTTTTTCGCAATGTGCATTCGATTTTGCCCATCTTGGCTTACACAACGAGAACAAAAACGTGCCTGATAATGAGACGAACCGTGGCAATACCGCATTTACAGTACTGCATTTACAAACATTTGCTCAGTCAATCTACGGTGTAGTTAACTTGGTAAACTTTTTGGAGCTGACGTATTTTTAAGGCAGCGAGTTGTCGATACTTACGCAAATTACGTATCAGAGGTGACAAATTTTCTCAATCGAACAAATGTGCGATCTCTTTTTGTGATGTTTCAACGAATTTCAGTATTTACGTTACTACTATACGAGCTCAATTATACTAACCCCAAATTGACCTAACAAGGTGCACATTCTCCCGGATTGGTGTTACTTGATTTTCATCTTTTCACTATTGAATATCGAGTATTGAGACTACTGCCATTCGACTTACATCGATGCTTCGGTTGAAGCAGCGATTGAGTAATTTCATTTTTGGCATTTTCCTTTTCATATCGTTCCATCGTTGCT
Organism: Ophion slaviceki; assembly: GCA_944452715.1. Taxonomy (NCBI): domain Eukaryota; kingdom Metazoa; phylum Arthropoda; class Insecta; order Hymenoptera; family Ichneumonidae; genus Ophion; species Ophion slaviceki. The sequence continues at coordinate 13,846,033 of OX101788.1, read as the reverse complement.
CAGCACTGGCGGACTTAATTTTTTTACGCCTTAAGAGAAATGTCTTTCGAAAGCCAAAATTGTGATAAGAGTGATTATCGTTGTGAATCGTAGTCGGTATTTAGCGTGTATCGATGTTACGTCCGAATACTACTCTTTATAGAAATATATTTAAGAAAGGTGTTTACGGTGCAATTTGCACCTAAAGCTGGTGACGTTTGTCATCGGCTGTTATAAATCGAGTCACCAATTTATCGCGAGGCTCTCAGTGCCCGGACCAAAAGTGTCGCAATTCGCATATGATTACGTTTTTATACAACTTTTTTTTCATACTATAGCAATTGTGGGCGTACCATTTTTCAGACGCTGTTTGTACCGCTTTTTACGTAAATAAAATTTAATATTTAATGCAATCACGATATCTTGGTGAATAATCACTCGATAGGCCCTGCAGAGAATTCTTTCAGAAATATTAACCAGAAGAGGCCGGAATAAGATGGCCGGATTCCGATTTTTCTTCTGGAAAACGGTTGGTGAAAAAGAAACGCATTTTTTTAAACACAAAGGTACATATATTGGAAGCCTTTGAAAGAAATCTCAAAAATATACAGAAAGACATCAAAAACATAGACGCCGGCAGATGATGACATTTTTTTTCGCAATGTTGGGCGGTGAAAACTCCAGCTTAAGGGATTATCAGTGTAAAATGTTCGAAAAATCGATTTTTTTTGCATTATCCGGTAGTATAGACGGTTATACACATGCTGTCCATATACTTACATAAACGTAAGTAGACAATTTTTATGAAAATTCCGCGCTCGAAACATTAAACGCGTTTGTCTCGAAATGTCGTTTTTCAAAACGGTGTACACTCTCAAAGGAAGAGTTTTCAAGCTATCCGTCTCTAATTTTGACACAACATTCTTCACGCCATATGTTATCTTGCTATGGAAGCTTTTTTTAAATCTTCATATTTTTTTAACGAAAAACTGTCGCAAAATTGGCTAAATTCGATGCTTTTTTTCAAACCACCGTGACTTAGTCAATTTAGATCCTTTAAAAACCTCTATGCAAGAAAGCGGGTTTCATACTGATTAATAATCTTTTTACAAATTTTGTTTCAGATAATATTTACGGCCGCAACCGTGTACACCGTGAGGTCGCCTTTTTTCGAAGACATTTTCAATCGTTAAAAAAAATATATAAACGTTTAAAAATTCATTTTCTGTTCTTAATGAGTGCTTTCATTTGATATAAAAAATCAGACTAATTAGCGCATTTTAACCGTCGAAAAAAATCGCGAAAATCTGCTATTTTTCGACCTGTTACACTGTGATCCAAAATTTAAAAACCAAACGGGTTATTCAAGTTAATAAATACGAGTTTTAGACGAACGTCAATTTTTAAAAGAAATTTTTTTAACAACGTGGCGACGAATCGAACCTCGAGCACACAAAATCTACGAAGTCATTTTTACGTAACTATTGAAAAATGAAGAGCGATTTAGAAAAAAATAATATCGTCAACATTTAAATTTTGCTTATCGTATCTCCTGTAAATTTGGAATCAATCCATCAAGTGGTTCTCGAGATATATCCAACGACTTTGAAAACAGTGTTTCAAGAAAAACGCGTTTAATGTTTGAAGTTTGGTGCTGCTACCGTTCGCCCAGCCGACTGTTAGAAGCTGTAGCTCATTCAATTTAAGGAATATTTCGATGAAATTTTCAGATAATACAGTTAAAATGGTGATACTATCACATACATTTTTTTTCCGAAAATTCAATTTTTTTACCCACCTAGGTAGACCCTTTAATTCCAGCAGGTTCTTGCGTTTCTTTCGAGCCGTAGACCAGCCCTTTCAATGTGAGCGCATTGAAAGCTTAAAAAATGAAGACAAAAAAACACGTAGAAAAACGTTTTATCAAAGTTCGTAAATGTTATTCAATGCAAAGTTTGTTTTCCCATTATCATTATCGCGAGTACAAAATAGATACAACAATCACTTAAAATTACGTTAAATATTGTCAATGAGGCACTTGACCAGGTATATTGTACAGCATCAGAGGTTCCTGCCTGCGAGATATTTCCGGTGCGGTGAAAGGTCGTTGCTTGGGTCTATCGTTCATTTCGAGGGACGTCAAGTTCGTGGGATTGAGAGTGACGAGATTAATCGAATTATGATTTTCCTGCGCGTTTTTTGGTAAATCGCCCAGTCCCGTATTGTTCAACGTGTGCTGCGATTTGCTCATGCGTTCGCCAAGGCCCAAGGGAGCTGTTTTGTTCTTGCAAGTCGCGAGAAACTTTTTCAATGACGATTTCTTTTTTTTGACCTCGATCACTGCGCCATAGAAATCATTAGTGAAATAAGAATGATGATGACCAATTCGAAGACGCAATTTACGGTACTCACGATTCTCGCTGCTCGAGTCTGGTGCACGTCGGCTCTGAGGATTCGTAAAAATTGAATGTCTCGAGTTCGCAATAGTGTCTCAAAAATTATTCCAATTTGTAATGTAAATTTGCCAGAATTGACACCGATGTTGGAATGCCTACCTGTTCCGCAATAATTTCCCTTATTGGCTTGAAGGGATTGGAGCGTATCGACGATCGAGACGGGGTGATCGACGAAGAAGACAATTTCCTGTGTACGCGAGTGATAAAACCATTCTGCGTTTGCTTTATACGGCGGTCCAAGGTTGCAAAATTTTTTGATATCGTGTCCAAGAGCCATCTGTAAGAATATCGCGGCTAACTTGTTTACAAAAATCGGCCATAGCTCCACAGTCGTTGTGGCAGCGCGTAATTATTGCCCAGTAAACGCCTTGCGGTATTTTCGAACTCACCTATAGCCATTGATGATGCCCTTGGTATTGTGTGCCGATTGTTCAGTCGGGCCGACGCACGAGCAAGTTTCCACTCTCGTTGGACAACGCATAGCATTGGCCACACGTTCGACATCTAAATTTTCCACGAGATCCAATTCGTCGATGGCACCTCCGACATCTTGCTTATTGGCTAATCTGCCGGCACATAATTCCACCAAGATCGGTGAGTCTTCGCTTCCGGAAGATTGCAAAAGTTGGTCAACTTGTAAGTGTCACTCGAAAACGCAATAAAAAGCGTGCAATCGTGAACGCACAGCGATGCAAAAGAGTCCACTAGGATAAATGATATTTGTGCACTTAAAGAACGACAGGTGCACGTGTGCTGTTGACAATGTGGAAATATACTAATAGTTTTTTTTCGTCAATGTTCTCACAATAATATAGGCTTTCCGGTAATATGCTCGTGAGCGATTAACTCTCCGAATACAATTTTATTTTCTGTAAGACGTGATATGTCGCTAGCATCCACCACATAAATGAGACCGTGTACCTAAAAGTCGTTAGATTTATTATACAAATGAAATGCGACGTTGGATCGTAAACAAAATAGACTATGGCTGAGGGCCATCATCTACCAAAGAGGAAAGAAGAGATGAGCGGAGCAGCAACTAATGAACCGCTGCAACCAATTAACAGCTGAATTTAAGGCCATCGAAAGCTTTTTTCCTAGCTCTGCTCATCTGTCCGCTTTTGTGGATGATGGCCCTGAGATTGTTTAGAAAAAATGGATATTGATTTTGAGGTATTTCGATCTCGATAGGGTATTTGCGAACACAATAATGTTTTGAAAGGCAAGTGCATCACAATTGTACACTGCCATACTTTTTAACTTGAACGTATGCTCGCTTACAAACCTGTGGACAAATTGTTAAATTCGCACATGATTTTATACCCGCTACTGTGGCCTAAGGCCTTAATTTAACCATTAAGGCCTTAGGCCACAGTAGTGGGTATAAAATCATGTGCGAATTTAACAATTTGTTTTCGTATGAAAAGGTGATTCACTCATAAAATTAATTACACATCTATTTAGTATGAACATCAAGCTGTTAGAAAAAATATATATATTTATTTTCGATGTACAAAATGGCCGACTACTCGAAACTTCTCGAAACAGCTTTTTTCCAATTGGCATGACAAATAACTTCAACAATTTTCACTCAATTTACTTCAAATTTAAAAGTTATGTTCCTAATTGCATTTCGCAGAGAAGTACGTACGGAATTTCTGATTAATCGAAAACTTTTCATTCTATGAGCAGTTTATGAGCAGTTATAACGAAATTTTTCACTGAAAATTCATTTCTTAAGTTCAGATACCTACAACTTTTGAATAAAACAATGTTTTTTTAATTCCGTACGTACTCTCTAGGTATTCTAATGTAGATTGACGAGAATTTTTGTTTTTTGTTCTAGGTCAAAAATTGTGGATGCTAAATGTCACGCCGCGGAGCGCCTAAAAAAAATAACAAAAGAAAATATTAGTAGACGGCCATTTTGTACATCGAAAAAAAATATATATATATATTTTCTAACAGCTGATATTCATACTAAATAGATGTGTTATTAATTTTATAAGTGAACCACTTTTTCATACGAAAAGATTTTTAAATTCGCACATGATTTTATACCCATTACTGTCTCCTAAGGTCTTAAGCCTAAAGGTACATTTGTCGTTAAGTATCTTTCAGCAAGAGACGTAACAACGGAAAGTGCTGCGGCCGGTTGTCGAATAAAACCAAAAGCCTCTGAAGATTACGAATAAAAATGATAAATTTCTCAATAAGAATTACCCAACAACTTCGGCAGGTGACAAAAAGTCCGCAAGTCTCGTAACCCATTCGAGAGTCAAAATATCTCAGATCTTTGAATCGACTATACTATTCACTAGACCCTTTTTCTTCGTTTCCCAATTTTCTTACGTCCGTATAATATTTGGACCATATAGATCTGATCTGTTGTGCACCGCCGATGTCGTAAGCCTTAATGGAATACGATTTGTGCCTCAACGATACAGTACGGAATCCCATAGTCGGTACAACACCCTGTCCGGATTCTGAAAACGTGAATTTGGTAAAAACTCGCACGAGTCGCTGTCTCGAAAGAGCGAAGCAAATATGTATCCGTACCGTTCGAGATACGATTTAAGACGGACGTTTTACCAGCGTTGTCGAGACCTACAACGAGCAACACAACAGTCCTGTTACGAAGAAAAGAAAGTGGAATACACAAGTGATTAATCAACGAGGCAAGCAACAATGTGATTGTAAAATGTGGAGAAATGGGAAAATGTTTACTTCGCGGAGTTGCTTTTTCGTCGCAATTTTTTGAAGAGGCCCCTCATACAGTTACCCATGACGGCAACGGGAATACTCCGCATGTGTACAAACGAGAATCGCGTGGATTACAGCTTTGCTTCGTTTTTTAAATTACAAACACGATAGTTCGCCATGTTGTATACAAAAGCGTAGCTGACTGATTCGCCTCTCATATCGCGTGGGGATCGTTCGCACGAATGAATGAATGAAGAATAGCGAATACGTAGTTGTGTCACAGAAAAGTGGAGGGTTATCTACGTCACCGTACGTCACTGGGCTTTTGAGAAGTGACAGCGCGCCGAGTGTAGCGTTGCACTTGGCTTTGGGTGCGCATAAGTGTGTGCGCGTGTGTGTGTTTACGGGGTAGAGGTCGCGTGTCGCCCTAGCGATACATCAATATAAGGCAAAATAGGGGAAAAGATAAAAGATTGAAGGGGGCTCGAACGGAAGTGGTATGAAACGGGGTGCGAGAGAGAGAGCATCAATGGCGTTGGCGGCAGAACGAGAGACGCGTTGAAGCATATACACACAGTTAACATAACCTCACAAATTTTCGAACCGAGTTTTCTCATAGATGGTCGAGCTTTTTTTAGGAAAAACAAAGCATCAGACTCTGGGGAATTCACTGATGCAAAGCTTAACGATTTTCTTTTGCCCTGAATAGTATTAATCTCTGAGAAATCTGCGTTCGAAAATTTCCGCCGTCTCTCTCGCACACATATGTCACGTTGTACATCTGAACTTCGCCTTAAGGGGTAATGTCACCAGGCCCAATTATTTATATGGAGACTTTAAGGTTCAAGTAAAAAGTAAATTAATCAAGTGGCTTTAAAATTTTGTCATAACCTCAAAATGCACACGAAAAGAGTAGACATTGTTTTAAGGGGAGGGTAGGGGTTTGCACTTTTGAAAAATCGATTTTTTTTGTCTTTTCTTATAGTTAAACATTTCAAGAATATAATCCCAAAATTTCAAGTCAATCAGAGCAAAACTCTCGAAGTTATTGACTATTTAGTCCTGCTCCTCTAACATTGTAGCTTCCGACTTCTCTCAACTTCAAACGCGTTTTTCTCGAAACCACTTTTTCAAAGTCCGTGTTCACTACCATTTGAAAACTACATAACCGATTTATTTCAAACTTGGTACACACTTTCTACATATCTTGTAGTGATCCTGGAGGAAAATACTAAAGTATTTTTGAAATGTAGTTTTAAAACACCTTAAAAGCACCGAAGATTTCAGACAAATGTTTTTTTTTTAAGTGACAAGCACTTCGTCGTTCGAAAAAAAATTCACGAAAATGTAAATTCCACCAAGACTTTTTGATATTTCGGAAAAATCTCTGGTACTTCACTAACCGAAACACTACCTTTGTACTTGAGGAAGCTGTGTACAAAATTTAAGTTTATAGGATAGAATAAAAAGTTTTTAATTTTCGATTATTATTTTCTGTTAATAACAAAATAACAAAACAGTGACTAAAATATCAATTTACACGCTTCATTTCGGCCGAAAGTTGGATATTATCCTTGAGACTATAAACTGAAGATTTAGTTTCAAGGACTACACCTGGTTGAAAATTTTGAAAATTTCGATTCTTGTTTTTCGACGGATTCTCGAAATATAAAATTTCAAATATATTATCTGAAAATTTCAAGTCAACCCATTTAAAATTGAGTGACTTATGGGCGTTGATAGGTAAGTTCCGCGAAGCGGCGAACTTGGAACGCGTTTTTCTCAAAATGACGTTTTCATAATCAGCGACGACGATATCAAAAAAATCACGGCACCAATCAACGTCAAATTTTACAAGCTTCTTTTACATACCAAAAAGTAATGGTAAATGAAGGAATGTTTTTTTCGATGCATCATTTTTTTTGTCAATGAAAATAGAGCGTTTTCTTCAACCAAAAATCAATCCTTTACTTTAGACTGCGGCCATTTTTTCAAAAACGAATATTTTATTAAATCTTTCCAAGCACTAGATAATTTGATGCGAGAACTAAATGCGTTTGATTTTCTTATTTCGGATGATTTGTGTCCGAGCTGCAGTCGCCACCGCGGAGGACATTTTTCAAAAAGCGGTCCGCACAAACCATCGTATCTACCACATAAATATTTTCCAATCCAAAAATACTAAAAAATACTTCAAACCATACTCTTCAACGTAAAAAAAACATGTAAACCTGCACACGTTATCCCAGAAAAAGAGCTAGGTGCAACCCGTTAAAAGTAGATTTTTTAAACCCCAATTTGGCGGAGTTCCCCCTTAAAAGCGAGTGCACACGAGTCTCATCACTAACGTGATTTCACTTTAGCTGTGCGGCAGTCTCCTAACGGAATCGACTAAAAGAACGGGGTAGTTTGCTGATTACTTATCGACCTTTCATTCACGTGACATGAAATATTAGCAACTTTGTTACAAAGTTTCCGACTAGCATCCATATACAATAAATATTAATAATTAACCACTGCAAGATGACATTAGTCGAGAACCGTCAAGGTAGCAAATCGGCAGTACTATTTGATCAAGGGGGAACGAGATGTTTGATGTATGAATAAAGTATGGAAGGCTCGTTCACGAGTACCTCAGCCAGGGGTAATTGGGTCGATCAATCAGTTTTCAAGATCCACAACATCTTTTATTCATCTGCTTGATCGTAAAGGCACGCTTATCGACTTTTGGCTTGTCAATGCGTAGTTTCAGTATTTCTGAACATTTCCAAACACGTTGACGTTGACAACAATGTGTAGAAATTTGTCTCAATTGAATATTAATTCAATACATTGAATTAATGTATTCAAAAAGTTTTCAGTTTTTTTTTAGATGAAAGTAGTCATCTTTTTTTTAATCAACACATTTTTTTAATTGGTTTCGTACATTATGCAGTTTACATGACAGTACGGTAAATTAAGTTAGGGCAAACGGCGCATGCGTTGCGTTCAGGAGGGAAAAGGACAGAAGAGCTATTTCTCTCTTCGTTGCACCACTACTTCCCCTTGCCGTCACGCACCAAGCGGCAGAAATCGGAATAAAAAACAGAACCGCTAAGGGTGCCGACCCCCACTACCGCCGTTGTCAGACCTGTATGTAAGACCGTGGAACTGATCAGGAACGGGCCGGGGAACAAGCGGTAAATGACCAGGAAAGTAGTAGGGAGTAGATTGGGAACTGATCAGGAGCGGGCCGGAGAAAAAGCGGTAAATGACCACCAAATGTCGATAAAACCATTCGCAAAATTACTTTTGTTGATATATAGAGGACAAGAAAAATGAAATAAAATTAACGTCGGCGTCGTACTATAGAAATTAACAATTCACCGTGATAATGTGATTGCATTTATTGTAATTATATCCTCCATTATATCAGCACATAACTTTCGTTGACTATCATAATTTTTTCTTTATGATAGCATTGTCAGGCGTCGATTATTGTTGAAGAAAATAATATGATGATAAAACGGAGCATACAATGGTAATAAATGTAATCATATTGTTACATTCTATTATTAAGGGCATGTACAAGGTCAACATAGCCTCACAATTTTCCGACCCAATTTTCTCATAGATGGTAATTTTTTTTAGAAAAAACAGAGCATTAGGCTCTGGAGAATTCCCTGACGCAGAGCTTGATGATTTCCTTTTGCCCTGAATATTATTCATCTCTGAGGAATCTCTGTTAGAAAATTTCAGCTATCTCTCTCGCACTTATATGTCACGTGGTAGATCTTCTACTTCGCCTTAAGGGGTTAGGCCAGTCTAGAGGTCGAAAAAAGGCTTTTTGGGGATTTTTTTCAGAAAAACTACAAAATAAATCGAGATTACAAAAAAGGGTGTTTATCATACATATCAGTGACTGTATGCAATAATTTTTTCAGTCGCGATTAATTTCAAAATGGCGGTTGTGCAGCGTTTATCTCTAAACTGCATTTTTTAAGGTTGCCCGAAACATAACTCAGACAATTTTCAACCGATTCACTTGAAATGTTGAATATATCTTGAAAAATACATTGTCTGGAAGTACGTAGGATTTCTTTTTTATTGCATAGTTCATTTGTTATCAACAATTATCTGACGAAATTTTTCACTTTTCAAAAATTTGTCTAAAAAATCGTCAGATAATTCTTAATAACAAGTAAACTATGCAATATAAAAAAATCCTCCGTACTTCCATAGACAATGTGTTTTTTAAGTTATATTCAATATTTCAAGTGAATCAGTTGAAAATTGTCTGATTTATGTTTCCGGCCAACTTAAAAAATTCAGTTTTGAGAAAAAAGCTGCACGGCCGCCATTCTGAAATTAATCACTTCAAAAAAATTATTGTGTACAGTCACTGATATGTGTGATAAACACCCTTTTTTGTAAACTCGATTTATTTTGTAGTTTTTCTGAGAAAAAAAATCCCCAAAAAGCCTATTTTTTCGGCCTCTAGAGTGGCCTGAGGCCTTAATATCTTTGATGATGCAAACAGTATTATTTAATAATAGGTTGGGATTTAATATTGAGGAAATGTCGGTGTTCTGCCCAAGAAAAGATTTTGTAACATTCCAGGTCTGTTCCACGAAACGTCCCGGTTAGGTAAATCGGACGAGGGAAGCCAGGCCTGGACCATACCTCAAGTCGGGACCGCCCGGTCACATTTCTGCACGGGAATGACGGAAATAATGCAACAAACCTCATACTAACATCCTTCTTTACTTATTCCATTTACTTTATTCAATACACTCATTTAGTTCATTAAATGTATTCGAATTAAAACAACACTCGTCTGTAACATTAAATTACACAGAGATAAAAACACAATAAAAATACTCTAACGAGCGAGAGCGTTCTAGTCAAAAATCATTTCGTCGGAGGATTCGAGTGACCGGAAGAACGAGTTTTCGTCAAAGGCGCTTCCCTCGATGGTTCTGAAGACATCGGCTTCCTTCTCGCGCGCCATTTGTCGCGCGATAAGAGTCGAAATTGAAGACACCTGAGACACATCACTCTCGGTTACGGATGCGCCATAATTTCGCGCGCTCGTACTCGGTTGATTCGTTTGAGTCGGGCTCAGTACGTTCAATTCGCTGTTCTGAGTCGAAACTTGAAAAGCCCAAGTTGCGGAATTCTCGCAGGCTCCTTCATCGACCTCCATTGAAAACTTTCCTTCATTCAAGTTCGAATTATTCTCACGGCTGATTGATTTGTCCCTGGATGACTGCAAGCTATCGATCGAAGAGTTCGGCGTCATTCGTCTCAAATAATTAAAGCGCGAGGGTGTTGCGATTTTATTTTCCCCGTTCGTACGAATTCTCGATCTCTTAGTATCTACGTGCGAGGCCAAACTATTCGTTGATTGTCTCTTGCACAATGCTCTGTCTCCGTTTTCTTCCGACTCGACATTCATCCGATCGGGTGCGAATTGTTGGCAGGGTGCCTCTTCGGCTCCAGTCCCCCCGACATTTCGGTTATTCTTCATTTGCTTCAAGATGCCGATAATATTGAATCTATTGACGAGCTCGACGACATTGCTCACGGTGAATTGATCGTGCTCGACGAGTTTGCTCATCTCAGCTACGCAATCGTAAAATGATTTTTTCCAAGCGTTCGTGGGATCCTCGGCCTCGAGAGGTTTCACGCTCTTGGCGATCTCGTCAGCTGAGAGTCTGGCGTTTGTGACGATGGCCTCGGGTAGGCCGGTGGATCGAGCCAGTGCGATGCCGTAGTTCCACATCAAGGCGACGCCCGGCTTCAGCCGGTGCGTATAGATCAATCTGGCTTCGCCGTGAGGCTGCCCCGACATATTGGTCTGCGTCTCGATGTAGTGATTGGTCGCGTTGTGATATTGCTCGGTGAGCCTCGTTAGATAGAAGAAGTGAGTCGCGTTGAAAGTGAACGCCGTTGTAGCCAGTAATTTTTGGCATATCGACCAAGCAAGAGACGTGCCCTCCTCGACTGTCGTGCCGCGACAAAGTTCGTCGAGGACTACGAGTGACGTGGCCGTTAACGATTGCAGTATGTACTGAGATTCCTTGATCTCGAGAACGAAGGTCGAGGCGTTCGATTCAATGTCCTCGCGGGTACACATTTTGCAGAATATACGATCAGCGAGGCGAAACTCGGCTCTTTTAGCCGGCACGTAACAGCCCATTTGAGCCATTATCTGGAGGAGAACGATTTGCTTGAGATAGACGGATTTTCCGCTCATATTGGGCCCGGTTATCGTGTGGAAATTATACTCGGCCGAAGCGAGCGCGTCGTTGGGTATCGGACTGTCAGTGCCCAAAATATCCATTATCGGATGTCGCGATTCTCGAAGCTCCAGTCTTCTTCCGAATGTCGGCAGCGCGTAATCGCTTATAGAGCTGATCTGAGCCAACGACATTAGCAGATCGAGCTCGCCGACGTTGTCGCTCAGCTTGAGCAAACAACCGATGTACTCTCTCACTTCGTTCATCGTCTCGTTCAACAGTACGTTGCTCATTATGTGCAACTCCGCGCACGCGTCGCGACAATGTTGACTCAGCACGAGAAGATACTCCGTCGTCATGTACAACGTGTTCCTCTGCTTGTGTACCTCGATCAATTCTTGCGGAAGCTCCTTGGTTGCGACTCCCCGCGAACGCGGCAAGTCAAGCTCGATGTGGTAACCGAGATGCGCGTTGCAGCCGAGCGACAATTGGAGATTGTAACGCTCGGACAATTTTCCTACCAGGCTCTGCATGTCGTCGATCAGCTCGCAATACGTTTGGCGCGCTATGTCGAGCATGTCGTTGATGCCGAAACGTATGGCGAAACAGCGCTGCATGTTCGACGATGTGTAACCCGCGACCGATCTAGCCTCGGGATGAACGACGCTCAGTATCTTTTCCCTGATCGTTTCGTAACGGGGATCCTTGAGATCCTGAAATCGTTATAGTGTGTCATGTGTATTGAAATTTTTCGGTCGATTTGACGCCCACACGGAAATAAAATATATGTAAAAATATATTTTTCTATATATTAAAGATGGATGTATAATATATTTCAGATATATATTATGCATTTCAGATGTAGATTAGATATATGCAATATATACGGGAAATGCATTAAAAATATATTCGCGATATCGAAGTTTTCGTCCAAAAATTCAGAATGTATATAAAAAAAATATATGTTGGATATGCGGTTACGTATATTCGAACTATATTGAAAATATACTTACAATGTACTCAAATTACCCTCAAAATATACTACAAATGTATTTTAACTGTATTCGACTTATAATTGAAATATACGTTAAATGCATCTAAACTACACCTAAAATATACACGATATTTGTTCATACTACATTTTAAATATTATTAAAATATATTCAACGTGTATTTAAGATATATTTAATCTCTACTTGAACTATTCTTAAAAATTTTGTTATGACGTTATTTACACATCATTGCACCCTTTTACGATATTTTTCCTTGTCATTAATTACGATTATGGTGTTTGCGGTTCAAATATTTTAATGGTTCAAATTTAAAATCTTGCACGCCGTAAGGTGGTTTCGAACCCGGGACTTCTGAGTGATGAGCTGGGACCTTCCCCACTGAGCTAGTTCTACTTGATAAATTAATTTTCGTATCGTCTGCATATGGTACAATACACAATGTTAGTTTATTGAGAAATGTGCGGATTTACAAGAGTAACTAACATTATCGGGTCAATTACTTAATTGCGTTCGCATAGAGAGCGATAATCGAATAGAATTACGAGATTACATAACCTTCAATTTTTTTGTCCGATCATTTATTCCGGATAGTGCGGCTAGGTCTTCGCGAGATACCGACTTGAAGATGTTTTTCATTTGCAACGTCATCTGTTGCTCAAGTTGCTTAACCAACCATATTCATGGTATATTAGTAAATATATACATATAAATATATAGTAATATATTCAGATATACATATAGCATACCTTAAATATATTCGGATACCCTATTAAAAATGTATAAAGCGTACGTTAGTCATGCAATTTCAATATATTTTATATGCATCTTGAATGTATCTTTTTCTAGATGTCAGCATACATTCTCCGTTATGCTCCCGAGTATATTAAACATATATTCAGTATACACATCTAATATATTTAATGTACATCTTAGAAGCTATTTATGTTTATATATCGCATAGGTTTTTAATCATATCCAAAATTATACTTGACATATCCAACTTTTCGTACAAAATGTATTTAATATATGTTTTATGTATCTTTCGATATATTTTTTATATATTTTATTTCCATGTGGGACTCGCAAATTTTCGAACCGAGTTTTCGTCGTGGACGGACAAGCTTTATTTTGGAAAAATGAAGCATGAGGCTCTGGAGAGCCTGACGCAGAGTTTGACGATTTTCTTTTGCTGTGAACTTTATTTGTCTCTGAAAAATCTTTGTTCGAAAATTTCACCTGTCTCTCTCGCACTCGTATGTCATGCGGTACATATTCTACTTCGCCTTAAGGGGTAACGTCACCAGGCCCAATTATTCATGTGGAGACTTTGAGATAGTCCTGGATTTACCAATAGGCCGTATAGGCAGCTGTCTAGGGGCGTGGCGCATTTTAGAGGCACCTAAAAAGGCCTAGGTGAATACTAGTGATTAAGGGGTCTTCTCACTTTAGACGCTAAAAGAGGCTATTTTCGTGAATTTTTTTGATAGGTTTATATTGTAGATATTGATATAAAAGTTGTTACACTTAATAAATACACTTTCGAAATATATCGATTTTTTAAAAATGTACTTATGTACCCAAACAAATTTTAAACGCGTTTTTCTCGAAACAACGTTTTTCGATGGCTTGTTGATAAAATCGCATATCAAGGATTTTTCTAAATGTTTAGATCGACTATTTTTTTTTTTTGCTAAAAACGGTGAAAAAAAACACGTTTTTTTTTGTTTAAAAAAATGGTCGCCATTTTGTTATTTTTGCATATATCAAAAAGCGTATGATATGCGGTATAGTCATTAACATATTGAATATAAAACTGTTTGTTTTTTTTTGTTTCGGATGATGAATCTCCGAGATTTCATCAACAGCGCAGACCTACAATTTTTTCGGACATTTTTTTAACTACCATTTTCGTCTATAAATAGCGATTTAAATAAATAATTTTTTTAAAGTGTATTTCGAAAGTGTATTTATTAAGTGTAACAACTTTTATATCAATATCTATAATATAAACCTATAAAAAAACGTAAAAATAGCCTTTTTTAACGTTTAAAGTGAAAAGACCCCTTAAGATAGGAGGGGCGGCCAAAGTCAAGTGGTCTATATAAATAATCATGGCCTATAAATGAAAATCGCGAAGATCAGCTATTTTTCGACGCGTTACACTGTGATGATTCCTTAAAAAGAACCGAAGATATCTTTGGAATATTAACATATGGAATTAACTAATGGAAAAAAAATTCACGAAAATGTTAATTGGAAAAAGACGTTTCAATATTTCGGAGAAATCTCTACTACTTCATTAACGGAGACACTACATTTGCACTTGAGGAAGTTGTGTACAAATTTTAATTTCGTCCGATAAAAATGAAAAGTTACGGAAATTCCACCGTGAAAACAAAATAGCGAATATGTCGTATCGTTTATACTTCGTGACGATATTTTCGAGAATATCGGTCTAATTTTTCCGAACGATCTTTACCTCTGATACTTTTTGAAAAAACGGCGCCCGTCCGCTGGAGATTATGGATCGAAGCTCAGGAATGATGTCGATGATGTTTTTCAAGAGCAGTATGTAGTTGAGATTTCTCTCGGCAGACTGGACGCTGTCGGCCTGCGGCGTCAGCACTGCCAAGTTCAGTAATCGACTCGCTCCGAACAATCTTTTTACTACTGGCTGAATAGATGTATGGAAATAGAAATAGATTAGAATTAGGGATGTAACGATACTTGTTTTAGCCGATACGATACCGATACCGATACAATTTACAAGAAAACTTCGTATAATAAATTTTTTTCTTTTTGTACACTAACCGATGACCTAAACATTAAAGAGGTACTTAAGTAAGAAGATGAAAATATAAAAAATTATTTACCTACCTTCCAGGAGCGAAAGGAGTGTCAAAATTAAACAGAAATATAATTATACTCTTTTATTTAGTATTAATTTAAAGTTTAGTGCTTGAAGTAATCTAAACTTGAAATTGTACTAATTAAAATTGAAATTGAACTCAACTCTAGAAAAGGCAGGTTTCTACAGGGTTTTAAGGCGGTCCTCTAGTTTCTCGGGTCGAAAAAATCGATTTTTTTTTTCATAAATCACATCTACAACATGTGTAGAAAATGTGTGCCAAAGGATTTTTCGATATTCGAAGTGGTTCACAAGTTACAGCCCTGGAACGGAGCAGGTATACGGAGCAGGTATACTTTCAAACGCGTTTTTCTCGAAACACCATTTTTCGAAACGGTGACCACGATATTTCAGAAACTACTGCACCGATCTTGTTTAAATTTATACAGCATCTTTAATATGTTATAAGCCAGCGATTGAACTAGGATTATCATGATTGCTTCGATAGTTTTTTTTTTTTTGTACGAGCGAAAAACTTAAGAAAAAATGAGTAAAAAATAGAATGTAATTTTCAAAAGTGTGTAAAAAAGTCAATTTTTGTAATTTAGAATTCACTCTAGTTCAATCGCTAGTCTTAAATATGAAGATTAAAATGCCGTTTGGTTTTTTGATTTCAGATAAGCAGAACAGCCGCAATCTTGGTCACCGTCAAGCACCTCTTTTACTTGATGTCTTCCTGTCGGCCACTATAACTTTTATTCTATTGTATATTTTGACTTAAAAAAATGTATAAAGCTTATTTAAATGTTAATAAAGATTATGCAAAAACAATGAGATTGATTATTTCGATGCTTTGCCCGTAAAAAATTATTGAAAAAGCCGTAAAAAAACAACCGAGAAACTAGAGGACCGCGTTAACGTAAGTAGCTTTTAGCTGTGACGTAGATAGTCAATAATCAAACTTGACCTTGGGGAGTAGTTTTGTTAAGGCCTTAGGCCACAGGGTATAAAATCATGTGCGAATTTAACAATTTTTTTCGTATGAAAAAGTGATTCACTCATAAAACTAATTACACATCTATTTAGTATGAATATCAAGCTGTTAGAAAATATATATGTATTATTTTTCGACGTACAAAATGGCCCACTACACGAAACTTCTCGCAACAGCTTTTTCCAATTGGCGTGACAAATAACTTCAACAATTTTCACTCGATTTACTTCAAATTTAAAAGTTATGTTCCTAATTGCATTTCGCGGAGAAGTACGTACGGAATTTCTGATTAATCGAAAACATTTCATTTTATGAGCAAGTTATGAGCAGTTATAACGAAATTTTTCACTGAACATTCATTTCTTAAGTTCAAATACCTACAACTTTTGAATAAAACAATATTTTTTAAATTCCGTACGTACTTCTCTAGGTATTCTAATGTAGATTGACGAGAATTTTTGTTTTTTGTTCTAGGTAAAAAATTGTTGGACGCTAAATGTCAGGCCGCGGAGCGCCTAAAAAAATAACGAAAGAAAATATTAGTAGTCGGCCATTTTGTACATAGGAAATTTTTTTTTTCTAACACCTTGGTATTCATACGAAATAGATGTGTAATTCATTTGATGAGTGAATCACTTTTTCATACGAAAAAAAAAATTGTTAAGGAGGTACACCAGCTTCATACAATGTTGCCATGCTAAACCATGGTAAAATTTCAAAATGGTGATAGATCAATAAAATTTGGTGAATATATTCTTTAGTATTATATATGTCAATACAATTTTTTTCAGATTTTTTCATTGTGCCGTTATCGAGTAATTGAACATTGAAGTTCACGTGTATAAGCATAGCGTTTTTATAGATATAGGTATATATTCCGGGTATAAGAATAAACGCTTGTGAATTATTTGTAAGAAAACGGCACAACCAAAAAATCTGAAAAAATTTGTATCTACATGAATAATACTAAAGAATATATTCACCAAATTTTATTGATCTATCACCATTTTGCTGAAGCTGGTGTACCTCCTTAAATTCGCACATGATTTTATACCCGTTACTGTGGCCTAAGGCCTTAAGAAAGCAGAGCTCATTAAGGTTACTTTCGGAGAATCGGTTGCGCAAATTATTTTGAGTAAGACCCGCGGTTGAAAAAAAAGTCGCTCTGAAGCAACCGTGGTCAATTGATAGGAAGAGCGTGATATTTAAATCGGCGAAGAACGTATCGGTATCGTTACATCCCTAATTAGAATATTCACCCTATTTGCTTTGCGCGTATTCGATTTCCAGGGCGTATTACCTTGACCATGGAATGAAAAGAACGATTCAAAACGAATTCGGTGACGCAAGCTTGACGATTTTTTATGAGCTCCAAATCACAGGGTGGCTGAAGGATCGAGGCCCGAATGAGCCGATGGCCCATAGGAGTCGAGCATCGGTCCAGAGCACCGAGAAGACTGAATTTTCCGTCACCACCTTGGGACGACACCAATTCTAGACTCATGGCGCTCGAGATGTCTTCGGAAGAACGTACATTTGTATTATTGTTACTGCGCGAAAATATACACGTCGATAAATTACAATGACAACGTAAGCATTGGTCAACTGTAAATTGCTGATTGATATCCTGAGTCACCTATCATTGTTGTATTTTGAGATCCTTGAAAATCAATTCTCATCGACTTTGGGGTATACACGATGTGCTGAATGTACTCCACGTACTTGAATAGAGCCGATGCTGCTGCCAGTGCGTAATATCTGAAATGTTAGCCGATTTTTTTAAAAGCATTCGGGCGGCATTGGTAATGACGAACACTCGTTCGGCGCTTGAGGCAACGCAAATTGAAGCGGAAATTCCAACTTATGGCGCAGAAATTGCAGATTTAAGGTAAAATTATGATTACAACGATAGAACTGCTGGATAAAACTTCGAACGATTTTTTTTCAAAAATACGTTTTTCAAAACGGTGTGCACGATTTCTCGACATCTAACGAACTGATTGACTTGAAGTTTGATACACTTGTTCAGTGTAATAGTAATTTAGTCTTCACGGGCGCTTTTCTTCTTAACCTTTTTTTTTATTAGTTAATGTTCATTCATTTTTCCTCGAAAAATGGAAAAAAAATCAAACTTTTTTTTGATAATCGAACCATGATAACAATAAAAGCTCGGTCAAACCTTGCATTAGCCAATATTATCTATTTTAAGAAAAAAAAAAATGCTTTTTTTTTGTTCCAACCGGGTGGGGCAGGGCCCCTGCCCTCGTTGAAAATTTGTCAAAATGTATCATTTCAAAGACGACACTGGAAATCGGCTAAAATGGTACGTGTGTGTGTTTCTTTCCCTCTCCCCAGAGGGAAGTACCCCTTAAAATGCATTGGCATTTTTCTACGACGAAGTTGCCTCTTACTTTTGCTTCAGAAAGATTTCAACGCTGGAAAATTCCTCGGCGCAGTGCGTTCTTATCCGATCCATGCCGGAACTATCGTGAAAGTGTATTCGGCCGATCGACGTTATTTCGATCGAATCGAATTTTTCCTTGATCGCTCGATAAAGATCGTTCCCGTATAGACTCCTTTCGCACATCGTATCCGGCATTACTATCTGCAACGAATTCGGTCAAAAACATTATTAACGCAGAAACAGACGGCAGGCCGACTATTTTCGAAATATATTTATGTCACCTCGATTGGATTCAAAGCGTATATCTTCGTCAGTGTATTTATGTACGTGTTACAGTCGCTTATCTGGCATAGTATCACGTGAGGAGATTGAACGTCGATCGCTGCCATTCCGACTTCTCCGCGGGCAAAGCCGCGACCGGAAGTAATCGCTACGGAGACGAAGAAACTCGTGAAAAATTATATATACATATATGCGTCTCGATGGGCAATGGCTGCGTTTTTACATTACCAAGAATAACGCAATTGTCCGGATTGCTCGAGATACTATGGGGCGATATTCTTCCGCCGGAACTGCAAATAATAATGTCACAAAGAAGAATATAAACAGGAATTTATAGCTAAACTCTGCTTAAGGCGGAATCCTTAAGGCAGCCGCAAATAAGCAAATTTTAAAGATTTTTTTTGTCGAAACTATTTATTCTACATGATCGAAATTTCATCCGCTTATTATTCTTTCAATTTTCAAAAAAGAAAATCGAAAAATTTGGAAAATTAAACCATTTTAGCCACTTCTTATCTTTTAATTTTCCCTATTTTTTCAGAAAAATTTGGAAAATAAAAAAAAATTAATCCACTTTTTATCTTTTAATTTTCTAAATTTTTTAGAATTGAAATTTTTCTTTTATGCATTTATTGTCTTTCAATTTTTCAATTTTTAAAAATATTTTGAAATAGCGGCCGTACGACACTTGCTTCGGAAACTGTTGCAACCTGAGTTTCTTCACGGCGTACCACCTAGTGTCCGGTGCGTTCATCTGAAACATCGGAGCCAAGCAATTCCAGATTTCTAAGACCCACACGCTTCATGTGAACCTAAAAAATGCAATGAATAGTGAAAATTTGGAAAATCGTAAGTGTTTGAAAACGTATCTCTCATGAAATTTTCACAATAGTATTTGTTAATGAAAAAGTCGTTTTTAAAAATGATTTTCGAGGAACTTTAGGTTCACATAGAGCGTCTAGGTCTTGGAAATTTGAAACCTCTTGGCTCTTATTTGTCGGATCAATGCATCGGACGCTAGGTCGTACGCCTTGAAACAAGTCAGGCGGCAACCGTCTCTACAGCAAATGTCCAACAGCCGCCATTTTTAAATGTCAAAAAACTGGAAAATTACAAGATGTAACACTTAATGTGTACATAACATTTTAATTATGTAGAACAAATAGTTTCGACACAAAAAACTTGAAAATTCGCTTATTTTCGGCAACTCAAAGGGATTTCTCCCCCTTAAACTCGAATGATCGGATAAACCGATCGATACCGGTTTTTAAGAACTCGAAGCGAATCTATGCATTTTAAGTCCGCCATGTTGGATCGTTTATCCCGATTACATTTATTCGTAACTTCTGCACCGGTCGCAGAATTAAGGAGATTGGAGCGGTCCAGTCGAGTCAAGTGACGGTTAATGCATTTTTTTTCAATGAACCTCAAAAAATGCATACGGGGTATACATTTATTCTGTAGATGCTGTTTTTTTTATAAAATATATAATTAAAGGGCAAAATTATGCATTTTAATATTTTTATTACGTAAATAAGAAAAACTTTTGTGTTACTACCAACTTGAAAAAGTATAACATTATCAATGATTATTACAAAAAAAACTGCGTCAGCGAATGTTTTATACAACTCAGAATGAAATTTTGAGTCGTTTTTAATTATGCTTATTTATATTTGTCACGAGATTATTTATTAGTACCGAAGGTGGGCAAAGTTAATCCGAAAATTAACTTCGTTAATCGTTAAAGCGTTAGTTTCTTGAAAATTTAAAGCAAGTTAAACTTATCCGTAAAAGTTAACAATCTATATGAAATTGCAGGTAATTTTTATTATTATGTTTTACGTAGCACTTTTTTTGTAAAATTAACCAGTCAAATAAGGACTCCATAGTCATACATTAATACTTTTTTACAACGGCATTTGTACATCGTACTACAGTTAGTAGATATAGAGTATAATAGGGTCTAGTAGGATAGGCTCGGTAAGGAAGGTAAATAAAAAAACTAAGTAGAGAGGGTAAAGAGGAGCCAGGGTCCGGCCGCACTTAGATTCGGAAGTGCGGAAGATTCGGAAGTGTGTCGTTCTCTCGTCGAACGCAATGTAGGGTTCCTACTTACGCGCACGCCATGCATAGCACCTCGTCTCACTGCCACTTGCGCCGCGTACTTCATTTCGAAGAACGGACTTTAAATTAACGGAAGTAAAATTTAACGGAAGTTAATAAAACCGTTAATAGTTTTTAAATTTAACTCAAAAGTTAAATCGTGAAGGCACATGTTAATTTCGTTCATTAACGATTAACGAATTAACGTTCTTCGACCCAGCTTTGATTATTACCATTAATTAATATTAATTTTTGCCGAAATACGGCAACTTCGCGGCCATTGAGGTTGGCAGCAATGCTCTTTATGCGCCAGCCAAGATTCGTAATCCTTCATCAAACCTTGATCGTTCAATATTAAATATATGTGGTTCACGATGGGCAAGATGGGGATCTTTTTCTAAATGTTCACAAAAATTGAGTTTGCGTTAATCCGTTGTTATAAATGATTTATCTTGATGCTAAATAGCTAAAAAACTACATCACTCGTAGCATGAACGTCTTGCCCATCTAATCGCACGTAAAATTACAAACATTAAACTACTTTTTATCTCTGGTGTTATGGGGTGAACAAGTTTTTTAAAAAATCGTTAAGACGCATTGTCAGTATAGTCTACACTGAAAAAAAAATTCGTTCATCCATCCAAAATTCAGTTGGGTTAACAAAATTGTATCATTAAATACGTTCAACTTGATTTTTGATTGGTGTAACAAAACAGTATAGTTGGGCAGTAATCAAAGATACATTTAAACTATCTGCTTATTTAGCATGTCTGATCAACTGTTAAAACAACAAAATTTCGAGACAACAAAATACATTTTGCACATTCAACGATTCTTTTTTCTCAGTGTAGAGAATAAGATATTTCGTTTTCAAATTCAATCTTGAACTGAGGCTAGCGCTCCAACCTCCTTAATTAAATCTAGGGCGATTTTTTCGCGTTTTGAGGATTCCAATATTGAGACTGCCACTTTAAGGGGTCTTCTCACTTTGAACCCTAAAATAGGCCATTTTCATCAATTTTTTCCATAGCTTTATATTATGGATATTGATATAAAAGTTGTTACACCTAATAAATACACTTAATAAATACACTTACAAAATACATTTTTTTAAATGTATTTATTTAAGTCACTATTTATAGACGAAAATGGTAGTTAAAAAAATGTCCTAAAAATGATAGGTTGTTGATGATCATCCGGAACAAAAAAATCAAACGATTTTAGATTCAGTATGTTAATGGCTATAGCGTATATCATACGATATAGCCATTTATATATGCAAAAATAACAAAATGGCGGATGTTTTTCGAAAAAACAAAACAAACGTGTTTTTCACAGTTTTTGGCAAAAAAAGTAAATATCAAAATTGGAAAAATCATTGATATGCGCGATAGTTATAGTTCAAAAAAAATATGTGGTTAAAATTTCATTAGGATCGGTTCAGTAGTTTCGAAGATTTTATCAACAAGCCGTCGAAAAACGCGTTTAAAGTTTGTTTGGGTTACATAGATATATACATTTTCTTGGTTTATTTATTTCGAAAGTGTATTTATTAAGTGTAACAACTTTTATATCAATATCTATAATATAAACCTATCAAAGAATCCATGAAAATAGTATTTTTTAGCGTCTAAAGTGAGAATACCCCTTAATGTTTCCATTTCGCGCCTGTGTTTGCAAAAGACTCTCAATTGCAATTTTCTACGGAAAGTGAACGATTTATACGTTTTTCGGACTCCGCCATATTGAATTTACAAAGGGTGCGTCCAATTTGGCTGATGGACAGCATAGAACCTTTCGTAAGCCTAGAGCGATACAATTAGCCATAACTGGCTCGAAGATGAAACGAGGGTCACGTTACCCCCCCCAAGTCGATCAGGACATAAGTGCTCGTGAAAAAAAATTTTTAAATGTGAAAGCATATAGTTCTGTGTACCCTTGGCCGCGGCGACGTATAGCGCTCTTAAGAAACGAGGACGAAGAGGTCGTTGGATATCTCCGTGCATTCTTCGGCGTAACTATAGAACTCGCGGTCGACGATATATTTACCAGCGGTTGTCGAACGTTCATAAAATCTGAAAAATCGAGATAATTTATTTGAAGAATCTTCGGAGTAAAAAAGAAACAAACGGATTGGCGAAACTCACCGTATTTCGGTAAAACATTGATCATCGGAGTGTTCGGAACGATTGTTTCGCTTCGGCCTCTTCCTCTCCCGCGTCCTCTGGTAGCAACCACAGTATTCTCCGTGCGCGTAACGTTCATTCTCAACAAATAACGCCTTACCATCGACGGCGGTTCACGCAACAATGAAAATACGAACTTGTGAAGTTCACGGGCAAACGGAAAGAACGAATTTCTGTGTAGGATTCGCGTAGTGGGGATGAAAACAGGAAGTCGTTGATGGTGGCGCTAGCGTCGCACCACGGAACGTCCACTCTAAGTTGACGCTATAAACGTATACGAGACGAAAGATCGTGAAATTACTCAGATTAGAAATTGCTTCGAATTATTGTGCGCGATTAAAAATTTTGACCGATTAGATTAGTAGACAAATGATTGAAAACGTATTCGTAAAGATTTTCGGGCTCCTTTCGCGCCACCAATCGCGCGCATTCAATGTCACGTGATCATTTCGATTGGACGAAACTTCCGGCGTAGGCTGCTTGTTCAACGTCGAAAGATTCAACAGACTCACAAATTTCTCATATTCGCATTATTTATTTACAAATTCAATATTTCCTTTTCAACATTACAGATTTTCTCTTCAATAACAGGCTCAAGCTGCAATTAATAAATAATACAATCACAATACCTATTACAGTTTTGTTTTTATCTTCTTCTTTTTAGAAATAAATAGCCTATTACCGCGGTTCAGCCTGTTCTCTCGTTACACATAATTCTATCGTAACGAACGACGCGCCACAGCGAGGTCGCGTGCGATAATCTCGCAACAGGAGAATCCGGAATTTCGAGTGGGGGGAGGGGAGAAAAAATTATATTTACAACAACGCTAATCGTTGCAACAAACGCAATTTAGAAGAAAATTTGATGCTCGTAATTTTCGTTCAATGGATTTCTGGAGTGACGCGACGACGGAGAGCAAAAAACGTTTTTCTCGCTCAATTTGGCAAGACGAAAGAGATGCCTACGTACGCGTGACATGCTTGATTCATTTTTTCTCCTTTGCCGACGAATAATGAATACTAATTCGTGGGTTGTAACGTTCGAGAAATACTTAATTTCGGCGATAAAATTCAAGTACGAGTGTTCGATGAAACCTCATATCGAGGCACGAATATATTTACATTGGTCTCGCGAGAAACAATTTCGATGATGCTGATGACGATAATGATGAAATTGTTGCGGTTCATCTTAGAATATATATATATATATTTTTAACTTCGTATTATTTGTTTGAAGGAAACCCAAAAAATAGGTGGTATAGCTTTCCAAAGGCTGCCAGGATCTTTCTCTCCTTGTTTTTACTTTCTTTTTAACTACACTCCGGGATTTTTACAATTAATCAACGAGTCTCAAATCGATCGTACAATGAACAACGACCATAAAACTTAAGCGCCCAAATTTTCGTCCTTAAACTTTTATATAAGATTTTATGTCTACGAGCAGCCTCCTTTCGGACATTAGTACCACCCCGAGTGTCTATGCGCGATGCAAAAAAAATTATCATTGTATATCAATATTTATGAAGTCAACTTATTTAGCGAGTCGAGCTCGATTTATAATTATCACATAGTGTATTATTTTCATTGCTGAAAATATAAGAAATCGTATCTCGCTATTATCAGCCGGGACATTGTTGCCCGCTCTCGCTAAAACTTTCCGCCCCTTATTTCTTCAAATGTACAAAGCGCCGAGTGGCTCAATTTTTTCCTTCTTTCAACTTCGTCCCGATTTTCTCGGGTGATACATTTTTCTTTCGCATACGAGTCCATAATGTACATAACAATACGTTCATATAAATATTTACAATTCCTTAATTCGTCTTGCGCTCGTCTAGCGAAAAATCAAAAGGTCAACGTTTTCTCCAAGACAACAAGGCAACGTAATTCAATGTTGAAACTTACGGTGACTAATAATTAAAAAAAAAAACATTACGTTATATGCCTGCTAGAAATCCGCGGAACATGTGAAGTAATGATGAAAAATTCAAGAGTAGACGTATGAGGGAGAGAGAAAGAAATTGTTGTTCGCGTCGTGTCGAAAAAGATTTAGACAGCGCTTCGAGTAGAAGTGTGCAAAGCAATTGCACGATCACATTTTAGAATTATGATGTGTATAGTTTTTAATTGACACGGTACATATGTATATATGTATCTATACACACATTTATATACCGAATAGAGGATAAGATTAACATTGTTCGATTTCTCGGTCGTCAACTGCAAATACTTTTCTTCAATTGTCTCTCTAACCACGTCGAGAATAATGAGTATGAGCCTCTCACATAGAATCTACATATTTCGTCTTGAATATGTAATATATATGTTCAATACTTTCATTAGCTTTCTCCTGCGATAAATAAATCGCTTATCAATTCCCATTGACACAAGTAGAACGTAGACTCGAGGGGGTTTGCCTCGAATAGCCCCGATGGAAAAATTACCACCGAACAAAAACGAACGCGAAACAATAAATCCCTATCACGTTCGATCTATTGCACTATATATTTAATCGTAATCACCGGCTTTTTGCCTCGTGCTCCGTGCATATTCGAGCCATTAAAAATCTTTCCTTCTTCTTCTTCGATCCGGTAATTCACATGCGCCGATATATATATATATGAAAGACTATTTTGCGATTGGAAATTCATTCTGGAGAACACGCGATATTATAGAATTTTTGTATTTGATATTTAGCCTGATATGGAAACGTTGAGTAAAAGTATGGTACTTGTAGATCACGTTTTTGTTTCTGGAGGCAATGCGGGAAGTATCAATGCATCGAGAATACTTGAGGTTTATCCGTCAATTTCTCTTTATCTCGCCCGACCGAAATACACGCCGAGAAAAGCTTGCTCGAGATCAGAGATCTGCGAAAACAAATTTTTCAATTACTTTTGAAAAAACCGCAATTCCATTTGTTTTGCGAAGCCAATGAACACTTTTTTATGGACCTTTTGCTGAACAAAAACTTGAAAATGTTACTTAAAAATTGGGTTTCGTTTTTTTTCCCTCGTGGAACATGCATCTTTTTCAAGTAGAACATGCAGATCGATGCTTCAATTTATATTGTGTCAAAAAATTATGTCTGGCTCGTGTAAAATTTTGAAGTGTAATTTTTCATTTTCAACTACCCTTTCCAATTTCCATCTACTAAGAGCAACGAATAATAATACTTTAAAATATCAGTTTCCAGTATGTGCCAAAAATGTATTTACCAATTTTCGGCTCGCAGATTGTTAGACTCGAAATAATGTTTTTCGCTAAAATTCGCAGTGCAACGTCCAAAATGCGTCAAAATAAGTCTAAAAATGGCTAGAATATCAGTTTTTCCTCGTGCAATTGTGAAAATTCGTTTTTGCAACGACTCCGGCTTTTAAACGTGGCTCTCGAGTGGTACTTTGAAAACCTTCGACGCCAGATTAGCGTCAGGAAGTGACTGCGGTCGTGCGTTGGTGACGTTGAAAACAACGTTGCTGGGTCCGCGAAAGCTGACTTCAATGAGAAAGCTCGTGTCGGCGACGTTAACGCGATTGCTGCTCAAGTCGGGCGAGCTAGTGCGCAGTTGGCTCTTCTTGGGCTTCGGATCATTCTTGATGACCCTTTCCGTTTCCGTTTGTAGTTTGTTATCGAGCCAGTGTACCTTGTCGAAGTCCTTGGTGCCACCGACCGTGTGTCTGCGCTTTATCGAACGTTCGGGCATGCCGTTTTTCCTCTTCAGCTTCGTCGTGCCCTCCTTTCTCACGGATTGCCGTCTCTTGCTAATGTTGCACTCGGTCTTTTCCGTTTTCGTGAGTGACTCGGAACGCTTGAGTTTCGTGTTGGGCGATTCCGAGCGATCGGCGTGCTTGTTGAGGCTCTCGGAACGTTTGAGCTTGCCGTTGGTCGGCGATGCCAGTCGATCCGGATGTTTGTTCAAACTTTCGGATCTCTTGAGCTTCGAAGTTGCGCTCTCGCTGCGTTTGTTCAGGGATTCGGATCTCTTCAATCGCGACCTCGATTCCACGTTCGCCTGGCTAAGACTCTCGAACTTTTCCAATTTGTTCGTATACGAGGAGTCCGAGATGTCCTTACGCGGGACTGAATTCTCCGTGATCGCGTGAGAATCTTCTTGCGACTCGATGTTGTCGCGACGTGCCGGCGACGTGTTGGCGATAGTGTTGGTTGTTGTGGTGACTGTGGCAGTGCACGACGTTCCGTCCTCCTGTTGTGACTTCGAGAGCTCGAAATTTCGCTGTTTCGTCGTGCACTGAGAACGATCGAGGCTACCGTTGCTCTTTGGACTCTCGTCTTTTTCCGTTGCATCGAGAAATCTGCTACTCTCGCTCGAGGAATCCGTCGCGGGCTCCGACCCTTTTTTACCGGCCCGGAGATCGTTGTCCGGCGTCGTCGACACCTCGGAAGTTCTCGACATCGCGCTCTTCTCTGTTGTTCCCTGTGCAATCGAATCGAACCATATGTCACTCGTCGTTGAACGACGTTTCGACTTCACCTTGGCGAAGTAAAAATCATTCGAACTTACGTTTAAATTGCGAATCATTCTTGCATTGTCAGCTGGTGATTTGTGAAGGCTCGGATCTCGATATACTTCGGCAGGACGAGCAGCGTCTTTGCGATCGAGGCTGCGATTGTTTTCGTCGCGTCTCTCGGTGTCCGACCGGCTCGTGCTTGTACTGTCCGCGGATGTCATCAACAGATTCGTAGGATTCACGAGAGATTTCCACTTTCGATCAAACGTCGACGTTAGACTGGTCAAGAGATCGCTACCTGCAAGCAAACAGGGAACGAAACGAAAACATTCCTTTTTAGTGCAATACTTTTCGATGGGTGACCGACTCATTTTGCTTATTAGCTCCGTCACTTCGGACGTGGACACTCAAAGCATTATTTCTCAAGCCTCGAGCTTCTCTTAATTCGATAACACACTAGAACACATATGTAAGAACGAACAAACTCTCGCTGCGACACAATGAAAACGGAAGATAAATAAAACATGACGATGCAAGATTAAAGATAATGAGACCATGTGGTAGCATCTAGACACAAATTGCATTGTATTATTCCTATTTTTTTTCGTGTGCATGTTGTGTGTGTGTGTGTGTGTGTGTGTGTGTGTGTGTCTCTGTGTCACTGAGTATGTGCGAAGGCATTCCTGAAATAATAAAGACTTATATCGACAATAAACGACAACGATATTATGTGAAAAGAAAAACGACGTAAAATCTAATTATGCCAATAGCGATTGTCGAACAGAGATATGCAAAAATTGAAATATCCTTTGCCCGCCTTGATTCGCCCGAATCGCAATTCGATATTCGAATTTTTGCCATCTTCAACGACTCTTGCTCGTGAACCAAAAGATTCAATGATTGTGGAACACTGATGATTTCGTTTCGTCGACGAGTACACAATCGCTATTTCAACTCGCAGCGTTCTCTCTCAGTCGTAGTCAATTTGTCTCGCTTGCTGCTCAAAAGCGACGAAAATAAACTAAAAAGTGAGACACGTCTACAACGATAAAGAAAATATATAACGAAGAAGTAGTGGCCACCTAGACGCGAAGCAGGCTAAAGTTAGATTAACAAAATCCGCACGAATTAGTGAACATACGGGGGTGAAAAAAACGGAGTAAAATTCAATCGAGGAACTTTGGGAGAACTACGTGACAGGCGTGGTGCGTTTGGTGATAATGTGCGAGGGGGAAGGATGACGAGATAACTAAAAAAGGAGAAAACCAAGAGAGAGAACAAAAAAAACGAGAAGAGAAGGAAAAGGAGAAGAACAGTGATGAAAACTGTCTGAAGCCATTCCTGTTGAGCCAGGCTGCGGAGCTCGCACATCGGACACACCGAAGCAAACGATCGAAAACAAAAATCCATGATGATCGTTCGCCCATTGTTGTTTACCTCTGAGGAATTTGTTTAAAGTCTTGGAGGACGTCCCGGTCCCGGACAACAGCCCTGTCTCGGAGGGCTGTGAAGATTTCGTTGGTGGTTGTGGTGGTGATGGTGATGGTGGTGGTGGTGGTGATGAAGATGATGTGGCTGCTGAAGAAGAAGAGGTAGGGCCGGTTCGGGTTTGGGGTTGTTGTGATTGTGGGACCGGTGTCTTCGCGGTGGCGCTACCGGCACCTGAAGGACCGTGTAGATGGGACGATATGTAGCACCATATACCCGGGCTTGCTGTGTGCCTACGCGGGTCAATTTTATCGCATCGTCAGTTGGATCCCGACGACAAAAAGTACATGCGAGTGAGAGAAAGATAGAGAGAGAGCCGGCAGCTTTTCTTTTTTAGCCCGTGTCGAACTCTCATTTCATTTTCAATCTTTCTCTTCTCGTTTATCGCGTGGCTTTGCGCGTGGACGGTCCAGGGAGATCCATGATGATTGGCGCCAAAAGTGTTCGCACTTTATCGAATCCTCGGCGAAGATTTTTCTGCCCTTGAGTCTCTGTGATTGCCCGTGCGTGCGTGTCTGTATGTGGGTGTGCGTGTGTGTGTATGTTTCTGTGTATGTCTGTTTCGGCTGCGTGTTGTTCGTTCGTCTTTTCGTTCCGAGACCGTCCGTGCGCAAAGTTGTAGACGGAGGCAGGCAGGCAGGCAATACAGGCAGAAATTCAGGCAGAAGAGTACACGTGTTCCGACGACAGCGTCAGGCAGCCAACAGCCAAAGAACGAAGCCGACAAATATTGACGGATTATCGTTATTTCCGTGGAGTAACTGTAAATTGCGAATTTGCCGAATGACGTGGCTGTATTCCTCTTCGTTTTTCTCTTGCTTTTCGACGTGTTCACGAGTCACGAACTTTGCGCTCGTTATTGCTGCATGCTCATGAACGGCGAGTACGTCTTTCGGACTTAAACGTTCAATCGTCACGTCATTAAGGTCCGTAACGCTGTGCGATTAAGTTCACATGATCATTAATCGATGGAAAATGCATCGTTTGCCTTTGGCTTTTCCAGGTGTAAATGTGCAATAATTGACCCATTAAGGTAGTCCTATCGCCAGGCTTCAATCCATAGGATTTTCATAATTTTTTTTTGAGCTTCACCAAATATATTAATAATCGTCTCTGTAAAATTTCAGGGTCGTTTATCGACCTAACTACAGAGAAAATAAATATTAAAATTGCGTATTTTTGTGAAGGTACTCCGAGACGACATACAAAAACCCAATTTCCGATCGCTACAAAAGTGGATATAATAGTGGAAACCCGTCGGATTCTTAAAAATAATCAGATTTACATACTTAACACTTGTAGTACTCCAGTGCCCTCGGAAAAAATTACGCTTATTGACCTAATTCTATGCAATATCAAGTTTAATTTGAACTTCCGGTATTGGATTTATTACCACTTACTACGATAAAGAGACGTGACAGCAAGGCAACAGCTGACTGTAGTCCTAACCTCATCTCACTCATTCGAATTTCCACACATAATTCATTTTTAACCGACATATTTCGCCGACACAAATTTTCCACGCTTTTTACCAGTCGTGGCCCGAATACAATGCTTTATATTTCCCGCACCTGACATTGTTTCGACAGATCGACGTTGAAAAGCATGGAGTTTAAATTCGCCTGGTTGAGTTGAAAGAGACGGAGGTAGAACCAATATTGCAAAATATCAAACCTAGAAATACCGCGCGAATCGTTGGAATAACTATCTTTCCATTTTTCCAATTAAATGTGACCATTCATTAGACGGTTTGCACATGGAAAATTTAGTTATTACAAATTTTTTTTGCATATGTTAAAAATATAAATTGTACAAGTCTCAAGTATGCTCAGTGGTATGACTAGTGTGAAGCGATAGGATTACCTTAACTACATATTTGTGAGGCCGAAACAAAGCACAATAAACGCAGCTTGCTTGAGAAAAAAAATTGCGAACGAATCGACAAAAATGTCGTTCTTCTTTTTCTCTCTCGTTTTGAACGTAGAGTCGGTAATGTTGCGAGTGAGCCCGAAAGCGTGCAAAATGGCATAAGCAGTGTCTCATTATCACATTACAATAAAACGATCTTTTTACGCCCACAGGCAACTAAATATGTTCTTTTCATCATCGCTGCTCCGCCGTCTCGACTAAAGTATTTCTCTCCGCTATTTCCACTATCGTGCACGTGACGTCCAAACGATGATCATTATGAGTATTATGGTTTTTGTTTGACAGTTAAGCGTTGGGTCTTGTTATGAGAATTGATACGGAACTTTCAGAGGTGTACAGATAGTCGAAAAAAAAGTAGATTCAATAAAAAAAACAGCGCACGTGTGTTTGATAATGCCGTCGATGGTTGTTTGACAAGATTAAGATGAAAATAGAAGAAAAAAGATGGGATTCAAAGTACCTAGCAAGCTTTCGGTTAATAGTGAGTATCTTCTGTGTCCAGTGTAGGAAACAAGATCCGGCTACACTCACCGAACGTCAGAAGCGAATTACAGAGAGAGAGAGAAAAAAATACACAGAAAGAATGAATAGACAAGTAACAAGGCGCGAATATATGTCGATCATATGGTGGTCTCTTTCGAAAGGGGGCCAGGGGAGGTAGCGAGGAATTTAAGAAACACACTGCACGAAAGAGACATCTGGAAAACGTTATACGGAAAAACGGTGACAGACATATCTTGCCCGAGATTCGAATGAAAACCCCGTAGAATGTGTAATTAAGATTTGGCTCTCGTGCCGAGAGACAAGTTACAAAATAACTGCTGAGAATAATATTGCTCGAATGTCCAGATCTTCCTCCGTTCCGTTTTGTCATACGCGTAAGGAAAATGTATATTTCTTTCTTTTTCGTGTAGATACGACCTTTGAGAAATGACTTTTATCGAAGCATTTGTAACAACGTGGAATAATAATGTGAGCTTCGTATACTGACCATCGTCGGAGATGTCACCGGGTATGCCACGCGTGTGTTGAGACGGCGAGGGCGATGGATGCTGCGATTGCGAGCTGTGAACCTCGTGAAGCGAATCGAGGCTGCCGTATCGCGTCGGTGCTAAACAAACGGATTCCAATGAAGGCTGAAAAAGAATATACGAAATTATATACTCGCACCGTCACTGGTAAAGCGATCGAGTTCGACATCCTTTGAGACTCCCATTATAAATATGACATATTTATATTGTAATATTTGAAACTCGCAAATTTTTTGGCAAACATTTAATAGCCTCGACGCAATGTTTTCTCTCAAAATACGTAACTCACTTTTGGTGTAAATTTTAATCTAATCATTGTGAATTGGATTTTAATTTGTCTTGAATGCGAAAAAATGCAAAACTTATTTTGTGAATTTTTTTGTATTTACAATTTTTTGTGATTTTTTTTTAATTCACAGGATTTTTTGTAAATATTCACTTTTTTGTGAATATTCACAATTTTGTTCTGTGAATTTATTTGTATGTTAAGAATATTTGCGAATACAATTGTATTTGTATGCACGCATGTGAATACAAATAAGTGAAGTATGAATAAATTTCTATTTATATTCACATGAAAGTCACGATGTGAATAAATTCGTATTCGTATTTATAAATATAATTACGCCCAACTCTGATTTTGGCACACCCTTATATATTTCGATCCAACCACCAACATTTTTTCGCCATCAACTCACCTCTTTATCGGTCTTGAACTTTTTTATAACACCGTTATTCATCTTCTCGCCGAGTATGTTGCTCAGTTGGCTGCTGGCTTGAGCTTTTTGTCGCGCGGTCGGTTGTTGTTGAACGGCGATCGAGAGAGGCGTGAGTCTCGTGGTGGATCGCGACCTCGTTTGCCTGTCGTCGAGGTCGTTGCTCGAGTGGTCGATTAGCCGTTCGTCGACATTGTCATCGAGTCTATCGGATAGAAAAGGCGATCCTACCGTAGCGTCGACAATACCATCGAGTATATCGTCGTTTTCCATTTCGCGTTTCGCCAATTGCCACTCCATCTCGATTCTTCGTCTCTCCTCCTCGCGTTTCTCGGCCTCGCGTCTCTGACGATGTTGATCGCGTTGGAGCATTGCTTTGGTCTCTTGCTCGAATCTTCGTATTCTCTCCTGGGTCGTTGCGCTGAGCCCGGCGTAAGTTCTTATCGTGACCTCGTCGTTGCTCTGCTTCGTGTCGTTCGAGGTATTCGAGATTGTCGAGATGGCGTCGAGACTGCCGGGCTCGTTGTCGCTGCTGTTCAATCGGCACGGGTCCAGACTGAGCGAGGCGTTGGAATTTTGGAGCTGTTGGGCCTGCTGAACGTTCTGCGGACTCGTCGTGTATTTCGTACGACACGACGAATTGCCGTTCATCGAAGACGCGTTGTTGCTGGATGACGGACTACCGAGGTTGCCTCGGTCCGATCTTTCCGCTGGATTCGTCGACTTGTTCTCGTGCATCATCACCATTTCGCTCACCGAGCACTGACGCTCGTTCAGCGCCATACTCGCTCGTATCGTTGCCAGCGTTTCAGCCTCCAGTTTCGACTTGGCCTGCGAACGAATCAGTTACTCCGATTAGGAGCACGGGCACCGCGAGACTCGTAATTAATCATTTCGTGTCGTCACTGCAATCTCAAGTCACGCTTCTTTCGCGATCTTTTGTCCAAAAGGTCAAAAAGAATCGAAAAGCCAGCGCGCGGCTCGCGCAATCGTGACGGACGAAAATATTTCATTGCAAAAGAAAAATTAAGGCCTTGGGCCACAGTAACGGGTATAAAATCATGTGCGAATTTAACAATTTCATTTCGTATGAAAAAGTGACTCACTCATAAAATTAATTACACATCTATTTAGTATGAATATCAAGCTGTTAGAAATTTTTTTTTTCGATGTACAAAATGGCCGACTACTCGAAACTTCTCGAAACAGGTTTTTTCCGATTGGCGTGACAAATAACTTCAACAATTTTCACTCGGTTTACTTCAAATTAAAAAGTTATGTTCCTAATTGCATTTCGCAGAGAAGTACGTACGGAATTTCCGATTAATCGAAAACTTTTCATTTTATGAGCAGTTTATGAGCAGTTATAACGAAATCTTTCACTGAAAATTCATTTCTTAAGTTCAAATACCTACAACTTTTGAATAAAACTATTTTTTAAATTCCGTACGTACTTCTCTAGGTATTCTAATGTAGATTGACGAGAATTTTTGTTTTTTGTTCTAGGTCAAAAATTATGGATGCTAAATGTCACGCCGCGAAGCGCCTTAAAAAAGATAACATAAGAAAATATTAGTAGTCGACCATTTTGTACATCGAAAAAAAATATATTTTTTCTAGCAACTTGATATTCATACAAAATAGATGTGTAATTAATTTTATGAGTGAATCACTTTTTCATACGAAAAAAATTGTTAAATTCGCACATGATTTTATACCCGTTACTGTCGCCTAAGGCCTTAAGGCGAGAAATCCCTTTAGAATTTAAAAAAAATCGATTTTTTTTTACATGTTTCGAAAGTATGGTACCCAAAGAATATACTGACCAAAGGAAAACTCGAAATATTGAATATTTGCGGAGTTATCGCATATAGTCTAGAGCGCGGGGACAGCATGCGGTCAGGTAGCGAGTCACATGTTGAAACTTTAAACGCGATTATCTCGAAACTACTTTTTCAAAAACTGCTCGTGTTGTAGCTCAAAAAGTTATCGACCGATTTGAATGAAATTTTGGGAGGTTACTCACAGTAATATTATCGGAAGGTAGCCTAAAGTTTGAAAGGTAGCGTGTAAATAAATAATTTTTTTGGGGTCAAATATGTCGAAAAAATGGTCAAAAATTCGAACTTTGGAGTAAAAAGGCTCCCAAATTTTCAATTTTGCACTTTTTCATCATTTCTTAGGTATATCCTTCCCCTTAATATGTCAGTAAACGAATGACACTTATGAAAATCTTTTTCAGATCAACAGAAAAAGAGTGACTGCAGCACTTTTCGATGTCGCGGAAAACAGACGTCCGAAGACCCTTAATAACGCCGCCATTTTGTTGGTCATCCCAAAAAAAAATTTTTTTTAACTTGACAGTTATAACAAACTCATGTCCAAATTTGAAAATGATCAGATTATTTTATCCCCTCTAAAAAAATTCCCGAAAAATACCTATTTTTTACGCTCCTAAAGGGATTTTTCGCCTTAAGTAAACAACGTCTGATACCTTCTCGTCCTCGTGATCTTCGCTCTCGTGCTCGTCCTGTCCTTTTCTCCTTCTCTGTATCTTTCTGTTAGCTGCGGATATGATTGAGGATACAATATCCCTAGCGGAGACCATTTCTCGCATGCCTGTTAGGTGAAGAAAATGAAAAAAAAAATAATAAACTAAAGAAGCAAGCAAAATAAATGAGAAAGTGTCAGATGTACAATAAAGTAAAATGAAAACGAACAGTAACGATGTGAACAAAAATGATAAAAATATGTGTGTATAAATATAAAAACGTAGATGGCGAAAAAGTAAATGAAAAATTTTTGCGCTTTCACCCTGGTAATGACGATGAGAATAATTGTGGTGTGTTGTGGTAAAATTAAAAGTAAGAAGCGTTCGTCTCACAGGACGAAAAAAGAATGAATACTATTGTGAAAGCGTAGCTACGTATAATCGAATGTCACTCATCTACAGATGATATCAAAATCCTCTGGCAATACCTTCGACTTTCTGAATGTTGTTCAGTAAGAGGCTGTGATTCGTGTGGGAGGTTGTTTCGACCTCGCTACCGTCCGCGGGTAGGCTCAGATTCACGCTTAATCGACTCAAGTCGTCTAAATCTTCTTCGCAGAAGAACCAGTCGACCTGCGGAGCATTGGCTGGAATTAAATTCTCTACCCCCAACGTAACGTCTCGTGACGTGGGCTTGTGTATTTTATTGTTCAATTTTCGTCTCTCAACTTACGTTGTTCAACAAGCTTTCGACGATTCTGCACTGATGCGACATATCAGTTACCATTGTTACCATGTTGTCTCTGGATCCGCTCGCCCTGACGAGGGTCGGTCCGAATACAATAGCGAGATTCTTCGCTTCCATTTTGTTGACCTCACTGTGCTCGACGACGCGTTTCAGGTGAAACATAAGGTGTTTCAGAGTCTCGAAATGATGCTCGGGAAGGTCCCTCAGTAATTTTCGTATGGTGGCCATCCGCCTCTGCGGATCCTCGATCTTGTCGGCGTCGATGAACATTGGATAGAGATCGGCGGTCAACAAAGAGTCCGGTAATTGACGGAAAAAGGACTTGAGTAATGAAGATATGACATTGACGTCGCTCCAGCGTGGATCCTGATATCGAAGACAGACGATACGTATTATCATTTCATTGTGGAGATTTTTTATCAGTTGAAATATAAATTAACGGGCTACATCTACCTAAGTGGGTAAAAGATTGCATTTTCCCAAAATATTTTTACTCGATCGTATTACCGTTTAGCTATATTGCATGATATTTCAATTTCATTCATATAAAAAAATGCATTCGATCAAAAAATCAATTTCATCGAAATATTCCTAAAATTGAATGAACTACAGCTTCTAACAGTCGGCCGGGCGAGAAATAGCAGCACCACACTTCAAACTTTAAGTAACATTTTCAAAACATCGATTTTGTTTTTTTTTTGTTGCATTATCCGATAGTATAGACGCTTATAAACATGCTGTTCATATACTTGCATAAACGTAAGTAGACAATTTATATGAAAATTCCGCACTCGAAACTTTAAACACGTTTTTGTCGAAATGTCGTTTTTCAAAACGGTGTACTCTCTCAAAGGAAGAGTTTTCAAGGTATCCATCTTAAATTTTGAGACAACTTGTTTCCCGCCATTCTTTATCATGCTATGGAAGCTTTTTTTAATCTTCATATTTTTTTAACGAACAAGTGTCCAAAAAATAGGCTAAATTCGATACTTTTTTTCAAACCGCCGCAATTTTGTCAATTTTGATCAAATTAAAAAAAAAACCTCCATAGCAAGATAGCGGCATTCATACTGATTGATAATCTTTTTACAAATTTTGTTCCAAATAATATTTACGGCCACAACTGCGTTCATCGTGGGGATTTTTTTGCAAAGACATTTTCAACTCAAAGTTTTTATCTTCAACGGTTAAAAAAAATGTAAAAAAAAAAGAAATAAACGTTAAAAAAATTATTTTTTGTTCTTCATGAGTGCATTGATTTGACATAAAAAATCAGACTGATTAGCGTATTTTAACTATCGAAAAAAATCGCGAAAATCAGCTGTTTTTCGACCCGTTACACTGTGATGACTTCTTGACCCTCATTCGGCACACTTCACTTCACTGGAGATACGTACTCGGCACACTGGGATTGTTTGCACCCCAGCGACAAAAACCGTTATAATAAATAAACTCTTTAATTTTTTTGCTTGAATTTTTTTTGGGACTTCTTGAAAGCTTCTTTTTCAAAGTAGTGTAGGTTATATAGCCGAAAATTTGATTTGAGTATGTTAAAAAATTTAAATTGCGAAAGAAGTTTAGGTCCTAAAAATCTATGAAATATGGTCGTGGGGTGCAAACCATCCCAGTGTGCCGAGTAAGGGTTAAATGCGTTTTTCTCGAAACACCGTTTTCAATGTCGGTGGACGCGCTATCTCGAGAACCACTCGACGGATTGTTGCCAAATTTACAGGACATACGACAAGAAACATTTAAAGGTCGTTGACGATCTCACTTTTTGATTACCCATCTTCATTTATTAATAGTTGCGTAAAAATGGTGACTTTTTTCATAGATTTTGTATGCTCGAGTTTCGATTCATCACCACGTTGTTAAAAAACAGATTTAAAAAATCGACGATCGTCAACGATTCGTATTTATTGTTAACATGAATAACCCTATTGGTTTTTAGATTTCGGGCGGACAGTTTAAGCTGGAGTGTGTCCACCGCCAAACGTCGCGAAAAGAAAATTTCATCATCTGCCGGCGGCCACGTTTTTGTTGTTTTTCTGTATTTTTTAGTGATTTTTATTTAAAGGCTGTCAATATATGTACCTTAGTGTTGAAAAAAGCATTTCCTTCTCACCAGCCGTATCCCAGAAAAAAAATCGGAATATGGCCATTTTTCGGGCCTCTAGATAGATATAGTCCCTTAATTCAAAAAAAAAGAATGAACCAGCTCGTGTGTACCTGTAAGTTTATATTCTCAAATCCCTTGTTCACGCTCTCCGTGAGTTGCGAAATAGCCGCTGTATTGCCGGGTACCCGATAGATCCCGATAACTTCGAGGCCTCTCGCCTCAACGATACTCGTACACATTTCGACGATAAGCGGCACGAATTCCGAGAAAGATGACTGCGAATCGAGAAGCACAGAAACACCGTTGATTCAAGGAAACGAAAAATACGATTCGTAAATGGCCCGAAGGACCGAAAAAAAACAGCCCACGTGAAAGTATTCTCACCATTGGACAAAGTTCGAGGGGTACTTTGAAAGTAGCACCTTCCGGTGGTAATTGGGCAGTGGGTGACGACGGTGATCCAGCTTGACCGTGCATTCTTCTCAATTGTTTGGCTACGCGGCCTTTCCACGTTTTCGTTTTCGGCGATGGCAACGGCTCGACCGTCTGGCTTGGCTTTCTCGTTTTATTCACCGGCGATTGGCCGGTTGGCGAGCGATTTCTGAAAGACGTGAGCTTCCTTATGCCTTTGTGGCTCGGCAGGGGGCTGAGCCTCTGTCCGCTCGTTTGAACGTTCGCGCCACTCGGAGTGGTTGGTCCGGGCGTCTGTGGTACAGCCTGTTGCTTCGACGTGCTCGAATTAGCGTCCTGCAATTAGAGCACAGGGGGTATTAAAAAAAAGCTATGCTAATTGGACAATTTTGAAAGTTCAGAAATCAACAAAATGTGCAAATCGTGCAAAAAGTACATTCGCACTTCCGATAGGACTGAAAACGACCACAGCTTCCTCGAATAGTTACTACTCCATTCCTCTACAGTAAAGACGTTTGCACTTTGGTGTCGATTTTTTGTTTTATTTTTTTTTTTCAGAGTCGCCCCGACGTAGCAAAGTTGAATTCTGCGAATCTCCGCTCGAATGGTCAGATCGGCACAAGACCACGACACGTCCGACGTTAAAGAGTAATTACGACGAGTGGGCGAGACCGTGTTCTCGTAGGGAAGCACATTCGTGGCCGTGTACCAGTGTGACGTTTAATAGTCCATTAGCATAGCCGGCTTAGTGCGATCTCCGCGGTCTCTACGACGACGACCACGGGCCCAATTAAGTCGTATGATAACGACGACGACCACGACGACGATCCCTCGCATAATGGATTCCGGTTGTCTTTCGCAAAACGCAAATAGACCAATCGACGCGCCAGATCGAGACGTGCGAGACATTTGAAAAGGCGAAAACACGCGCGAAATGTTCAATCGAAATAGATTTGCTAGTTTCATTTTTCATAGCCACTTGGTCAACGTGAAAAATCAATACTGCTGGGAAGTTTTCGGTGCGTTTTTTAATAAATTAAGGGGCTATGCCAGTGCGGCGCTTCAAAAAAATCGATTGTTTTGCCTTTTTCGAAAATTTACTTTCATGAATATGAGATGAGATTTTTATACTTTCAAAATTTTTATACTTTCAAGAATATGAGATTTTTCAAATTTGCTGACATTGTAACTCAAAGAGCAATAATCCGATTGACTTGAAATTTGAACTGAGTACTCTTGAACATATTTACTCTACAATGACGTAGGATATTTTTGATTGGATGAAAATTGACGATTTGGCATTGAAAAAAACGACCATTTTATAGGCAAGAAAACAGACTTTTTTTCATAACTACGCCATTTTGTTAGATTTTGATATTTTACGAAAATCCTACGTCATTGTACAGGAAATACCTTCCAGTTTAACGACATTTTTTCCTTTTTCGGTTTCAGCTACTCAATCGGCCGGAATCATGTCAGCAGTGGAGGAACTTTTTTTTTGGCGCCTCCGAAGGCAGCGCATAAGTCGCTTGGATCTCAATATTTTTCTATGAAAAAATTATGTAATATAGGTCAAATATAGCCAAATATGTTCTTAATTTTCCGAAACATTTAATTGGGTACTTTTCTTCCAAAAAATTCCCGAAAAACACCCAAATTTTCAGCGTTCACACTGGTATAGCCCCTTAATGGAATGAGTGAAAGATATCGAGATCCTTTTTTTTCACTATACAAGAGAAGCGGAGAATTTAATATTACCGAGGGTTTCTCGGCTGCCGCGTGCTTGTGGAGGGCTCGCAGCCATAGTGCCATCGATGCAGCGTCCTCGGTCTGTAGTAAAATCTCAGCCGTTGGATTCGCGACTCGTAGCACGTGTTTCCGTTTCGTGTAGTCATCGGCAACATCCACCAGCGAGCATCTCACGTCCACGCTCTGTCCGGCCTCACCGTCACTCGTTGCTGATGGACTCTGAAAATAGAATGCGTACGGTTACTCGAAGAAACTCAGGAAGATACGATAATAATAATAAGAGTATAAGGTACGATCGAAGGTTCTTCCTGCTCTTCGGAAATGCAATAAAATCGGAAATTCGTGGATAACAAACAAGCGTTTAAGGGGCCACTCCACATTGAAAATTTCAAAAAATCGAAAGCAAGCAAGACTTGAAGAAATCGGATTTTGTACGGTGCAGGAATTGCCGATTGAGTTTAGGTAAGAGTTTTTCATAGTATAAACTTCAAACGCGTTTTTTTCGAAACTCTTGAAATTTGAACCACATATTGTAAACATGAATCGCAACAAGATGACCCTCGATGGATTTAAAATTTTGATTTTTACTCGTTTTTTTGCGAAAAACTGCGAAAAAAACGCGTTTTTTTTACTTTTTGCGTTTTCATCTGCTATTTTTTTATTTTTCGATAAAACTTTATATCCAAGGGTCATTTTGTAGCTGGTGTCATACTGGATCTAATGGACTTTGATTTTTTTGTTTCTGACAAGCAGTTGCCGAGTTGTGATGGAGCTACCTGCCCACCTATTTTTGAGGCGTTACGTTAAACTATAGTTTTTGTACTTAAAAAAGAATACAAATGAATTAAATTTTTTTTAACGTATTTCAAGACTTTATTTATCAAGCCCAACAACTTTTATATTCATATCTTTGATAAAATCCTTTAAAAAAATCGCGAAAATAGCCTTTTTTCGTAGCTCCAAAGTGGACTGGCCCCTTAAACAATAGTAACTTCTTTGCAGTCTCAATAAAAAAATTTCTACACTGTCGGTTTTGTGTCTCGTGTACAGACATTCATCGAAAAATGTCTACGGTCCAGCGAGTTAGTAAATTATCGGGACACTTTTTCCAAGCATGAAGCGAGTCGAACTTCCGGTTTTTCTACACTCGACACTTTCCCGTTTTTCGCTGGATTCATGATTAATCCACTGTCGAAGTACAGTCGACGGTAAACTGCGTGCAATTTCTTTTACAAGGCCCGCGAGATTGTTTACCCAGGATCCCGTCGATCCCCATCGTCTCAAGCGCCTGCCAAAGAGTCCGTGTGTACTGAAGTGCAACGGTATGCACGAGTAAGAGCTGCTGTCACTCGATTTCAACATTTTGTCAAGATTCTCTCTCGATCTCTCTCCAGTGTCAATTCGAAGCAACAGTTTTACAAAGAACAACGAAGAGCCGAGGAGCCCGATATTTTCACGTAGCTGGACATTGGAAAATGGATAGAGCACTTTCACGAGAATTCACGAGTGGTTTTTAGAAATGGGAAGAGCGAAGGCAACGCGAGGCATAACACGACGAGGGAATCATCGCGACACACGCGATCTCGCGCGAGAACTCTCGCGATTGCGGTAATGTAATGCTCGGTGCTAACAACACCGTTGACTTCCCGATGTGGTTGGCTTCGACATTTGCGGTGTTCGCGAACGGTCTACGTGAAATGCCCCCCACTCGCGCGCGCTCGGAGCGAGCGCGAAGTTAAAAAGAAGAAGAAGAAGCACCGTATGAAAAACCTTTCACCTCGATATTACTCGTCACACTCGGGCATCGTTTAATATGCATGCGCATCCAATCCGTCCGGAGTAACTAATAAATTCATTCGCGTTATCGTTAATTGTCGAACGTCGAACATTCATATTGAAAGGCCATTCGTAATTTTTTCTCCCAACAGGCGTTCGCAAATTGTTGTCACATTTTTTAATGGTTTTTTTTTGTTTTTTTAAACTCGTGCACACGAATTATCGCCGTTTGACAGATCGATTCAGGCAGAATCGTGTCAAGTTAAATGTCGACAATTTTCTTTGCGTTTCACGATAACGATCGTTGTACATTTTATAAGTGCGAAATGGTTGATTTTCACTTGAAACTGAGAGTTATCACAGAATCGTTAATTTCACTGCCGTTGGCTTTATCGAATCAATTTTGTCCTGCAGCTCCGTGCAATTAATTCCTTTATCGTGCACACTGAGGTACTCGGACAAACTGCGTTTAATACAGCACTGCTTTTTTTTACAACGGGAATTACCGCGCTGGTTGTACAAAATGAGCGTAGACGATATTAGAAATTCGTACGTGAAACTAACAATTGTCATCTGCTAATTGACTTTACGAGCAATTTTCACTGCGGCCAATTTCCGTTTTCTCGTTTTATTTCATCGATTCGTTTATTTTTCACGCGAGCGAACAGTAATGGGCACTCTCGGTGAAATTGCGGCAATAAAATGGTTGGTTTTATTCCCACGGAGAGAAGAAAAAACCAACAGCTCGGAATTACACGAATTAGCAATGCAATGAATGATCAATTTTACTAGAATTTTACTTCTGCATGGAAATTCACGTATTCCGCACACGGAAAATTTGACATTCACTCGATTGTTTTTCGGGAAAGTTTCTTGCGCGGTAAAGGCAAAAGTGACGCATTAGAAAATTTCGCGCAACGTCAAGATCATGTTTCTAAGCGTTCGAAATAAGATGGAGTGCTCTCGACGGCGAGGATCTTTGAGGGACTTCGACGGGGACCAACGCACTGGCCGAAAGTTCTCGGATTTCTACCGCTCGTCAATCCCGCGGGAATGATACGAGG
The DNA here is from genome assembly GCA_944452715.1 of Ophion slaviceki. Classification (NCBI taxonomy): domain Eukaryota; kingdom Metazoa; phylum Arthropoda; class Insecta; order Hymenoptera; family Ichneumonidae; genus Ophion; species Ophion slaviceki. The sequence goes on along the minus strand of OX101788.1, from coordinate 13,802,856 downwards.
GGCAAAAAAAATATACGGAGGGAGAGAAAGAGAGACAGAGGGAGACGACAAAGAGTAAAAACGACGACGGTAGAAATCTTCTGGGTCTAGGTTGCGGTCGCGATAATGCGACCGCCACTCCCCCTCCGGTGATACTCTATAACGTTACGATACAGCGTTCCGGGTTTACGCGACTTCTCTGACCATAGTGAGGCACCCTCACGGTCTCTTAATATTCTCGGGAGCAACCTCGTCAATGACAATTTTGCGAAGCTCGCGATTTGGCGAAAGTTTTTCATCGTCCCACGTAGTTATATACCTGGCTGAAAATATCGATCCGCGGCTTGTGGCGATCGAAGTATCGAACTAATAATTAAGGGGTCTTCTCACTTTAGACGCTGAAAAATGCTATTTTTATAGATTTTTTAAAATAAGGTTATATTATAGATATTGATATAAAAGTTGTTACACTTAATAAATACACTTTCGAAATACATATGAATCTTTTTTGTTACTTATTTAAGTCACTATTTATAGACGAAAATGGGAGTTGAAAAATGTCCTAAAAAATTGTAGCTCTGCGCTGTTGATGAAATCTCGGAGACGGATCAGCCGAAACAAAAAAAATCAAACGGTTTTAGATTCAGTATGTTAATACTGTCTATACTTTCGGTCTCTATTCGACTCTATTCGGTCGAAATTTAATACTTTCGGTCTTTAGAGTGGCCTGAGGCCGATTTTTTAAACAAATTTTTGGAAAGTGAAAAATTTCGTCGGATGATTGTCAATAACAAATGAGCTATGCAATATAAAAAAAATCCTACGTACTTCCATAGACAATGTATTTTTCAAGATATATTCAACATTTCAAGTGAATCGGTTGAAAAATGTCCGAGTTAAGTTTCCGGCCAACTTAAAAAATGCAGTTTTGAGATAAACGCTGCACAGTCGCCATTTTGAAATTTATTGCTTCAAAAAAATTATTGTACACAGCCACTGATATGTATGATAAACACCCTTCTTGTAAACACGATTTATTTTATAGTTTTTCTGTAAAAAAAAGCCTTTTTTTGCCTCTAGAGTGGCCTAACCCCTTAATGGCTATAACGCATATCAGACGATTTTTAATATATACAAAAATAACAAAATGGCGAACATTTTTGCAAAAACAAAAAAAAACGTTTTTTTCGCCGTTTTTGGCGAAAAGAAATAGGAAATATCAAAATGTGAAAAAATCCTTGATACGCGCTATACCTATAGTTGTAAAGAATATGTGGTTAAAATTTCATAAGGATCGGTTCAGTAGTTTCGAAGATTTTATCAACAAGCCGTCGCAAAACGTTGTTCTGAGAAAAAACGCGTTTAAAGTTTGTTTAGGTTACATAAATACATACCATTTTTTTAAAATGTATCTCGAAAGTGTATTTATTAAGTATAACAACTTTTGTATCAATATCTATAACATAAACCTACCAAAAAAATCATAAAAATAGCCTTTTTTAGCGTCTAGAGTGAGAAGACCCCTCATCAAAAAAACTACTAAATAATTCTTCAAAAATGTACCAACCATTAAAAATAGTCGAAAAAACAAGCCAAATAAAAAATCGAAGACGTGTGCATGGACTTGGACATTTACGGTTTTCAGTCCAGCATTCTCTCCCTCGTGTGGATCGAAGAGCCGAACGAAAAGCGAGAGACAGTAAAGGCGCACCAGAACTCACAATTTCCGCTGGGCTGTGCCGAGTAGAGCAATGCAACGATTACGAAAGCACAATTATCGAAGTATGACGAGGTAAAGAAAGACAAAAAAATACGCGATGCATGACATCCGAGCACTTTTGCGGAGGACAGGAAGAGCACGGAGTTGCCCGTTAGGATTGCCAAGCGAGAATAGACACTGGCTCTCCAATCGTGAGATTGGGAAATAGTCAGCGTTGTGCCAACGAATTCATCGATCGCCGTGGACGAATAAATAAAATGGTGCTCGTACGTTTTTTTTTCTCATCGTCTTCCGGACGTGGGGCATCCACAATGAGAATGCAGTATCTCCGATAATGCGGTGAGTGCAAAAACAATCATGACAAACTGAAACGTGACGGTATCAGGGGGGAAAAAAAACGTGCCGTAACTTCGCGCTCGGAGAGCAAATTATTTACAAAAAGTGACAACGATTTCGTCGGAGGCACGGTGCTAACTTCTGTCTCATTTCGAGGCCGAGGTTCGAGCTCGTTACGGGCACGCGCGAATGCGTGTCTCCCGATGGATGTCCCTCGGAATTTATTATCTCAAACGTTTCGAGTCTGTGTATGTAAAAGGCTCGTCGTCAGGCTCTTCTGTCCCCCCCCCTCTCTCTCTCTCTCTCTCTCACTCTCCGTGTGTTCTTCGCCACCATACACACAGCGCCATAATAGCTCGACCCTCTCGGGTAATACGTGACCAGCGATCATCAATCTTCTCGATCGATCTTCAATAACCCAACCACACAGCACCAGCCAAACCTCCGAACATAGACTGCAAAAATAACGCGTCGCAATTAGAAATGAAACGTAATCAAGAGGTTGGTCACTTTGCCAGGTGGTAAAAAACGAAACCATCCTTTGTATATTTACAAATTGACAATTTTTTGTACAGTTTTCCTATCTGAGGATTTCCCGTTGGCTTTCTCCTGGCACAAGAAAAAAGCAACTTTTTTTGAGGGGCTACATCTACCTGGAGGCCAAATTGCCAAATTACGATTTTTTTCTGGAAAACGGTTGGTGAAAAAAGAAACGTATTTTTTAACACGAAGCGACTTATATTAACGGGTTAGCCCCACTTGCGATTTTGAAAAAATCGATTTTTTTTTATTGCATTTTTTTGAAGTGCAATTTGAAGTGCAGTTTTTTTTTGATGCCCGGAATAGATGACTCTATGTAAGTTTACAAAAAAAAAAATATTTTCTTCGTGTAAACTGAAATTGAAACTTTAAACGCGTTTTTCTCAAAATGGCATTTCTGAAGTCGGTGACCAAGATTACTCGAACACTAATGAACCGATCTTCTTGAAATTTTGCAGGCTTATTTAATGCATAAAAATGTAGTCTTTAATCGTTCGATTTTTTTCGTTAAAATCGAACCACTAACTTTGACTGTCCGCCATTTTGTGAAAAATGAATATTTTTTAAAATCCTTCGATTAAAGACTAGTTTATACTTATATTTGACTAAATCCATCCGCATTTTTTGTTCAGATGATCCACTTCGCCGCAATGTTGGTCACCGCAAACCGTGTATATGAAAACATTATTTCATTGACGGCCATTTGCCACTAAACAATGTAATATTTTTCAATAAAAAAATTACTGAAAGTTCTTCAAGATGTGTTCTTTAAGATGGTATTGTTACGTATGCCCCGCTTCATCACACTCACTCTATAAACTCCACTAAACCTGGACCACCACGTCACCAAAAAAATCAACTTCGTTAACCCCATCGTCCGACCGAACCTCCTCGCGGACTACTGACGCTCTCAGCTCGAGCCTCAGCTTATAAAAGACATCCGGGAATATTCTATATACAACCTATTGGCGCCGAAAAGGCGACATTGGTCAACCCGGCCTTCACCGATTCCATGGATCAATACCCGAGGATCACATTCTATATACAACTATTGGCGCCGAAAAGGCGAGTTTTGTCGTTAAAAAGCAAGGCCTCTACCGACTCACTTGGACAAGCACTCGAGGATCATAAAACTGGGAATTCGAAGGATATCCTCCACATGTACCACAACGAGAGAGTCACCTCTGAATCAGACCACCCCTTGAACGAGTTACACGTGGAAGCGCGAATCAATACGATACAGGGATATCGGAGAGGGAAGAGAAACCCCTTCTCGTACCCATAAAAATCTGCACTCCCAGAATTACTAGGTCACCACGATTTTTACCACCGGCGCAAAGCCTACTTACGACGCACGCCACCCCAACCCCACTACAAATTATCTCTGGACCACCACGATATTAGGACACCAATTGCAGTCACCCCATCGAGTGATCGAACCACCCCGCGAAACATTGTCGCCTGCAGCACGTGCCCAAGCCTATAGGAGGCACGCGAATATTCTAGTTAAGAACGAGCAACACCGAAAAAGCACGCTTGTCGTAAAAACTCAAAGCACCTCGTAAACGGAAATCAGCTAAATGAAGCTACATCTGATATTGGTATCCAGCTCATACCTACAAGAAACATCTGAATAATCTTCATGAAAGCTATCGGCGCCAAGAAGGCGGGCTTTGTCATGAAACTCCAAGGGTACCTTGAACATCGGAACCAGCCGAATCACCCCTTGCACAGGTTGAAAAGAGAAGGAAACGCTTAGCCGACACAAGCCCGATGATATCACAGCCACCGACTGAACTATAAAAGGAGGCACCTCTGACCCACGATTATTAATATCCGGAGGATCGTAAAAACCGACTATGCCAGGAATCGAAGGAATACCCACCACGAGTACCGACACGAAGAGAACCTCTTAGTGAAATTACCAAGCATTGGAGAGGGAAAGTCACCCAAGGTTTTCGACACGTGGAAGACCTTTCGAGAGAAGACCACCCCCGAGAAAGGGGTATAAAAGGAAGGACTTGGAACACAGCAGCGTTCAGTCTACTTGCGACTTCAACCCCGTGGCCGGAGTTACGCCGCAGCCGGTCGCGGTCAATATCCAGTCTCAATCCGTCTGTCTCAATCTCAACCTCGCGGCCAAAGCTACTTCAGTCTCAATCTCAATCTCCAGTCTCAATCCGTCAGTCTCAATTTCAATCGAGCAATCTGCGTCGAAGTTTCAACGCGTTCAGTTCAGTTCAGTCTAGTCTCGACTTCAACCCCGTGGCCGGAGCTACGCATCAGTCAGTCGCGGTCAAAGTCTCAGTTTCCATCTCGACCTCATGGTCGAGGTCTCAATCTCAATCGAGCAGTCTCAGTCAAGGTGTCAACGAGTGCAGTCTCAATTTTAACCACGCGGCTAAAATCTACGTCAGTCAGTCTCAATCTCAACATCAAGTCCGAAGACTAAGTCGTCGTGAGCAAGCAGCCAGTCGCAGCAGTCATCGAAGTGGTACCAGTCCAGCAGTCGCAGTCTCAGTCTCAACCATACGGCTAAAGGTACCGTCACCGAAGCCTACCAGTTGAAATTCAGCAAGGTTCACTGTACGTATTGTCCAGTCGCAATTCAACTTCCAATATCGGTCAAAGACTCTCCTCAAAAGAAGTCTCAGCCATCACGAGGAGTTCAAATTACCAAATCTAAACCCTTGCATCATCACCGTATCTTTCAACCTCAAGACCCTGCAAGATCTATTTTAATTATCGAATACAGCCTAAATCTAAACCGCAACCGCTGTAATCAATTGCCTTCCAAGAACTATATCGTTATCTTGAACATTGCAACCATTTCAACTATTTAATCGTGTGTAAATGTTGTAACTATTTAATCTCGTGTAACCATTGTACGAACACTACAAATCGTTCGACATACGTGTTAATATTATAACTATTTAATCTCCATGTAATCTCGGTGTGAACATTATAATCGCGAAGAAATTGTAGCCACTATAATCCAAATCTTAAAACATTACCGCCGATAATATAAATTATAACTACGATTATTAGACGACCATTGCAACGAAAGGAACAAACGGCGAATTATCTGGAAATAAATAGAGTAAGCAAAGCATTTATGCAAAAACTCTCGTATTATTCGATCTTCCTCGAGACCAACGCATTATCCAACCGTCATTCTTCCCATATCAAAGACGTGACTTCCGTCCCTGGGTAAAGGACTTAATTGTCTTGACCCGAAAGCGAAGTCAACACCGTGTTGCGTCCTCTCTAAGATTCGATAAGTTCACGGGGACGTAACACAAGAAAAATTTTGGTGTCAGAAGTGGGATTTAAAACGCTCTCGATATGGGAAAAACAGAATGACCACACAAAGAACCCCAGTAAAGGGATCCGAAGAGATAAATCTATTGCATAAAGAGGACAGAGAACCCCTAGAAGACATACCCAAATCAGCAGCTGGCCCATCCGGCATAGCAAATTTACCAACTCTTGGTGCTAATCACCCCACCTTTGATGAAAATCGTTCCACTACCTCCGAATTAAGGAGATCAGAACAACGGCTAGGACAGCTGAACCTAAATCTTAATCAAATACAAGAAACTAGAATCAGAAATATGCCTGATATTCCTGTCTCAATCAAATACGCCCTTGAAGCCGTTCCGATTTTCGATGGACATAATATCCCGCTGGCTCATTTTCTAGAAGGATGCGAGGAAGCACAACAGATGATGCCTGTGGACGCACAGCAAAATCTTGCGCTAATATTGAGAAATAAATTAAGAGGGGAAGCCAGACGCGCTGTTCACGGCGTGAAGCTTCAAACGATATCAGCTTTTGTCAAATTTCTCAAATCGCTATATGCCCCAGCAAAATCAATTTATCAATTGCAAGGCGAGCTCGGACGAATTTTTCAAGGAGAAAATGAAGGTGCTTTGTCCTACGCGAATCGCGCAAAAGAACTCGGGAATAAAATCTTTGAAGAATACAAAGCTAATCAAGAAGGAGAGCTAAGTGCAGAAGCAAGGAAAACTCTAGACGATGACCTAGTAGACTGTTTTATTCGAGGCCTAAAACCAGAAATAGAAAATAAAATAAAAAGAGACCAGACTTTCGAGGAAACAATGAAAAATGCAATTAACATAGAACGACAATTAAGAGCTAGAGATGCGTTACGAAACGTACGACCTACAAGAAATTTCGATTCTTCAGGACCACAATATCAACCTAGAGATCGTATCCACCACATTCAAGCAAACGTTCCAATCTGTCAACTATGTTCGCGAAATGGTCACATCGCCAATCAGTGTTATAAATTCATTAACACGTTTAAAAATCAGATGCAACCGTTAACTCCGCGAGAAAATAATTTTGCACCTCAAAATCAGAACAGTGGACCAAATAGAACCCAATTCCCAAGAAATTTTGTTCAAACACGAGCTAATGAGCCCCGCGATGGAAATCCGTCTAATAGATCACCAAATAACGCTGCGTTTAAACCTGCCGTTATTTGCCGCTATTGTAAAAACCCGGGACATGTAATCGAAGAGTGTCGTAAAAGAGAATACATAAATTCTTTTCGGAACCAAGAAGTAAACCGACGATCCCCAATTCCAGAAAATTTGACGTCACCACAAAATTCCCCAAAAGTAAAATTCCAAGTCGGAAATGAACCAACAAAAACTTCGTTCGTGCGCAGTATCAGACATATTGAACCGGAAGAAAATCAAGAATGACCTCGACGAGTTGCCGTCGTTCTGTTAAATCGTACGAGCAATGTGCCCGTAATTTCCGTCGAATCTCAGGATTTCATAGACACGACTCTTTTAATGATCGATACAGGTTCCGCGCTAAATCTAATTAAAAATTGTAAAATTTCGCCCGGAGTGGAAGTAGACAGAAGTGACATTATTAGAATCAGTGGAATAACAAAAAACTACGTTAATACGCTGGGAAGAGTTCAAATACGAATTCTAAATTCAACCGTAACTTTTCACCCGGTTGCGGACGATTTTCCAATCGAAGATGACGGGTTAATCGGGAGCGAATTTTTCAACACCCATCATGCGGATGTATCATATTCCGAAAAATGCCTCAAATGGGGGAAAAATAATTTTCCATTCGTCAAACTCGAAACTATAGTTATTCCTGCACGCACAAGAGGACATTTCTATGTACGCGTAGCCAATCCCGAAGTTAAAGAAGGATATCTACCTAAATTGAATGTATCAGAGGGAATATATTTAGGGAATGCGCTGGTTACCAATAATAAAGGCAAGGCGCATCTCTATCTAATCAATACTACGGAGGAAGAAATCGAGGTCGCTGTACCAGTCCTAGAGTTATTACCATATGAACTCGTATCCAACTCCTTACAGCAACAAGTGGGAGGGGAGACTAATCCGCCCTCGTCAAAAGACAATATAGGGGTGGACGAAAAGAAAAATCAATATCTACCAAATCGCACTGAATCCAATTCAGGACCTACCGCAAGGTCTTCTAACTCTACACATCTATTCAAAATCAATTGTCAAAATCCTACGGTAACTGAGCCTACTAATTCAAGTGAATCTCAAAATCGAATCCAACAAATACTAAATCTATTACGCTTAAACGACCTCAATGAAGAGGAGCAGGAAAGTGTTAAGCATCACGTTGAAGAATTTCAAGATCGGTACTATCTCCCAGGAGAAAGACTTATGGCAACAAGTGTCATCCAGCATCGAATATCTACGACGGATGAGCTACCTATCAATACCCGCCAATATCGCTATCCGCCCACTCTAAAAGAAGAAATCAATCGTCAAGTCAACGAACTACTAGATGGGGGAATAATACAACCTTCTCAATCTCCATATAATTCACCAGTGTGGATTGTACCCAAAAAGGCGGACTCCAAAGGAAACACACGTTGGCGGATGGTTTTAGATTACCGAGCACTTAACGAGAAAACTATTACAGACGCATACCCGCTTCCACTAATCAACGAAATTCTAGATCAACTTGGAGGAGCCATGTACTTTTCAACTTTTGATCTCGCTTCTGGATTTCATCAAATTGAGATGCATCCAGAGGACCGCCACAAAACCGCTTTCTCAACACCTTACGGTCATTATGAATTTGCAAGGATGCCATTCGGATTGAAAAACGCACCTGCAACATTCCAACGTCTCATGAATCAAGTTCTAACAGGAATACAAGGTTCAGACGCATTCGTATATTTGGATGATATAGTCATATATGCATCGACATTGGAGGAACACGAACTAAAAATCGAACGGTTGATGAAGCGACTACGAGATGCGCAACTTAAACTGCAGCCGGATAAATGCGAATTCCTTCGACCAGAAGTGGTATACTTAGGTCATGTCATCAGTAAGGCAGGAGTGCGACCGGATCCATCAAAGCTGACAGCAGTCAAGGAATTTCCACAACCAAAGAATACTAAAAATGCTCGACAATTCCTGGGACTTGCTGGATATTATAGAAGATTTATCAAAAACTTTTCTCAGATCGCAAAACCCCTTACCACGTTATTAAAGAAGGAATGCACCTTCCGATGGGATGCACCACAACAGGAAGCTTTCGAAACACTACGAGATCTACTATGTCAAGAACCAGTATTACAATATCCAGACTTCACACAACAATTCATTGTCACCACGGACGCCTCAGGATCAGCAGTAGGAGGGATACTAAGTCAAGGCATTTTGGGAAAGGATCGTCCCATTGCCTATACTTCACGTGTTTTAAACGAAACAGAACAAAAATATAGCACATATGAAAAAGAAGCCGTTGCAATATTGCATTCAGTGTCACAATTCCGACCATATCTGTACGGACGACGCTTCAAACTCGTAACGGATCACAAGCCACTTGTATGGCTACATACATCAAAGGATCCTACATCACGACTAACTCGCTGGCGTCTACGACTGGAAGAATATGATTACGAAGTAGTGTACAAGGCTGGCAAAACAAATGTCAATGCAGATGCACTATCGCGAAATCCATATACTGAAAAGACACCGAAGATCCGAGGAGAACAAATTCACCCTATAAGTAAAAGAAATAAATCAGACACCGAAGAGGATGAACAGGAGGAATTAGACGATGAGCCATTGACTAAAAGACTACGCAGAAGCATAACACAGAATTTAAACAGAAGGGAAAGAAAAACGCAAGAACTACCTCCAAATGATGAACCAATAGCTAGACGACTGCGAAGTGCCGGGAAAGGTATTAGAGCAACAGTTGCCGAACCAGTCAAAAGAACTGCAAGGCGCATACTGAGAAGATTAAGGAATCAGCAGGACAATGAGCAAGATCAACAGGACGAGGCAGAATCGACAGACGCAACGCAGCCACGAGAGGAAGAAGAAGAAGAAGAAGAAGAAGAAGAACCAGTGACCAAACTAATATGCGATGAAAGCCTCTATACATCAAGTGACGAGTCTGACGAAAATTACTTTGATCAAGTCGACGGAGCTTCAAAATTCAACATCGATGCTGACTCAGAAGACGAAGAATTTCAAATAAGGAAAGGAAAAGATTCCTTTGTATCAAAAGAAAATTACTTGCCCATTGAGGTAAGGGAGCAGCTATTTATGAGGAAAGACAACTATCTGTATTTTATTTCCGAAACAGGAGAACCCTGTGATGAAGGATCAAAGGCTTTGTTCGAAAGACGAGCACTACCAAAATTTTTAAATGCAAAAATCGGAGAAGTTCAGGCCGTGAAAAGCAACTCCAAATTCCACGTCGCAGTAATAGTAAAGGATACAAAAGGAAAAATATTGGGACGGCAAGAGTTATTGAAAACTTGCAGTGATCTTGGAAGAATCTTGCGAAGAATTAGACTCCCTACTATCAGCATAGCCAAAACCAAGGAAATTAATGGAATCAGCTGGGAAAACGTTATCGAACCTATACGTAAGAGCATCAGGGATACACCAACGCAGCTGGTAATTTGTCTTGGGCAAATCCAATATGCAACAAAAGATAAACGCGAGGATATAATGGAAGAAGCACATAACTCAGCACTAGGAGGACATAAGGGAGTAACCAAAACATATAGTCGAATACGTCAACGTTACTACTGGGAAAATATGAAGGAGGAAATACAGCAATTCATTGGCCATTGTTTAAAATGCCATCTGAAAAAGTTAGTACGTGTGAAAACCAAACAACCAATGGTAATCACAGATACGCCGGATTCCGCGTTCGACAAAATAGCTATGGATATAGTCGGACCGCTACCCATAACAAGGAAAGGCAACGAGTATATACTTACCATTCAAGACCTACTGACCAAATACTGTTTGGCAATTCCATTAAGAAGAGCGACATCAGCGAACATCGCGGATGCACTCATAAAGAATTTTATATGCATATTTGGAGCACCGAAAATAATACTAACGGATCAAGGAGCTAATTTTCTGAGCAACCTGATGAAAGGTGTGGCGAAAAGATTCAAAATCAAGCAATGCCGAACAACAGCATACCATCCACAATCAAATGGATCATTGGAACGATCGCACCATTCGCTGATAGAGTATCTGAAACAGTTCATCGACAGAGACAATGAATGGGACGAATTGTTGGAATTAGCTATGTTCTCCTATAACACCAGTATTCACGAAGGAACCAAACACACCCCGTACGAGCTAGTATTTGGAAAACTAGCCCGACAACCATCATGTGAACAAGAACCCGAAGAAGAGCAACGAACTTATGAGGATTATTTAACGGAACTAGCCACCAAATTACACGACGTTCAAAAAATTGCGAAAGGAAATTTAATCACGGCAAAAGAAAGATCAAAGAAATACTATGACAGGAAAATAAAGCCACAGGATTTCAACTTAGGAGATAGAGTATTCTTACAAAAAGGCCAGAAACTGGGGAAATTCGGGGACCACTACACTGGTCCACATGAAATTTGCGAAATCAAGAGGGACGGAAATGTGAAAATTAAAGTGGGTTCTGAAAACCGAGTAGTCCATCCAAATCGACTCCGCTTATCACCTCTAGCTTAAGAGACAGCAGTAGCGACGAGTAAACAGATTCAAATCCTCATTTTATATATACATGTATATATGAGAAAGACAACCCCCGCCATGCCATATTATCCACACCACCTCCTCAAACTCCACATCCTCCAACCCCAGAGCTAATGCCCTACAGTCCCCAAATCAGAACATCAACCGGAAGAAAGGCAGCACGGGTCTCCAAGAGAAGGAACCACCCATACACCAGACGTTCGGTGTATGCGCACATCGAAACAATCACAACACTTTTAAATACCGTTTTTAACGGAAGTCTCCAACGATGTGATCAAGAATGATGGGACAAATACCGAAAGGGAGTAGAAGAAGATTTGGAGTCCATCAAACTGAAGAAATCGATCACCGTGACAAATACAACAATTACTACTGAAACAAGTACCATAGCACCAGAGTAACAACTTCAATCCTACCTTCACAAAATCCTCAATCCAATCCCCACCAAAGGCCTCAGTAACCTCTCAAGAAACAAGAGGGATCCCAAAAATAATAAGAAACGAATATTTACAAAACTTGTAAATTACGGAAGAATTTTTCAGAAATCAAAGGATGCAGATCTCGAGACCCACATCAGAGGCGGAGAAATCAAGAGACCAGAGCAGAAGAGAAGAGGAAACTTGTCGTCTTAACAACCGGAGAGCTTGTTCTCCAAGACATCAGGACCGGGGTTACATCGTAATGCGACACCGTAGTGAAGCTGTACCAACTCATTGCACAAGCCAACCTTCTGAACTACTGGACATGCCTGGATGAGGCAACATATTCGACAAGTGAGTCCAGAAACCTAAAATCACACGAGGGCGTGTGAACGGTCATTGCTATCATACCCGCAATGCCCTATCTCAAGGGGGGAGGTGTTACGTATGCCCCGCTTCATCACACTCACTCTATAAACTCCACTAAACCTGGACCACCACGTCACCAAAAAAATCAACTTCGTTAACCCCATCGTCCGACCGAACCTCCTCGCGGACTACTGACGCTCTCAGCTCGAGCCTCAGCTTATAAAAGACATCCGGGAATATTCTATATACAACCTATTGGCGCCGAAAAGGCGACATTGGTCAACCCGGCCTTCACCGATTCCATGGATCAATACCCGAGGATCACATTCTATATACAACTATTGGCGCCGAAAAGGCGAGTTTTGTCGTTAAAAAGCAAGGCCTCTACCGACTCACTTGGACAAGCACTCGAGGATCATAAAACTGGGAATTCGAAGGATATCCTCCACATGTACCACAACGAGAGAGTCACCTCTGAATCAGACCACCCCTTGAACGAGTTACACGTGGAAGCGCGAATCAATACGATACAGGGATATCGGAGAGGGAAGAGAAACCCCTTCTCGTACCCATAAAAATCTGCACTCCCAGAATTACTAGGTCACCACGATTTTTACCACCGGCGCAAAGCCTACTTACGACGCACGCCACCCCAACCCCACTACAAATTATCTCTGGACCACCACGATATTAGGACACCAATTGCAGTCACCCCATCGAGTGATCGAACCACCCCGCGAAACATTGTCGCCTGCAGCACGTGCCCAAGCCTATAGGAGGCACGCGAATATTCTAGTTAAGAACGAGCAACACCGAAAAAGCACGCTTGTCGTAAAAACTCAAAGCACCTCGTAAACGGAAATCAGCTAAATGAAGCTACATCTGATATTGGTATCCAGCTCATACCTACAAGAAACATCTGAATAATCTTCATGAAAGCTATCGGCGCCAAGAAGGCGGGCTTTGTCATGAAACTCCAAGGGTACCTTGAACATCGGAACCAGCCGAATCACCCCTTGCACAGGTTGAAAAGAGAAGGAAACGCTTAGCCGACACAAGCCCGATGATATCACAGCCACCGACTGAACTATAAAAGGAGGCACCTCTGACCCACGATTATTAATATCCGGAGGATCGTAAAAACCGACTATGCCAGGAATCGAAGGAATACCCACCACGAGTACCGACACGAAGAGAACCTCTTAGTGAAATTACCAAGCATTGGAGAGGGAAAGTCACCCAAGGTTTTCGACACGTGGAAGACCTTTCGAGAGAAGACCACCCCCGAGAAAGGGGTATAAAAGGAAGGACTTGGAACACAGCAGCGTTCAGTCTACTTGCGACTTCAACCCCGTGGCCGGAGTTACGCCGCAGCCGGTCGCGGTCAATATCCAGTCTCAATCCGTCTGTCTCAATCTCAACCTCGCGGCCAAAGCTACTTCAGTCTCAATCTCAATCTCCAGTCTCAATCCGTCAGTCTCAATTTCAATCGAGCAATCTGCGTCGAAGTTTCAACGCGTTCAGTTCAGTTCAGTCTAGTCTCGACTTCAACCCCGTGGCCGGAGCTACGCATCAGTCAGTCGCGGTCAAAGTCTCAGTTTCCATCTCGACCTCATGGTCGAGGTCTCAATCTCAATCGAGCAGTCTCAGTCAAGGTGTCAACGAGTGCAGTCTCAATTTTAACCACGCGGCTAAAATCTACGTCAGTCAGTCTCAATCTCAACATCAAGTCCGAAGACTAAGTCGTCGTGAGCAAGCAGCCAGTCGCAGCAGTCATCGAAGTGGTACCAGTCCAGCAGTCGCAGTCTCAGTCTCAACCATACGGCTAAAGGTACCGTCACCGAAGCCTACCAGTTGAAATTCAGCAAGGTTCACTGTACGTATTGTCCAGTCGCAATTCAACTTCCAATATCGGTCAAAGACTCTCCTCAAAAGAAGTCTCAGCCATCACGAGGAGTTCAAATTACCAAATCTAAACCCTTGCATCATCACCGTATCTTTCAACCTCAAGACCCTGCAAGATCTATTTTAATTATCGAATACAGCCTAAATCTAAACCGCAACCGCTGTAATCAATTGCCTTCCAAGAACTATATCGTTATCTTGAACATTGCAACCATTTCAACTATTTAATCGTGTGTAAATGTTGTAACTATTTAATCTCGTGTAACCATTGTACGAACACTACAAATCGTTCGACATACGTGTTAATATTATAACTATTTAATCTCCATGTAATCTCGGTGTGAACATTATAATCGCGAAGAAATTGTAGCCACTATAATCCAAATCTTAAAACATTACCGCCGATAATATAAATTATAACTACGATTATTAGACGACCATTGCAACGAAAGGAACAAACGGCGAATTATCTGGAAATAAATAGAGTAAGCAAAGCATTTATGCAAAAACTCTCGTATTATTCGATCTTCCTCGAGACCAACGCATTATCCAACCGTCATTCTTCCCATATCAAAGACGTGACTTCCGTCCCTGGGTAAAGGACTTAATTGTCTTGACCCGAAAGCGAAGTCAACACCGTGTTGCGTCCTCTCTAAGATTCGATAAGTTCACGGGGACGTAACAGTATATTGATCGATTAAAAAAGTTTTGTAGTTTTCTTTAAAAAAATTCATGAAAAAGGCCTTTTTTTGCGCTACAAGTGGGGGTAACGCCTTAAGGGCCTTAAAAAAAATCACCAAAAAAGTACAGTGAAACAACAAAAAACATGGCCGTCGGCAGATGATATTGCTTCTAAATTCGGTGGACATGATTCTCGAGAATCACTTGATCGATTGTTTTCAAATGTACAGGAGATACGATGAGAAACCTGGAAGAGTCGTTGACGATCTCACTTAAAAAAAAATCGATCTTGATTTTTAAATAGTTACGTAAAAATGATCGTGTTGAAGTTTGCATCGTTGGAATGCAACGAAAATTCCTCTCGATGTTGTCATTTCTTGATTTTTATAGTAATCTCAAATTTTGTTTTGCAGCGGTTGGTTCCATATGTTTGATAAGGATTCTAAAAATGTTTCGGTGACTTGGGTGTAACCTGAGTGTGCTGAAAAAGATACGAGAATACAACAAAAAAAATTATATTTTCGTTCCATACCAACGATGCAAACTTCAGTCACATTAAAAATTACGAATTTGTTTCTTGTTGACTTGAATAACCAGTTTGGTTTTTAGATTTCGCATGGTTCGTTTAAGCTGGAGAGTGTCCACCACCAAACAGTGTTGGGCGTTGATCAATTAAACTTTCTATCAGTTCATTAATTGACAAAAAAAGTAATTGCAAATAATTTATTTGGATTAATCTATGTTGATTGCATCTCGCAATTAAAACAAATGCAATTAAATTTTTTTATTGTTCTAAGAAACAATTAAAACTAGCAATTAACCTACTTAACTATACAGATATCACATAAAGAAGATTTAGATATTGCTTCATTAATACAATTCAATACTACTCTTTGGGTTTGCTCGGATTTGTTTGGATCCAAACAAACCCACACACGCCCCAAGAGTAGTGTTGAATTGTATTAATGGAGCAATATCTAAATCAAACAAATCCAAAGAGTAGCATTAAATTGTATTAATGAAGCAATATCTACATCAAACAAACCCAAACAAAATCATATACGTATTTCAATAACATATACATTTACATTTGTTCTGACGCGACTCCGCGTCCTATACAATAATCAATTTTAATTGTTAGTTTTTGATCAAATACAAATAAAAGAATGAAAATTGATTAGTGTCTAATTGTGGAAAGTCACAATTACAATTGGTTAATTGTTAATTGCGACTACAGCAATTAACAATTGATTAATTGTTAGTCGTGAGTTTTCGCAATTACAAGTAATTAATTGTTATAGTCGTGATTAACAATTAATGAATTGTTAATCTTTAGTTACCCTCGCAATTAAATTTTGCCCAACACCGCCGCCAAACGTCGCGAACAAAATTTCATCATCTGCCGGCGGTTATGTTGTTGTTGTTTTTCTGTATATTCGGTGATTTCTTTTTTAAATGTTCTCAATATATACCTTCGTGTTAAGGGGAATGCGTTTCTTTTTCGCCAACCGTTTTCCAGAAAAACCATCGGAATTTGGCAATTTTTTCGGGCCTCTAGGTATATGTATAGACCTTTGAATGGTTCTTACCATTTTCTGAAGTTTCTTCATGCAGAAAACAAAATGCTCTGCGCGAAGGCACAAAACTACCGAGTCCTCGTTATGTTTCCGCAATGATTAAATTTAAAAAAACTCACCTGACTGTGACGGTCCTTGTAGAAGTAGAGAATTGGACCCCGCAAAACGCCCCAAACTTGCTTCCAGGATCGATCGGTCGATCGCTAAATCATGAAAGAAAATCCAACTCGTCAATCGTCCCATTAGTTCCATTCATCTTTTCTCTTTTCAATTCCATTTTCCAACTCCCGCTCGTTTTTCCCCCCCCCCCCCCCAACAACGCAAACCGTTACACATAGCGAGTGAAGCATGTAACGTTTAATTGATAGCCTAATCTTGAAAGTGCCTTGATCCACTACCGAGATCAATAAATCGTTATTATTTCTCTTTTTCCCCGTCGCCCTCTATTCTCCCTCTCCCTCTGCCGGCTCCTCCGACAAGCACGCAACGTGTTGAGAGGAATCGTAGTGGCAAAAGAGGCAAAGAAAATCATTTCGTTTCTCACCTTGCCATCGAGCACCGTAAACTTGACGTGAAGGGATCCTTCTCGCTCGACCGGTTCGACGTCCTTCGGAGTACCGGCCCCGCACGTTGCACCACTCGAGATGCTGTTGCTACAAATAAAAAAAAGCAAAGAAATCGATATGAAAAGAATAAATAATAAAACTGAATGAAACGGTGATAAAGCGTTTGTTTTTTTTTCCCCTCGTTTATCGTTACGACGTCGAACGACGCAATATTTGCGAGGTATCGAAAAAAGCGATCCGTTTGCGGATAACGAGATGGTGCGAGATAAAAGAAAAACTTTTATCGCGTACCGAATCGATCTACCGTAGTCGGGTTATTCGTGTTTACATAAAATATATTTGTCTCAGTCCAGCGAATGCGACAATGCCGTTAATTTCAATCGTTTGTTCGTTTTTATCCGACGTACAACGACGAGAGAGCACAATTTTTCAGCAAGCAGCACACACATACGATGTTAGTGGCGTGAGTGTTGCGCGGATGTGGCGGAATTTGCCATTCGTAGTCTGCTCGCTTCGTATGCGTATGATATATCATATACGCGGATAAATACGAATATTCAGAGGAGGCACGCGAGCAGCGGCGAACGTCGGGCTAGATCCATAAAGTATTCTGTGCGGTTCAGAACGCGTGGTACGCACGGAGAAAGAGGCGAAGCAGAGAACAGACGAAGACGACAAATCGCGTGTAAAATCAAACGCTAATGAAGAACAATTTTCGATAGCCTTTTTTAAGGGGTTACGCCCACTTGCGATTTTGAAAAAATCGATTTTTTTTATTGCATTTTTTTGAAGTATAAGTATCTGAGAATATGTCCTGAAAATTTCAAGTTATGTCCTGAATATGTCCTGAAAGTTTCAAGAAAATTGAAACTTTAAACTCGTTTTTCTCAAAATGGCATTTCTGAAGTCGGTGAACAAGATTACTCGAACACTAATGAACCGATCTTCTTGAAATGTTGCAGGCTTATTTAATACATAAAAATGTAGTCTTTAATCGTTCGATTTTTTTTTTCGAAAAAAAAAATGGCCGTTTTATAGCCAAAAAACGGCCGTTTTTTTCGTTAAAATCGAACCATTATCTTTGACTGTCCGCCATTTTGTGAAAAATGAATATTTTTTAAAATCCTTCGATTAAAGACTAGTTTATACTTATATTTGACTAAATCCATCCGCATTTTTTTTTCAGATGATCCACTTCGCCGCAATGTTGGTCACCGCGAACCGTGTATATAAAAACATTATTTCATTGACGGCCATTTTGCCGCTAAACAATGTAATATTTTTCAATAAAAAAATTACTGAAAGTTCTTCAAGATGTGTTCTTTAAGATGGTATATTGATCGATTAAAAAAGTTTTGTAGTTTTCTTTAAAAAAATTCATGAAAAAGGCCTTTTTTTGCGCTACAAGTGGGGGTAACGCCTTAAAAGAACAGAAATTATCAAAAATAGTGACAGTCTACGTTGTTTATTGAAAAAAAGCCGATGTCGCAATCGAACGACTGGAAGATCTTTATCTCATCTATTTCGAAATAAATCCTACACACATTTCACGTGCCTCCGTTAGGCGAAAAAAAAATCCGGCAGAGAAAAAAAAAGATTATTTATGACGAGGAATCTCCTAGGTCAATGACCTCTCTCTCTCTGTTTCTCTCTTTCTCCCCCCGGCTGGTATTATTTGATTCGCGGGCTGGAAAAATAAAGGGAAAGTTTTGCGGTTTTTTTTTAATGAAGGAAACGAAACGAGACCGCGTACACACACTCGCTCTCTCGCTCTCTCACTCTCTCACACGCGCACACTCGGAGACTAATCACGAGCGAACAACAGCAGCAACAACGGCATCGACAATAGCGGCTCTAGCAGCACGCTCAGAGCATTTTGTAATTGGCGAACGACAAACAGTTACGCCCAACGGAGCTCGGTAACAAGAAAAACAGAGAAACAATAATTCAACAACTTCCGAACGCTTTCACTGCAGTTCTCCGCAACGAGGCTTTCGTAATACTTATTTCCCAAACTCGTGGGATTCGGCTGCCTCGGAGCGAAGAATCGTAAGAAAATTCAAACGAAACACGTATAGGAAATCGCACGCCAATCGAGCAATCCCGTTTTTTTTTCTTCGAACTGCTTCCGTATTCGTTCGAAGTGTCGGAAATTGCGTGTCTGACAAGGAATATCACTTGATGCCTTAGGCCACTCTAGAGGCCGAAAAAATAGGCTTTTTGGCGATTTTTTATCTCCTAAAAACTACAAAATAAATCGAGATTACAAAAAGGATGTTTATCATACATATCAGTGACTGTATACCATAATTTTTTTGAAGCCATTTATTTTGTAGTTTTTCTGAAAAAAAATCCCCACAAAGCTTATCTTTTCGGCCTCCAGAGTGGCCTAACCCCTTAAGTGTCCACTGTCTATTTTGTTGAAACTCATATATGTGATAGAGCATTGAAAACTACTAGACTTTTTTTTATTTGCGGAAAAACGATTTTAAGGGAGGAAACCACCCCTCAAAGGAATGTGTGTCGAGGGGTGGATTTGCAGTTTTACCCACAAGCAAACCCCCGATCTGAACGAAACAAAAATCACAATTCTTCTAACGTAAAGCGATGAAAAATCCACTATGGAATAATTTTAAAAAAAATGTAATTAACGGGTGACAAGCATTGGTAATTCTTTGGGTAACTGACTGTTCCTAAAAAAATGTTTCCCCACTTTCTCATTTATTGCGTTATAAATGCTGATATTCAGTCGGGGGAAGCTGAAATTTTTCATTAACAAATTTTATACGAGCAAAAATTCGGTAAAAATAATTTCGAGTTTTTAAAAAGCCCAATATAGACGTCGAAATGTTCAAAAATGCCCTATTTCATCACGTGTTTCCGCGAACTTCAAAACCCCATAACTTTTTACGGGTGGGCAAATTTCAGCTTCCCCCGACTGAATATCATCATTTATAACCCAATAAATGGGAAAATAGCACAAGAAAATGTTCGTCTCATTTTTCGGAAAAGTTAAGGTAATCCTATCGCTTCACACTAGTCATACCACTGGTCATGCTCGACACTTGTACAATTTATATTTTTAACATATGCCAAAAAAATAATTTTTCTTAACTAAAATTTTCCATGTGTAAACTGTTGAATGAATGTTCACATTTAATTACGAAAATGAAAAAATAGTTATTCCAACGATCCGCGCGGTATTTCTAGGTTTGATATTTGGCAACATTGGTTCTATCTCCGTCTCTTTTGACTCAACCAGGCGAGTTTGACCTCCATGCTTTTCAACGTCGATCTGTCAAAACAATGTCAGGTGCGGGAAATATAAAGCATTGTATTCGGGCCACGACTGGTAAAAAGCGTGGTAAATTTGTGTCGGCGAAATATGTCGGTTAAAAATGAAATACGTGTGGAAATTCGAATGAGTGAGATGAGGTTAGGACTACAGTCAGCTGTTGCCTTGCTGTCACGTCTCTTTATCGTAGCAAGTGGTAATAAATCCAATACCGGAAGTTCAAATTAAACTTGATATTACATAAAAATTAGGTCAATAATCGTCATTTTTTTGAGAGCATTCGATTACTACAAGTGTTAAGTATGTAAATCTGATTATTTTTAAGAATCTGAGGGATTCCTACTATTATATACACTTTTGTAGTGACCGGAAATTGGGTTTTTGTATGTCGTCTCGGAATTCCTTCACAAAAATACGCAATTTTAATAATGTTTTTCTCTGTAATTAGGTCGATAACCGACCCTGAAATTTTCCCAGAGACGATTATTGATATATTTAGTTAAACTGGAAAAAAAAATGAAAATCCTATGGATTGAAGCCTGGCGATAGGATTACCTTAAAGACTTACCATGGTTTGGGTTTGTTTGGAATATCATCATTTATAACCCAATACATGAGAAAATTGCAAAAAAAAATGTTAGGCTCTTTTTTCGAAAAAGTCACTTATCTAAAGAATTACCATAGTTTTCAATGCGGTCTCATATATAAGAGTTTCAACAAAATCGAAAACGGACACTCAAGTGTTGTTCCTTGTGAGTAGCAGTCGAGAAAGATTGTCGAAAAATTTGATGGCTCAGGCACGAAAAGCCTCTTACGTGTTCACGATGGACAAGAATCGAAAATGTTCGATTGTCGGAAGTTTGAAAAAAGCGTGTTTTCGTTTCTCGTACCGATTGGAATATCGTAATTCAATACGACGGCAGAGATTCCAACCGTGAAAGAAGCTGGCGCGCTTTTTTCAAGGTGCCGACCCGAAGGCTCGAAAAGTTGATAATAATAGCTGGTCCATTTCGCATGGATTTTCAGCACACGTCAGGCACAAAAATAAAAACAGTAAACACAAAATTAAACGATGCAGGTTTTATCCGAGCCTAATCTCTCTTCCTGTCTCCCTCGTCTCGTCGTCTAGCCTCACCGATGATAGTGCCGATGCAGATGGGCTGCCAGCGTAACGTCCTCGAAGATACGACGCAGTGGCGTTATGTCGCTTGGAAATAACGGCGGTCTCCATCGTCTGTGCGCACTGCAATAATTTTCATACGCACTCACGCACACAAACAACATCGTCGTACTGTGCCATAAAAATCTTGTCAACCGGACGATACACAAGGACTGCACGAGAGGTATATGCTCTTTTTGTTTTATTTCGCTACGAGTTTGACGACTGGTGACTACGAAATGAAATTCGTAAGACTGCACAAGCAAGTTTCCGGGATGTTTTTCACAATCGAGGAGTTTCGGGACAATTGACAAAATATTACCATTTGATGTAAATTCGCACAGTAAATTCTTTTACTGAATGTACCCTCCAAATTTTTAATCGATCGTTCACACTGTTTCTATAAAATTAGTGTAGTAAAATTAGTAGTTTCAATGAAATTTACAATTGAAAAAAACGCTTTTCAACATAGGGATATGAATGGGCAGTTTTACGCATGAAAAAGTGTTTAAAATGTTATGCAAAACCGTCAAATAACTCAGTACATAATGACAATTTTGTCATCAGTTTCATAATGTACTCCTTATGCTAACTGACCATAGGCATGTTCCCATGTCAAAAAGGTTTTTTTTCAATTGTAAATTTTATAGAAATGGTGTAGACGATCGATTAAAAATTTGGAGAGTGCA
The DNA here is from genome assembly GCA_944452715.1 of Ophion slaviceki. Lineage (NCBI taxonomy): Eukaryota > Metazoa > Arthropoda > Insecta > Hymenoptera > Ichneumonidae > Ophion > Ophion slaviceki. Next base: position 13,780,562 of record OX101788.1, on the reverse strand, counting down.
TTCAGCATATGACAGAACATTTACTGTATGAATTTCAAGCAAATGGTAACATTTCGTAATTTGTCCCGAAACTCCTTACGGCCGGAGCCTGAATTAGAAGGTCCGAAAAATCGTTCAAAGTGTGAATAAATTATGTGAATCTCTTATGAAAATCAGTATGAAAATCTCTCTAAAGTGAGTTAAAAAAGTCGTTGAAAAAGTATTTTTGAATCATTTTTATAGCACGTTAAAGTGTTTTTTCAAACACATTTTTTTTCAAACCTGAGAAAAGTTATAATTTGACGATTATTTCAGCTTTTTCTTAATCCACTCAAAAGAGAAATACATGAAAATTGAAAATATTATTGGTTTATTTGGTTCAGTCAAGAATTAGGAGCTGCATCTTTCCCGCTGATTGGGGACTGCAGTGGCAAGACGCACGCCAAATACGCTGATAAATCTTATTTATTGTTTCATGTTTAAAAAAATTTCTTTTACATTTCAAATATACATGAAAAGATACCTCAATGTTTACCGGGCTCACTTGTTTTTTTTCCTTCTAAAAAAATCTCCGAAAAAACGCTTTTTTTGGACCTTCTAATTCAGGCTCCCGTCTTAACATCGCTCTGGAATATTCACGAAAATCTGACGCAGAAACTTCGTTCCAATGTGTTCAGATTACTTACGGGAATCTGTTCAGAGAGGGGAGGATCGGTTGGCGAAAATTTCGCGTATCATTTACCTGCGCAATGTCGGTGCAACCGGCTCGGTATCGCTGAGCTCGAGATCACTGTCGACGTGCATCCGTTCGCCCCAGGTCGCCTTGAGATACGAAACTCGTCTCGTGGCTCGTTCCTCCTCGCCTGGAAAACATTGATCACTGTCACACATTGTAGGAAACACAACGAACAAAAAAAAAAGGAACGGCGCGAAAATAAAAAGAAACCCGTATGCGCGCAATTTATGTTGGATTAATTAGCTCACAAAAAGTCGTGGAAACAAAACAGCTACAACGATAAACTCCATGCGACACACTCGCGAAGGCGCGACATGATATGTAAGAGAGGGAGAGAGACAGAGAGAGACAGAGAGAGACAGAGAGAGAGAGAGAAAGGAAGAAAGAAAGAGAGTTAATTACTTACTGAGCTGAGCATTTTTCTGGCGTCTGAGAACGACCCCGTTAGCGCAACCGGTTGAACTAGGAGCTGCAAAAAGCGTATGAATAACGATTGTTAGCACAATAACGGCGACACTTGCAGGGGGGAAAAACAACCGAGGGATAAAAATGATTGCGATTTTCGTAAAGGTTTGATTAAGGGGTAAGGCCACTGTAAATTTTGCCAGACGAAAATTTGGCCATCGAAGGACAAATGTATGGTGCTGGGATTGCAGACTAACGGTAAATTTTTTTTTTACCTTCTTTTTTTTATTTTTTCCAATAAAAAACTATTCGCAAAACTTTAAACGCGTTTTTCTCGAAATACGGTTTTTCAAAATGGCACGCAGCATCACTCGAACAATTTTCATTTTTTTTACTTGAAATTTTGACCAGATGTGAACATTAACATTATCTTGAGAATGTCGATCGGGATTTTCAATAACTTTATTTATTGATTTTTTATTAACAAAAAACTAGCCGTTTTTTTCGTCAAAAATCAATTTTTTTTTTTCAAACGCACGCCAAATCCACAAAAATTGATACTTTTTAAAATCCGATCGACATTCTCTAGCTATAACCCTCTAGATTGATGGTTTTTTTTTTTGTTCTAGATTCAAAAGTGCACCAGTGGTGCTGCGTGCCGCGGAGCCCTGCAAGCAAAACATGCCCCGGGAAGATAGCTGTGGAACCGCCATTTTGTTTTTTTTTTTGCTGTAAAAAAATTTGATAATAAAGTTTAATGTATGCCCGATAACACCCTTAAAAGTTTTTTTTCAATTACCTTCAATTTTGGAAGCAAAAAATTCGTGAAAAAACCTTTTTTTTTGGACCGTTACAGTGGCCTTAGGCCTTAATTGAGGAATGTGTTGGGACATCAGCAAATAATTAAGGAGCTAGGTCTACCCCGAGAACCGAAAAAATTGCCAAATTAAAAAAAAAATATCTGGAAGCGGTTGGTGAAAAAGAAACGCATTTTTTTTAAGGCGGGATATACATTTACAACGATCAAAAAATCGATTTCTTTTTTTTCTCTTCAAACGATAGAACTATATATGTAGAATATTTTCCCAGAGTTTCAAAGCGAAATTCGAAAAACTTCAATACTTCACCGCTCGGATTCGGAGCGGGCGTGAACTTCAAACGCGCTCTTATCAAAACTGCATTATCGAAATTGGCGTGCAGGATTACTCAAAAACTATTAAGCCGATTGAGTTGAAACTCGGTAGAAATATTGATAATATTGGTACCTTCTAGTTGACGAAAATTGTTTTTGACAAATTGGAAAACAAAACTACTTTTTTAAATCCAAATTTGACAGAAATGTTGCGTTAAATGTTGATTTTTTTTGTAAATGCGTGCCATTTTCTCAAATTTGCATTTTCTTCATATTAATTACCGTCACATAGAAACTATACATGTTCTAATTGAAAAAATGTTTGAACTTTTTTGCAAATCAAAGTCTACGGGAAGCTAGACTGCACGCCGATTCGCAACTCCCGCGACGACCTTGCTGTAACACTTCGTCACAGGTCCGCCATTTTGATAATGAATTAATTTTTAAAAATTGTTTCGTATACTCAAATATACTATCAAAGTATACCTAAAGTTCGATAATTGTAGAATAATTATTTCTTAGTTTAAAAAATTCCTCAATACTGCTTATTTTTTTCGTGTCTAAATGTAGGTCAGATCATATCCTACTATATGCTGGAATTTCAGTTTAGTAAAAGTCCCACGGTTTTCGAGATTTTGTGCAATGTTATTTTTTGGTTAATCATTTGCCTTTGGTTTTTCGCATGCCATTTCTACAAATGATATATATCGACAATAACTAACCAACTTTTTGAAGTAATTAGCACGATATGCGTAGTACATTTTTTTTACACCGCAGGCTTACAAAGCCAGGTATTCGAATTGGTTTGTATGAAAATTCTGCATAAGATCTTTTTTCATAAAGTTTCCTTAACATTAAAGGTTAAAAAGAATACTTTTCTAGATAAAACAAAGAACCAAGAGTAATTTAAAAAAACCCAGGTCAAAAAAGTTATCATTTGTAGAAATGGCATACGAAAAACCAAAAGCAGATGATTTTTATCTCTCAAACTGTGGGACTTTTACTAAGATGAAATTCCAGCATATAGCAGGACCATTCATAACAAAACACCCTGTATATTGAGCTTTCAAAAAACCCCCAAAAAAATACAGAGAAAGAACAAAAACATGGCCGTTGGCAGATGATACTCTTTTCAAAGCTGGTGGTCATGATATCTCAAATTTACAGGATATATGATGAGAAGCATTTGAAGGTCTTCAACGATCTCAGTTTTTAAAAATCGATCTTCATTTTTTAATAGTTACGTAAAAATGATAACTTTTTTCCATAAATTTTGTATGCTCGAGTTAAAATTTATCGCCACTTTGTTAAAAAAAAATTATTTTAAAAATCGACGATCGTCAACGACTCGTGTTTATTGTCAACTTGAATAACCCGTTTGGTTTTTAGATTTCAGATGGAACGTTTGAGCTTTTAACGTTGCAAAGAAATTTTTTACCATCTGCCGGCGGCCATGTTTTTGTTGTTTTCTGTACTTTTTCAAAAGGCTCTCAATATATGTTAAAATATTTTAAAACCTTTATGTTAAAAAAATTCGTTCCTTCTTCACCAACCGTTTCCCAGAAAAAACAATCGGGATTTGGCAATTTTTTCGGGCCTCTAGATAAATGTAGCTCCTTAACGAAAAATACATTCGTGAGCTAATACGCCAAGTGTCTACGGACGGACTTTCGTCGCAAAGTGGCCAAATTCGAAACGGAAATCACCAGAGAAAGCAAGGATACAAAAAAATTCTCAAGAATCCTGTCTTTGCCGAGTCATTGAAACATTAAGTATCACGACGTGGGGATATTCGTGATATTCGAGATGTTCATAATATATCCCCTAAACAATAATGATACTAAATTGTATAAAAGTAAAGCGATAAAAAAAAGATTGATCACCATAAACGCAAGTCTTTTGTCGTTTTCTCTTACAGTAAAATCATTTCTAATGCACACTACTTTTCACGACGATTTGAAGACGTTTATGGCATTGTTTTGAATTTTTACCACAATCGGCAGCCTCACGAGTTTTTTTTTAACACAATCAAATCTGTTACGAAAACGCCAAAAACTCTCAACATCAAGCCGTTCCAAAAAAAACAACAATCCATGCGAAAAAAAACCAGTCGTTGTCACCCGGATGAAAAAAAATCCTCATCCCCGAACATCGAATCATGCTATTATCTCCGAGCACTGTCGGGTGCCCTTCTTTTTTTGTTATTCATACCGAAACGTATCCACACGCGAAAAAAAAAACCGATTTTCAACCAACTCTGCGTTAATTCGTTAATAATCCGCTTCCTCGATCTGCAAAAGTCGTTTTGCGAGAGAGCGAGGCGGTGTAGAGAAGAGAAAAAAAGAGATTGTCAAGATTAGATGAGATCCTGACCTAGGAGGGTCTCCTGAGCGATCTCGGAATCGTCCGCGTCGTTGAGAACGTCGTCGGAGGATGGTAAACGTTGTTCATCGTTGTCCATGGGCCTCAGAGGATTTTGGATGGGGAGTTTATTGGGTCTCACGGGTTGAGGAGGACTAACGGTTACCCTTGGCGTTGACAACGTCACCTCGGTGCTCTTCGCAGCAAAGAATTCCGAGTTCGGCTCCTCGATTTTTGGTATCTCGCCCGTTTCCCTTCGACCATCGTTGCCTCGTGGCTCATGCTCTATCATCGTTTTTTATAGCCCGAAACGTCAGTAAAGTAAAAAAAAAATATATGCAAAAGAACGCCTCGACCTATCGCGGTCCTGGATATTATTTTTCGGTCAGGCGGCAACGCGCTGCTTTACATGCAACTGGCTACGAGAACATGGGAATGCGTCTACTATAGGAATTTTTTTTTCCCGTCTAGACGAAAATATTACGAGTGATGTAAAAAAAAAAGAAAAGATTTCAATCAAACGATTCGAAAAAAAAACGTAGCCCGTAGCGAGCGTGCCAACAAGATGCCAATGTCTACTCTACTAAAATAAATTGGTGATTCTCGATAGAGCGACAAAAGAAAAGAAAAAAAAAGGAAACAGGGGGCAAACTATAAACCAACCGAGTTGAGTTCTGACAGCCTGAAGATAACTGTCTTGTCTCTTCGCTTTGCTGCTTCTCTTGCCCTCTTGCTCGTCGCTCTCCGTTTGCCACGTGTGCCTGACTCCGCGACGATTGAATCCACCGTTAATTGCCTCCCATGATTCGGCGCTGTTGCTTCTCGTTCGCAATTGCACCGACTCGGCCGTGTCTATTTCCGGAATTTCTGAAAATTTCGCGTTACCAAAATATTATTTTTCACTTCGGAACAGACTATTCGAGATATTAAGTGTACGAAAAGAAAAAAAAATACAACACTCATGTATGCGGTGTGAGAATTTTCGTTGCGGCACAAATAGAATATCAAGTGGAGCTTCATGCTCGAGAATAAAATAAAACGTGTTTTTTTTTGCTCCCCACACGAAAACCATTCTATCAACAATCCTGCAGGAGTGATCTCGCGAGATGCTTTTCGGTCGGACGTGAAAATAATCCGATCGGCACATCGCGGAGCCCATGGAACTACCCTATTGATGAAAAAATGCATAAGTCTTTGAGCAATTTAAATCGTGCAGAAATATTCAGGAACGACTTCCTCCGTACTTTGGTCGCGAAATAATTATCGCCCGATAATACCTGAGTGATTGAATACTCGTGGTTGTGTCTTCGCGATTTTTAATAGTTCATTCGAAAAATATCCACAGCCGTTCGTTAGACATCAATTTCGCGAAGAAACTTGTGCCAATGTGGCAAGATAAAAGACAGCGTTATTAGGCATGGAGGGGCCGGGTTGAAATTCCGAACTTTGAATGCTCCGACGGTTTAAAATTCCGAATTTTCATGTTCCGAAATTCAAGATGGAGCCGGGTTGAAATTCCGCACTTTGAATGGTCAGAACGCTCAAAACTCCCAAATAATAGTACCCCGAAAGATCAAAACTCCGAAAAAATTTTACACGCAAGACCAAAACTCCGAAAATCTCAACAGCGTCAAAATAATTCGGCTATGGAAGTTTTAAAAGTTTCAAAATTTTCAGTAAATCGACGTATTATTTCAAGAATTTTTTATTTATTAAGAAGTGATTTTGCGTCGATTTTGAAATTTGTCTAGACTGTTTAAGATTTGTCTAGACGGTTTAAAATTCCTAATTTTAATGTTCCGAAATTACAAGGTTCGTCAAGATTATGCCAGCGAAAGTCTACACAGTTGACTGTAAATGACGTAAAACGTGTAACATTGTCTAGACAAATTTCAAAATTGACGTAAAATCACTTCTTGATAAAAAAAAATTCTTCAAATAATTCGTCGATTTATTGAAAATTTTGAAGCTTTTAAAACTTCCATAGCCGAGTTATTTTGACGGTGTTCAGATTTTCGGAGTTTTGGTCTTTCGTGTAAAATTCGTTCGCAGTTTTGATCTTTCGGGGTAGTATATTTTCGGAGTTTTGAGCGTTCTGATCATTCAACGTTCGGAATTTCAACCCGGCCTCGTTCAGATTTTCGGAGTTTTGGTCTTTCGGGTAAAATTCTTTCGGGGTAGTATTCTTTCGGAGTTTTGAGCGTTCCGATCATTAAAAATTCGGAATTTCAACCCGGCCCCGGAATGGAGTGTTAAGTTTGTGAATAGGATGGTCTGTGGGAATACACGTAAAAAGTAACAAAATGTTAGTGCCATTTGGTAAGGCTCGATCAATAGCGAGGTATGAGAAAAGAAAAGCCCAAAATGCACATCCAACTCTGTCATCGTCCCTCGCGGACAGTATTTCGAAATTATCACATCGACTGACACTTCGAGACAAGCCATTTCCTTTATTCAACTACCTTCCTGATCTTGAGATTCCCTATAGGAAGGCGGCGGTTCGCAATGGATGCACCTGCTGCCTACGGGGATTGTTCTGTTTCCCGACAATCCCTTGCCTAGACCGCAATCGAAGGGTATAAATAAAGCACTTTCGGTCAATAACAGTAAGAGGGGAAAATTTCATTGAACAAGAGGGAAAGTAAGGATTGGAAACGTTGATGGGGAGATGAATTTAAAAGAGCTGTCAAGTAAGTGTCAGGTCACGCATCGAAAAACTTAACTCATCAGGTACGAATATACTTGTAATATTGAATTGTAATTTGTTTACGTTTTCTTTTAATTGCGCTTTGATGCGTCGTTCATTGAGGATGTATGGGAGATACAATCGCAGGCAAAACAGCCGAAATATTTAAGGCGTTACCCCGACTTGCGATTTTGAAAAAATCGATTTTTTTTATTGCATTTTTTTGAAGTATAAGTATCCGGGCCCATACTTCTGTATGGGCCCAGAATAGATGACTCTATGTAAGTTTACAAAAAAAAAATATTTTCTTCGTGTAAACTGAAATTTAAACTTTAAACGCGTTTTTCTCAAAATGGCATTTCTGAAGTCGGTGACCAAGATTACTCGAACACTAATGAACCGATCTTCTTGAAATTTTGCAGGCTTTTTTAATACATAAAAATGTAGTCTTTAATCGTTCGATTTTTTTTTCGAAAAAAAATGGCCGTTTTATAGCCAAAAAACGGCCGTTTTTTTTTTCGTTAAAATCGAACCATTAACTTTGACTGTCCGCCATTTTGTGAAAAATGAATATTTTTTAAAATCCTTCGATTAAAGACTAGTTTATACTTATATTTGACTAAATCCATCCGCATTTTTTTTTTCAGATGATCCACTTCGCCGCAATGTTGGTCACCGCAAACCGTGTATATAAAAACATTATTTCATTGACGGCCATTTGCCACTAAACAATGTAATATTTTTCAATAAAAAAATTACTGAAAGTTCTTCAAGATGTGTTCTTTAAGATGGTATATTGATCGATTAAAAAAGTTTTGTAGTTTTCTTTAAAAAAATTCATGAAAAAGGCCTTTTTTTTGCGCTACAAGTGGGGGTAACGCCTTAAGTTTATTACGCCAAAACTCTTTAGTTAGGCTACTGTGTGGAATCTAAAAAATCGTTCACTGCTTGAGGCAACTTAAATTGAAGAGGAAGGTCAGACATATGGTGCAGAAATAGCAGATTGAAGGTAAACTCATGATTACAACGATATAACTGCTGGTAAGACTTTAAACGCGTTTTTTTCGAAACGATGTTTCTCAAAATGGTGTGCAAGATTTCTCGACATCTCCTGAACAGATTGACTTGAGATTTCGTACACTTATTCAGTGTAATGGTAGTTTAGCCTTGACCGAAGTTTTTCTTCTTGACATTTTTTTTTCATTACTTATTAATGATGTTATTTTTCCTCGAAAAATCGAAAAAAAATTCAACACTTTTTTGATAATCGAAACAAAATCGGTCAGGTTTTATTATCCAATTTAAGTCAATATTATCTATTTTGAAGAAAAAAAACCGGTTACCCAGTGCGTTACAATTAATTACACTACAATTATGTAGTGAATGATTCTGAAAATTTGCCAAAAGTTTATTTTATACTTAAACACAAAAACTCTAAAATATATCGTACCATTTTTCCATCAGTCTTTTTAGTTTTTCATTTCTTTTTTCGAAACGAATTATCATTGATTCGTTTTGAGGTAAACGCAACAGTTACGAACAGTAATCGCAATAATTCTGCTTGAAAGTTCTTGATTGCTATTTTCATACACTGTTTCTGGGTTTTTAAACTAAAAGAATAACGGCAGGGGGGGGGGTTGTAAAAGGATGGGTGTAGTTCCGAAAAGGACATACCTCCGATTAATTTGGAATTTCGTGTACCCGTGTATTTTGACCCGCTGATTACGAATATGATAGTGAAAATACCTGCAAATTTGATTTTCAAGGTCAAAACTCACAAAAACTGATTTTTAGAAAGTTTATCTACTTTATTTTAATAAACGTTGATCTTCGAGAAAAATGTTCCGCACAAAAGTCGTAGCCTATAAAAAGATGGATCTTTTATATTCTATACAGTTTTTGTCTAAAACCATTCCGTTTCGAGAAAAATGGGATAATGCTCGAATAAGTACATTTTACTAAACTCCATTAGTTTCGATATTATCTACTTACGCACTTTACCGCGGGAAAGTAGGAGTTTGTTTGGGTTTCTTTGTTTTGTTGTGTGTTATTTGTTGTTTGCTGTGTTCTGTGTTTGGATTTGTTTGTTGTGGATTTGGGTTTGTTTGTTATGTTGTATGTCGTTTGAGTTTGTTTGCTGTGTTGTGTGTTGTTAAAGTATGCGTATAGTGTCAAGAATCAAACTGCAATCTTCCCGCGGTAAAGTGCGTGAGTAGATAACATCGAAACTAATGGAATTTAGGAAAATGTACTTTTCGAAGAGTTATCCCATTTTTCTCGAAACAGATTGGTTTTGGACCGAACTTGTACAGAACATAAAACATCAATCTTTTGATAGGCTACAACTTTTGTTACAAACATTTTTCTCCAAGATCAACATTTCTCACAATAAAATAGAAAAACTTTGAAAAAATTAGTTCTTGCGAGTATTGACCTTGAAAATCAAATTTGCGGATATTTTCACCATCACATTCGTGATCAGCGAGATACATGGGTAAAAAAAATCCCCATTAATCGGAGGTATATCCTTCCCGGAAGTTATCCAAAGGATATCCAGTAGCTCTGAACCTCTGAAAGCTATTCAACATCGGAATGGAAATAAAAAAGCTTCAAAACAACTCCAGCTGCCGTTTCTTACCCGAATCGAGCGATTTACTCTCCCTGTTAGCGGTGATTCTCCGTGCTTCCTGGGACTCGGCTTTCGACTCGAATTCTCTCTTCCTGACAGCGACATTGGGCACGCTTCGTTTGCTCGAGAGTCTCGACAGTTCGCTCTTGTACAGATTGGTGCGATCGCTGGTCGGCTCGTCGTCGTCGCTCAGCAATCGTCCCGATTCAAACTGTTTCGCGCGTCTCGATACAATCTGTAGTCCCGGTGGCGGCAGAGGAAACTTATCGCCGTTCTTTTTCTCCGGCCCGGGTGACGACGGAAGCGACGACGTGCCGTTCCTCAAATCCGCGTTATCGTTCGGCAATTGTTGATGATTGGCGCTCGTGACGTTCTCGTGAATTCTCGAAAGTGTCGTAACGAAGGCAGCCTTGTTGTTGTTGGTGGTGGATCTCGGTGCGGTGGCAGCGACCGAATTGCGATATTGGCTCTCGTTGTTTTTCGCCGGTCCGTAAGAGAAGTGATTTTCCTTGAGGAATTGTCCATTCTCGTCGTACAGCGACGAGTAAAAACGATCTCTGACAGCTTGTGGATCCTCGAAGGTTCTCTCCTCGTTTTGCCGAAAATTCGAATATTCCGACTCGGAGTCCATGTCCGTGCGTACCCTCTGTACGTTCTGATTCGAAGGTTTCGCGTTTTTGGCTCTCTCGTTCCTCGTGGGTGATCGTTGAGGTTGTTGCAGCTGGTGTTGCTGTTCGTTGGGTGGCCAAACTTGTCGCTGTAGTTTTTGGGGTCGAGCGTAAAACTCGCGCTGTATGACCTGAGCCTGGGGGCCGAGTCGCGTGGCGGTTTCATCGGGCACGAGCCAGCCAATGGGATGGCTCGGTCTGCGCAAAAATTCCTCCTTCTGCTCGAAGCTCTTTCGCAGTCTGTTCATGATAACGGAATCGTCCGAGCACTCGTTTCCGGTTAGCGTGGAATTCGAGTCGTACGACGAGAGGCTGTCTTTGCTGGCGGGCGACGAATCGCGACGCGACTCTACGCTCAATCTCGAGCCTGGTTCGGAGATTTTCAGAGCTTCGCTGCTCGCGTAAGTTTGCAATTCGGTCTCGGTGATGGGACCGCTGCCTTCGCTCGCGCGACGCGTCACGATTCGACGTCCGGGACGATAGATGGGCACCTGGGGCTCGGCTCTTGACATTGGATAACGTTGCTGATCGAGTGACTTGCTGAAGCCGGTCAGGCCTGGCCTGACACGCTCGTATATGGGATCTTTTATTCGGTCGTATATCTGCTCGCTGCTCGGCCTCGAGTAGATCGACTCCGGTCTTGTACGGTCGTAAAGATCGTACCGACCGTCGCTCGGTGCTCTTTGCGACTGTTGTTGTTGTTGCTGCGAGGAGGCATTGAGGGCCTCCTGCGGCAACGAGCGTCTATTGTGCTGCTGACGCTCGTCCGGTGATCTAGCGTAGATCTCTTGATTAACGGCGCCTCCCTCGGTAAGCGGCTGGCGTCTCTGCATCGTTTTCGCCGAACTCGTGGGAGCTTTCGCGCTGCTGCTGCTGCTGCTTCCGTTGCTGCTGCTGCTTCCACCGCTGCTGCTGCTGCTGCTGCTCGTCAGCGTAGCAACGTTCGACGGTATCGTCGCTTTGTTCCCCGACGTCGCGCTCCTCGGGGAATCCTTGTAGTCATCGTCGCTCGCTCGATACGTTTGAACGCTGATGGGATGAGATTGGTTCTCGGCCCCGGGTGGCGTCTGGCATATCCATGATTGACGGGAACGCGGCGACGGCCCGGGTATCATGCTCATCGAACGACGATGCTTCTGGGATACTCTCTCCGGCGAACGGTGACGTGCCACTCGCTGATTCGTCTCGGGATTGTGCGCTGTCTCGCCGAAGTACTAGGGAGATAACGAGACAAACATTTCGTTTTACGTCGCATCTTTCATACTATTGGTTAAATACTGTCGGATACTTTGGGATCGGAAGATTACGCAATGTCGGTTGTTTCTTGTTTTTTTGCCAGGAATAAGGGAGAAAATCGCGAAGGGGAGGGCTCGTGGGTAATTTTCGTAGACAGGGTTTATCGATCGCTGATTTTCTTTTCGTATCAGCGGACGTTCTGTCTCCGGTGGCTGTCATTAAAGAAGTTACCTTTCAAGCGAGCACTTGTGCAAATAATTCTTTTTCTGGCTTTTTGAAACTGTGGCGCTCCGTTTACACGACTCGATGGATATGAGCTATGGGTTACGAGAATTGAGGCGAAACGTGAGGTGCTGGGAAGCTTAAGGGGTTTTGAAAAACTTCCGGTACGAAAGAGAATGAGAAATTTCTTCATTTTTGTAGCAAAGCTTGACGCCCAAATTCCAAGTAGCAATTCAAAAGTTATCTCCGTTAAGCCTTCGTTGATACAGTTATGTTTGATCACGATTTTTACACAGTGGGTCAATATGGCCCGGATGGTACTTTATCCACCTGCCGTTAACAAAACTTCGCTTGGTTTTTATTGAGAAAGAATCATGACGTTGAATGCAACGATATTTTTTTCCCTTTTTCCTTTCTCTATTTTTATCATTATCCAAAGACTTTTTTGCAAATTGGAGTCGAACATTTCTATCAAGAATACGTAGAAACGTTTGAGTGATTTTCGTTGGCTGAATAGGTTGAAAAAAGTTGAGTAATTAAGAAGAATTAATTTTCATTGCGTTCCAACGTTGTAAGCTTCAACTTCATTAATATGTCAGGGATACACTTTAAACATTTCTTAAGGGGCTATACCAGTGTGACACTTTCGAAAAATCGATTATTTTTGCCTTTTTCGACAGTTCATACTTTCAAGAATATCCTGTGAAAATTTCAAGGCCGTATCTCTAATTATTTTATCTTGCAAAAATCGATAGTTAAATCTTTAAACGCGTTTTTCTCGAAATGAGATTTTTCATTGCTGACATTGTAACTCAAAGAGCAATTATCCGATTGACTTGAAATTTGAACTGAGCACTCTTGAATATATTTACTCTACAATGACGTAGGATATTTTTGATTGGATGAAAATTGACGATTTGGCATTGAAAAAAACGACCATTTTATAGACAAGAAAACAGACTTTCTTTTCATAACTACGCCATTTTGTTAGATTTTGATATTTTTCGAAAATCCTACGTCATTGTACAGGAAATACCTTCCAGTTTAACGACATTTTTTCCTTTTTCGGTTTCAGCTACTCAATCGGCCGGAATCATGGCAGCAGTGGAGGACCTTTTTTTGGCGCCTCCGAAGGCAGCGCATAAGTCGCTTGGATCTCAATATTTTTCTATGAAAAAATTATGTAATATAGGTCAACTATAGCCAAGTATATTCTTAATTTTCCGAAACATTCAATCGAGTACTTTCCTTCCAAAAAATTCCCGAAAATCACCCAAATTTTCAGCGTTCACACTGGTATAGCCCCTTAACATGCATGCATAATTGAAATGTTGAAAATATCAAATTAAATCGTTTAAAAAACTATCGAACAGAGTTCGTTTTTGGAAAAATGAGAATTTTACTAAAAATTCACTAAAAACTGCATCGGTGAGATGCAACGATATTCCCCCTTTTTTCTTTCCCTATTTTTACCAACATCCAAACACTATTTTTTCCCAAATCGAGGTCGAAAATTTCTGTCAAGAATACGTAAAAACGTTTGAGTGTTTTTCATTGCCTGAATCGGTTGAAAAAAATTGAGCAATTGAAAAGAATTCATTTTCATTGCATTTCAACGATTTACACTTCAACTTCATAAAAAATCAAGCATACCCTTTAAACTTTTCTTAACATATCTGTACAATTAAAATTCGGAAAATATTAAATTCAATAGTTGGATGAAATTATTGAAAATGTTCAATTTTGGCGAAGCAGCAATGTTGAGCATTTTGCGAGAAAGTAAACGGGTCCAAACGACCCAGTGTGTCAACGTAGGGTTAATTAAACCGGCGAAGCAATTCTTTGTACGAAAGTTTTTCACTTGTTCGCTTTGCGAGTGACCGTGCGGGGTTATCGAAGAGAAAATAGCTCGAAGGATCGTTACTAACCCTCTGCAATATGTCGTCTTCCTTGGAAACGACGAGTAATCGCAGCCAAGGACCCGCCTGCTGTATACGTTGAACCACACTCGCGTACTGTTCGCCTCTTGTCGGAGCACCGTCCACCGAAACAACTCTGTCACCAGTGCGAAGCCCCGCTTCCGCTGCCGGCGAACTCTGTCGTACCTGCTTCACGAAGATCGTGTCCATGGGCTCGTCGATTTTCGTTCGCTCGTGTCCCGGCAACATCTGCACGAGTGCAATACGAGAAAGAAAAAAAAATCATTGCGTGCCAGAAATATTATTTTTCGCTTCGCGTGCAGAGTCGAAATGACACGCGAGTATTCAGCACTTCTTATCAGCTGTGATTAGCCGGCATATTCAACAGAGGCAATTTTTGATAAACTGCTATAACAGAGAGACAATATTTGATAAATGAGTCTGGGTGAAAAAATAGCGGCGTCGCTGAGGGCGTTAAAAAAATGGTATATTTCGCTATGTTGATGCGGAAGATTGCAGTGCTGAGTCAACGTCGTGACGATTAAGGGGCTACATCTACCCAGGTGGGTTTGAAGTTCCTAACGTTGTCGCGTAACAAAATTTAAACATTTTTAATTTATTTTTTGACTTTCACCAATGTATACATTTTCCAAAAATATCGTTATTCGATACTATCACCTTTAGCTATATTCCCGAAAAATTTCATTGACATCTTCCTAAAATTGAATGAGCTACAGCTTCTAACAGTCGGCCGGGCGAACGATAGCAGCACTATACTTCAAACTTTAAGGGGTGACGCCACTCTAGGATTTTGGAAAAATCGTTTTTTCAAATTGCTTAAGGCGGGATATACATTTACAACGATCAAAAAATCGATTTCTTTTTTTTTTTCTTCAAACGATAGAACTGTATATGTAGAATATTTTCCCAAACTTTCAAAGCGAAATTCAAAAAACTTCAAACGTTACTGCCCGTCAACGCTGTGCCTCACCGCTCGGATTCGGAGCGGGCGTGAACTTCAAACGCGTTTTTATCAAAACTGCATTATCGAAATCGGCGTGCAGGATTACTCAAAAACTATTAAGCCGATTGATTTGAAACTTGGTCGAAATATTGATAATATTGGTACCTTCTACTTGACGAGAATTGTTTTTGAAAAATTGGACAAAAAAACCACTTTTTTAATCCACATTTTACAGAAATGTTGCGTGAAATGTTGATTTTTTTTGTAAACGCGTGCCATTTTCTTAAATTTGTATTTTCTTCATTTTAATTACCGTCACATAGAAACTATACATGTTCTAACTGAAAAAAGGTTTGAACTTTTTTGCAAATCAAAGTCTACGGGAAGCTAGACTGCACGCCGATTCGTAACTCCCGCGGCGACCTTGCTGTAACACTCCGCCACAGCTCCGCCATTTTGATGATGAATTAATTGAAAAAAATTGTTTTGCATACTTAAATATACTATTAAAGTATACCTAAAGTTTGATGTTTGTAGAATAATTATTTCTCAGTTTAAAGAATCCCTCAATATTGCTTATTTTTTTCCTGTCTAAATGTATATCCCGTCTTAAACAATGCATTCACATAATAAAAACGCGTTTTTCTCGAAACCGATTTTTTCAATATCAGCGAACACATTATTTCAAAACGCTTGCACGGATCAGTTTGAAATTATGACAGTAGCTTCACAATTACCTCTTTTATAGAAGTACGTAGTGGTTTTTCGATTCAATGTTAACGTTTTATTTTATAACCGATTTACTGCTTATTTTTTTAGCAAAAAAAAACGATTTTTTTTTTCAAAAGTGCACCATTTTTACAAACTTTGATTAAATAAAAGGTAAATATTTATAAGTGGGGCTCCAGCCCTAATCGGCTCCAAAATTTTTTTTCACCTGTTCGGGGCTATTCCACCGTATGAAAATGTTTTTTATGACGGGGGAGGGGTATTTTATTAAGAAAAAAAAAATATTTCCGGAAAATATTCGATTTTTGAAATACGATTTCCGTATGCTTGCTCTAATTTGACTTGTACCCAAACAAACCAAAACAAACAAACAAACCCAAACCCATGTCATTTGACCCACTCGATATCACCAAACCCGTTTCCTGCATACCTTTAAAAAAGTAAAAAAAAAAGCGTTTGGGGATTGAAATTTTCTTCCCCCGACTTAAATATTATAAGCAAAGTGCCCTGAAATACATTGACTCGGTACAAAACTCCTTTTCTAGCTGGAGCCCCACTTGTAAATATTTACCAAATAAAAAATCTCTACGTACTTCTCAAGCCAATAGTATAAAGATTACATTTTTTTGGTTTTTGTTCCAAATCTTATATTTCACGTGAAATTTGTCCGCTACTGCAGGTGTTTTTTTAAAAAGATCACTCCGATTATTGGCTCCCGCGCCCCCATTTTGTACAAAAATAATTTAAAAAATGACTATTCTTAACTATAATCCTTCTAAAAAGAATTCCTATTCCTTTTATTATACTCCTAAAAATAATCGCCTTAGTTCGGCCTTCTTTTCGGCCGCTAGACTGGCGTTACCCCTTAAACGCGTTTTTCTCGAAATACTGTTTTCGAAGTCGGTGGACGTGATATCTCGAGAACCACTTGATGGATTGTTTTCAAATTTACGGGAGATACGATGAGAAACATTTAAAGGTCGTTGACGATCTCACTTTTTGAAAATCGTTCTTCATTGTTCAATAGTTACGTAAAAATGACGATTTTTGTTCGTCATCATTTGGAATGACAAGTTGCAATGCGTCGCCACTTTGTTAAAAAAATTATTTTAAAAATCGACGATCGTCAACGACTCGCGTTTATTGTTAACTTGAATAACCTGTTTGGTTTTTAGATTTCGGATGGACCGTTTAAGCTGGAGAGTGTCCACCGCGAAACGTCGCGAAAAAATGTCTTCATCTGCCGGCAGCCATGTTTTTATTATTTTTCTGTATTTTTTGGTGCTTTTACTTAAAAGGTTCTCGATATATGTACCTTCGTGTTTAAAAAGTTTTCTTTTTAATCAACCGTTTCCCAGAAAAAAAATCGGAATTTAGCAATTTTTTGGGATTCTAGTTAGATGTACCCTCTTAATAAAGTGAGACGAGATAATCTTATTATTAGTAGATTATTAATTGGTACGAATCAATCTGGTTGATCAACTACTCGGGTTTTTTTGGTGCAAAATCGAGGTTATATTTTCAACCCGAATTTATTGATATACGTCATTATGTTCAATGGTACAAAGAAGTTATTTTTTCTTCAACTTACACAGCAGGACTCGGGCGGATAGACGATGAAATGACGGAGTGTAAATCCGAAGCCATTTTCGCTTCGTCTTAGGAACAGCGTGCGAGGTCCTCTCGGTGGAGAATTCTGTTGTTGCGCTTGCTGCTGTTGATGAGCCGAGATGGACAGCGGTGCGGGTGGTGGTGGAGAAGCGTGCCCTACCTGTCGACAAAAATCCACATTTATCGCGTTAGAAAATCATCCATTGGCATTATTATCAATAACATTAATGTTTGCATCGCTGAAATGCAATGAAGATTATGATTTTTCAACTGCTCCATTTTCTTCTCGCAGTTATTCGACACAAAAATCCCTCAACCATTTTTCACGTCGCTTATTTAGAAATCTGTAATTTAAATCTGGAAAAGAATATTTCGTAAAATACTAAAACGTGGCAAAAAAAAATATTAAAAAAAAATACTCCGTTGCATTGCAGCGATGCAAACTTCAAGACCATTATTATCGGCAAAATCGGCGAATAAGAATATTAAGGTCTTATATAAGCGAAAAATTTCAATTTTTTTCCTTTTTTTATTTTTGATTCCATTAGCCTGAACGATTAGGAATATTTTAAGCTTTACAGAATCGAAAAATTCCAAAAATTCCAAAAATAAGGTAAGATTGCATTTATAATAGATACCGCGCGGCGCGCCCGACAGCCACCTTCAAAGCCGTTTTTCCGCGATTCACTTTTTTGAACCTTGTGAAAGTTCTAACTCTGGAACGAAGGTAGAGATCGCTTTGAAATGTTTACAACATATTCCTAGTATCATCACCTATCGTGTGAAGCACAGGAACAAAAATTTCAATGACACAAAAAAATATAAAAAATAAAATACTGACAGAAAATTGAGTAAAAAATTTCAAGTTTCGAATTTTTATCATAATAATTCTTTTTAATAATATTGTTGGTTCACACTGAAGATACATTCATTATGCAATTATAAATATGTTCATTCTTTTTTCAGACACCCATATTGATGCCGAGAACTTTCACCATCAATATTTCTGAATTTTTTTTATATATACCTAACCATGTGCATGAATGATCTGTAAAAAAAATGTTGTCAATATATGCGAGATTTTTTTTAAACCGCGTCTATAAATGCACCTTCGAAAATTGGCAAAATCGCATATATAAGGCCTCAATATAATTAGAATATAATTTGAAATATTAAAAAAAAAACTTCGTTGCATTGCAAACGATGCAAACTTCGAGACAATCCATATCCGTAAAATCGGCGAATACGAATATTAAAATAATTAGAATATAATTTAAAATATTTTAAAAAATATTCCGTTGCAACGCGACGATGCAAACTTTGCGATCATTATTATCCGTAATATTGGCGAATATCGAATTTGTATAGTGGGAATGCGATGAAATTTTTTTTTCGCACTCTCCAAATTTTTCTTCGCCAGATTGCGGCTGCAGAAATTATTCGTACATTTTTTAGGACTATATTAGAGATCCAAAATTTAAATAAAAAATGAAAGATTTTGGTTGATAATAAGGATAAAGGAATAGGAAGAAAAAAAGTATCTTCATTGAATTCCAACGATGTGAACTTCGAAGTAAAATCATTTCGTCGCCGTTAGATTGTATGGCGCGCAATTCGCGCATTCGAAGAGTAATATCTGCAATCGGGAAAGACGGGGTAACGAGAGTCAATTTTTTTTCACGCATTTACACATTCGTTTGTATTCACGTGTATATACGTGCATACACGAATGTTTTAAAATTATTCTCATCAAGGTCTCTTTTTTTTAATGACATCGGCGTGTTCGGTGTATATAGATTGCGAGAGTCTCGCAGACTCGGTGTAGCACGCGCACGAAGCGTTAGATAACGCGAGAGAGTCGAGGAACGTGCGAGCTCACGAAGAGATAAACTTTACATGGGCATTCGTATATGTATACACAACATAGACAGCCGTGTGTGTCATTGCGCCACTCGTTGAGGGCGACATAAAATACCCACATGTACAGACACGAGGCCTTAATTGTTCTCCTCATTGCCTAGGTTAACCCTCGTTCTGCGTATCAGCCGGAAAAGATTACGCGGGCTTAGGTAACTTTCAACAGTTGAAAAATGGCGCTTCGTTTTTTTTTGTCCACTATAGGATTAAATCAAAATTCGACGAGATTCGGAATTCCGGTCGCCTTGAGCTTCCGGACGTGACTCGTGCTAATTTCAACGACCGGATGCCACTTTCGGCGAATCAATTCTCTCACTGACGGTACGTATGTTTATTCTTGGGATATGTGGTTGCAATGCAACGAAAATATATTTTTTTTTTTAGCATTCTCGTATCTTTTTCAGCACATTTACGCTCAAGTCACCGAAAACTTTTTTTAGAATCCTTATCAAATATTTGTAACTAAGCACTGCGAAAAAAGATTTGAGATCACTGTGAAAATCGAGGAATGAAAAAATCGAGAGGAATTTTTCGTTGCGTTCCAACGATGCCAACTTCTACATTATGGGATAATGAAAGGATTGGAGTAATTTCGTGTTTATGGGATTTGTCCGTTTTGGCGATAATTACATTTTTTTGGAAAATTTTAAATATGAAATATTTACATACTTTTGTATATTTGTAATTTAAAAAATGAAAATATATCAATTTTCAAACAAAAATAGATATATTTTTGAATAACAATAGATGCATTAAAAAAATACATAGATTTGTAATTTTTTAAATAAAAGTACATGGATTTTAGAATAAAAACATATATTTGTCCGTTTTTAAGTTAATATGTAAAAAACGAAAATCCGGTTTCTATGAAATGCTTGCCACTTTTGTTCATCTTTTAAACACAATTTAAAAAAAACAGATATCCATTTTTGAAAAAAAAATTACGAATGTATATAAGAATTTGCTTGGGTTAGTATTTGTCGAAATATTAACCCAAATAAATATTTCCAGACACTAACCTAAATACTAACTCAACCAAATTTTTAAATATTTCAATTTAAAAAACAGATTATCATTTTTCAAATTTTTATCTAAAAAAAAGAATTTCCATTTTTCACATTTTTATTCAAAAAACGGTTTCCCAGTTCCCAAATTTAAATATAAAAAACAGATTTCCATTCTTCAAATTTTTATCTAAAAAACTAATTTCCATTTTTCAAATTTTCATTCAAAACGAATTTCCTTTTTTCAAATTTTTATTTACAAAATAAAATTCCATTTTTCAAATTTTCATTAAAGCAACGGATTTCCATCTTTTTATTTCTCATCTAAAAAACACATTTTCATTTTTCAAATTTTCATTAAAAAAACACATTTTCATTTTTCAAATTTTCATTAAAAAAACGGATTTCCATTTTTCAAATTTTTTGTTCAAAGAAACGGATTTCCATTTTCCAAATTTTTTATTAAAAATGAATTTCCCTTTTTCCAAATTTTCATTTAAAAACGGATATCCATTGCTTTTTATCGCAATTAAAAAAATGGCAAGAATTCTATACTGATCCCAATAATTAATTAATCTTCTACGTACTATCACACGCGCCATGATTCCCAAGTGCTTCTTTTTCCGCGAGGTCCTGCAAATTCGATTCATCCTATTTTCAAATCAAAGTAGGAAGAAAAAGGTCTCTCGCAATGTAAACAGAGCTAAATTTCCGAGTTATTCATTCAGTTTCGCTCGTGTATCAAGCACGCGCACTTTCGCCTTCTAATATTTCATCCGCGTGTTTTCCACCTCTGACTACCGGCTCGGGCTCAATGAGGAAAAAAAAAGACGGAACGAGAATGAGAAGAGGGAGAAAAAGAAGATGAAGTGCGTATCCTGAAAGAGGTAAAGATAGAGGATGACGGGGAGGAGAAGGAAAGAGAGGGGGAGGGGAGGGAGAGGACTTGCGATACCCGAGTGTGCGGGGTATCTTTGCCGGAGACACAACAGGCCCAACCGGCTTCTCGTGTTCTTCTCTCGCTTCTCCTAGAGCATGTATATGGCAAAGGGGGTTTATATTTAGAAACTCGTGCGAGGATATCCTTGCACCGGGACGAACGGACGTTCCGGTCTCGCTCCGTGCGCCTTATTATACACCATACCAATTCATACAAATGCCAATTCATGTGCAATAATATATTCGACTTGCAGTTGGCAAGTAAAGCAGCATCGTATCGTGAAAATTTCTCGAAAATTTCTCGGTCTCAAAATCAGACGAAATTTGGAATTTCGGAAGCAATTTCAAGCCGAAAAAGCAAACCCACACAATCGAAGCAATTTCAACCCAAAAGAGCACACCCAAATAAGCATTTCACTGGAGTGAAAAACAAGTTTACCCCAACTCTGACGCTTCTCGTTCGATACGGGCTTGACGTGGCATCGTTGGAATGCAATGCATTTTTTTTATGATGCCAATTTTAGTTTCGCCGATTCCAGGTGGGAAAATTACTTTTTTTCTTAGTATTCTTATCAGAGATCTACAATCGGAACCGGACGAAAAGATTTTGGATGAGCTTCAAAATGAAGAAGTAGAAACAATGTACAAAGGGATGTTTGTTTTTTTTATGCCAATTTTAGTTTGGCCGATTTCAGATCGAAAATGACTCATTTTTTTAGTATTCTTATCGGAGATCTACAATCACAACCGGACGAAAAGATTTTGGATGAGCTCCAAAATGAAGAAGTAGAAACAATGTACTTAGGGGTGTTTTTTTTATGATCCCGATTTTAGACTGGCCGATTCCGGATCGAAGATTATTCATTTTCTTTTCGAGGAGTTTTACAGGAGATCTCCAATCACAACCGGGCGAAAAGATTATGGATGAGCTTCAAAATGAAGAAGTAGAAACAATGTACAAAGGGATGTTTGTTTTTTTTTATAATACCAATTTTAGTTTGGCCGCTTCCAGATGGAAAAATTACTCAGTTTCGTTTCGAGGATCCTTATAGGAGATGTACAATCACAACCGGAAGAAAATTTTTTGGATGAGTTTAAAAATGAAGAAGTAGAAGCAATGTACAAAGGGATGTTTTTTTATGATCCCAATTTTAGTTTGACCGATTCCAGATCGAAAAATTGCTCATTTTTTTCGGGCATCCTTATAGGAGGTGTACAATCACAACCGGACGAAAAGATTTTGATGAGTTTAAAAATGAAGGGGTAGAAACAATGTACAAAGGGATGTTTGTTTTTTTATGATCCCAAATTTAGTTTGGCCGGTTCCAGATGGAAAAATTACTCGAATTCTTTTCGAGGATCCTTATAGGAAATCTACAATCACAATCGGACGAAAAGATTTTGGATAGGTTTAAAAATAAAGAAGTAGAAACAATGTACAAAGGGATGTTTGTTCCAACGATGCTAATTTCGAATGGTATTGACGTTTGCATCGTTGGAATGCAAGGAAAATATTGTTATTTCGTACTGCCCAATTTTTTTCTGGCCCATTTAGACTATAAAAATCACTGAAACGTTTTGTGTAGATTCTTATTGGGGTACCATAACCTAAACTTGGAATGAAGGGTTTAGATGGTAATAAAAATAACGAAATTAAAAAATAAAGAAGAATTTTCGTTGCACTCCAACGGTGCAAACTTCAACGCCATCATTTCGAATGACGTGGAAGTTTGCAACGTTAAAACGTAACGTAAATTAATTATTTTCAATGACTCCCATTTTTTGGCCGATTTGGGCTGTGAACATTGCTCAAACGTTTTTTTTTATTAGAAATTCTTTTGTATTAGGTATTTTTTTTATATTAGGCATTAGGTATTCTTATTAGAAATTTACGACCTCAGTTTGCAAAAAAAGTCTTTGGATAATGATAAAAATAAAGAAACGAGAAAGTAACAAAAAAAAATTGTTGCATTGCAACGATGCAAAGATCAACGTCATAATTTCGACACTCTCGTACGATATGACGTTGAAGATTGCATCGTTGGAATGCAACGAAAATTCGTCTCGATTATTTAATTTCTTTATTTCTATAATTATTTAAAGGCTTTTTGCAGTTTTCGGGTACAACAAATTTTAATAAGGATTCTCAAAAATCTTCGGGCAGTTTTTGTAGCATAAAGGTGAAAACGATGCAACCGTCAATACGATCGTACTCAATTCTAGTATCGTACTCGTACCAATTGTCCGCGCCTATCAAAAGTTGCCCCATACACGTTGCGACATTTCTCTCTGTAAATCTAGACCAACGGGAACCGGCGTAGAAAACGACATACAGCATCCCAATGTCGCAATTTCACGATTTTCGTTTTTTTCCCCCACCAGGACTATAGATAGCTGCGGCGTTTTGCGTCATCGGAGTGTCAAGAATATTAGAGGGTGACCGAGAATCCACTCATTTGTGACGGCACTTAGGCAAAACTCGTTTTACCCAAACGAACTCAATCATTCGACGATAGAGTTAAAAATGACAGATGTCACAGCTGTTAATTGCAAAAACGACGATGTGACAGCTTTCAATTGCAAAAACGACGATGTGACAGCTGTCAATTGCAAAAATGATGTGACAGCTGTCAGTTGCAAAAATGACGATGTGACAGCTGTCAATTGCAAAAATAACGATGTGACAGCTGTCAATTGCAAAAATGATGTGACAGCTGTCAGTTGCAAAAATGACGATGTGACAGCTGTCAATTGCAAAAATAACGATGTGACAGCTGTCAATTGCAAAAACCACGATGTGACAGCTGTCAATTGCAAAAACCACGATGTGACAGCTGTCAATTGAAAAAATGATGTGACAGCTGTCAGTTGCAAAAATGACGATGTGACAGCTGTCAATTGCAAAAATAAAACAAATTTGACAAAATAATGTTTACACTTTCTTGATGGGAGACAAAAAAAGTTCTGTGCACAGCGGATATTCTATTATGCCGTTCATCGTCACGGGAGGGCATAACACAAACGCCTCATCGTCCAATGTCATTGTCATTGTCCCGTCATTACAATCGGAATGCGAGACACTCGACACGCTCGATGAGTGTCTCTCTGTTTTACGTTTCGCGTTCGTGATTCCCTCTCTCCTCGCCCCCCCTCCATTTCTCCCTTTCCCGTGAGGCGACTATTTAAAGCGTTTGGCATTTCCGTGGATAAAATTCGAATCACGCGCTCGGTTCACAAAGTGCGCGTTACTTTAATTGGAAAGCCCGGTAACGTCACGAGCGATGGAATATCGAGATTATGCGTATTAAAAAGACATTTCGCTTAGCCATTGGCAACGCGTACGAATTCGCGCACGTTCATACGACTATTTCGTCGTAAATTACAAATTTCATTTATTCAGTCATGAATTTATTCGGGGTGAGCGTACATCATTTTCCGAGGGAATGAACCGACGATTATTGGTGATAAAACATTTTTTCGTCGAATGAAATGAATGCGAATCAACTGTCGCTCGTTTGGTTGAAACTTTTGCAAAAATTGAATTAAGGCACCACCGTGAAAAAAATTGATATTCGTTTTTTTGTTGGATTTTCTCAAAGTATACATATTCAAGAAGATGTGAAAAAATATTCAAGTTGAAATATTGAAAATTGACCAAGTTACAAACGATTTGACTTTTCTCGACCTGGCCGGAATCATAACTCTTGATATAATTGTCCGATGTTTAATTTTGAAAAACCGAAATTTCCGTAATTGCAGTAGCTATCACTGTACGTAGTTTCTCTCGAAATTTAGTATTTTTTGAGACCCCGAATTTAAGTAAAAATTTCGCCAAAACTACACTTTTTTCAACACCCACCGTTTGGTGATTTTTTTTCATTGCGAAAAACGGCTACGTACAACGAGAACTACATTTGTATAGATTATAAAACTTCTTCATTCTTATTTTTCAGACCAACCATTATCAAGTTATCGATCCATTTGGACCACATATTTTTTTATACAGATGCTCTATACCTCAATAGCGTTGTCAATTTTTTATTTTTTTTTCAAATAAAAATTTACACGAACTAGGTTCAATATATGGTTGATAACTTTTTTTTTCAAATTCTAGATCAATAATCCAGTAGACAAAAAAAATAGGAAAAAAGACCTTTCGTCGCCTCCCTCAAGCTTCGATCGAATCGTGTTTATTTAATTTGCCGATGTCAATACCAAAGAATTTATGGAGCTAAAGCGTGCATCATTGGAGAGCAACGATTTTTTTTTATTATTGAGATTTTTATTTGTTTCGCATCCTCGAAAATTACTGGAACGTTTTTTTAGGATCCTTATTGGAGATCTATCACCTGAATTCGCGGAAAATATAGGAAATAATAAATAATTGCATTTTTTTCTTGTATGCTCGTTGCATTCTCACGCTGCAAGCTTCGGCGAAATTTTTACTTGAAATTTGTAGGACATTATTTTGCCTTTACGATTATTACAATTAGCGAGAGAATTTATTCAGATAACCTTCAGGTTGCCCGAGGCCCGAACTCTCCCTGCATGGTATCGGGACTACCAGCGTATACTGTATACGTCTACTTGGCGGCTCGTAAATCGTATCATGTGTAGCATTTATGCACATACGTTATGGGTGAACGGTGGTCTTGAGTTCCGAACGAAAGGAAGAAAGGAGAAGAAAAAAACGAGAAAATTTGCTCGATGGCCTTATCGAAATATTGAGGTCTTCGAGACCCCGCATAGTTGTTGCGCGCACGTCTCGAAATAAATATTTCAATTCGTTGCCCCCCCCCCCCCCCCCCCCTCGCTCCGATTCCCTAATTTGTATGAAGCGAACGATTTCGTTCTTGAATTAATTCTGAAGGCGCTCCAAATTCGCAATTCCGGCGTTTGCATCGTATTCGATTATGCAGGGGCGCATTTTTCTCGTGATTCTGTCGAAGATTTTTTTTTTCGGACAGATGACCGATTTGTGTCAAAAATCTGACGAAAAAAAACAAACCCAAACCAAAAATTCGAACGCGTCCAATGACGTTGTTTTACCAGGTAACAAGTTCACAATGTGCACTTGTTTGAAAGAATAGTAGGCAAGGGCTGGCGATCGATAAAATAAAAAAGAACTTCTACATTGTACCATACACTACCGGCGAAAAGTTTCCGGACAAAAATTCAAAAAAGTGCCGGAACGATTTTTTATGCCATTTCGCCGATAGTTGACATAAATGAATTTAATAAACGGCCTTTTAAAAGGGAGGAATTATCTTTCGTACCGTTTTTTTTTTATTTTCACTATTTTTTACGACTAGTAGCCTTTTTCGAAAACGACCATTTTTCGCCTTTTTTTGTTCCTTTTTTGGTGGACCCCGTTTACAGACAAAAAAATTTTAATGCATTTCTTTGACCCGAATCATAAAGGAGGAAGCTCAAGCCCTGATTTTTTCTTTTTAAGCTGCGTACGATTTTTTTTTCTAAAAATAATTTGGTTTTTTTTAAACAGACAATTTGAAAAATAACGTGTAACGCGAAAACGATAAGGATTCGAGGAAAACCTCAAGATAGCAAAAAGTTGAAGCGGTTTTCGTTGGGTTCGCGAGAATTTTTTCGGATTTTTTCACCCATTTTTGGTGAAAAATCTCATGATTTAATTACAGTAACTCGAGAACTAAGGGGTTTGTGGTACAATGTAAAGAGAGGAAAACATCGTATTTTTCTATTTTCAACGAAACAGAATTATTTCAGATCTTTTTCCTCATTTTTTCCCCGGTAAAATTTTGTAGTTTTCTCGTCACGTCAATCGATTGATCTCAATCCTTCATGGTTCCGGTAAAAAAAACAACAAAATGTTTGTCTGTAAACGGGGTCCGCCAGAAAAGGAACAACAAAGTCGAAAAATGGTCGTTTGCGAAAATTATGCAATTCGAGTGCGTCCAGTGATATTTTTTTACCACGTAACATTCACAATGTACACTTGTTCGACAAAATTGTAGACACGTGCTGGCGATCGATAAAATAAAATCGAACTTCTACATTGGTACATATACGAAAAAAAAAAATTCTAAACAACACTTGACTGATTTAGAATAAACGTTCGAAGGCAACTTTCGTGACGATTTATTGGCTTAGAAACAACTTTTTTCCCCATTCTATCCGCGCACGTCTATTTCGAGTTTAAAACACCCACGTGTCTGACATTTTCTAACAATTCTGTGTGCGGTCGGGGCAAGCTCGAAATTTTCCTGTCGCGGCCTATTCAGTGGCGTAATAATTGCTAAACCGAAACTCGCTACGTTCGTATATGAATTCGGCTCCGACCTGAGAAAAACCGCGATCGGAATAAGAACGAAGAAAAAGGAAGAAGAAAAATTGTGTCAGCACCAAGTAAGATTTCCGAATCGTAAATTCGAAGAGAAATCTTTTGAGGGATTCTCGAGAGCCCCGAGAGGGTAATTAGAACGAAGAAAAGAGAACGGGAGAAAAAAAAACAAACAAAAAATGCTACGACATTTCGTATTACGTTTGCGAAATGAGAGCACGAGGAAAATGAGCATAAACGAGGACAGCGATAAATTATAACGTCGCGCGGTGGTAAAAGCCGAAAATTCTTATTTTAGATGGAAAAGAAGCTGATGTACGAGAGGGAGAAAGGGAAAAAAAGAGAGGGCCTGTGATTAATAATAGAAAGGACTGTGTGTAAAAAAGACTTTGATATGACTACGGAAATGCCAAATAATCAAAACAACAATTGGTGGGTCAGAACTCACAATAAAAACGATGTTGAAGTTTCCATAGTTGGAACGCAACGAAAGTTAATTGTTCTTTTATTGCTCACATTATTTTGCCGATTAAGGTCACGAAAATCACCGAAACGGTTTTTCTTATCCTCATTAGCGATTATAATCAAAATGAACAAATTACAAAAGAGATTACTTTGGGTTACATTCCAAAGTTGCAAACTTCAACGCCATCAATATAAATGAATTAATCGTCGGTCAATTGGCTACAGTTGCATCGATCATTTTCAAATTTTACAACACTCAAAAACTGCAAGCACTTCGAATCATGGGGACGCGAGAACATTTTTTTTTAATCTGCACGACGTTCGGACGTTCGCGAGAATTGAGAAAAGAAACGTCCCGCGGTCATTCAGATAAGGAGATGAATAGATCCAAGAGTCGTCGGTTCGTTTCACGTGAACGGTTCCATATGGATTGATGGTGTGCCCGGAAGAGTGATGATTTTTGTCACTTTGCCAGGGGAAAAAAAGAGTCCCGAGACATAATGCGTTTATCCTTCAAATATATGAGGATAAGCTCGTGATGGTTTATACACCGCCCCCGCGAAGCCTACTTATTGCGGCAATATATATATCCGGGGCATATCCGTGAGTTCCACGGTCGGGAGCCCACCCGACTCGAAATCTGTCAACGCGTATATTATTGGTACGTTAGGGGAGCCAGAATTGAAGGGCATTTTGCCAGTTTGGTATTCGGATTACATTTTTTTTTTACATAGGCAGTATCGATCCGTAAAGTGAATATTTTTGGGATTTCGAGTGCCCCATTCGCCGCATGGGAGACTTGAACTTTTAAGCTTCCTTTTCGGAGAATATTTTTAGCAATTGTTCCTAAATGTTTTATGACGTTGAAGAATAAAATGACATTTTGTTCCATTAACGAGGATATATATATATATATATATATATATATATATATATATATATATATATATATATATATATATAACGAGGATATATATATATATATATATATATATATATATATATATATATTAACGAGGATATATATATATATATATATATATATATATATATATATATATATATATATCCTTGCATTTGAACGATGCAATAATGGAACAAAATGTCATTTTATTCTTCAACGTCATAAAACATTTAGGAACAATTGCTAAAAATATTCTCCGAAAAGCAAGCAAGGTGACAAAAAAAATTGCGATACTTAACGGAAAATGTTACTACATTATGAAAAAATAATTCATACAAAATTTGACAGGTCTAAAATTTTGTTTAGGTATTGCTCAAACGACTTTTACTTTTCTTTCCCCGATTTTTTATCAATGTTTTTCGCCGCCAATAGACATAATAATATAATTTTCTCAAAAAAATTATTTTCTATTTGATCAGTTTGATTTTTCCGTAAATAATTTTTTTTCTATGCTGCCCACTCCAATCATAACTTTTGTAACCTTTTGAAATTGAAGCAAGGTTGAGAAATTCCTATTTCGGTTTCGCTCTAAATATTAGTTATTTTGTCGATAACGTTTTGTGTACTCTCTCGAACAGAATATTCAAGAGTATCATGATGGTGAAAGAATAGACTTAATGCTTCTCTATTCGTGGGTAATTTTCGCTCCACAAATTCTTCGATTTCCGACCCAATTAGATAAATTTCGGCACTTTCGGTATCGTCCGAACCCACGATCACTTTTTACATTTTTATTTTTACGTTTGCTGTGACTCAATACAGCAAGTACTGGAAACAGTCAAATAAATAGCGAAAAGAACTCACGGACAGTCAGAGAAACAAAGGTGCAGTAGCGTCAACAGCGCCGCGGTTTGTAACTCTCGAATCCCTATGACTTTGTTTTCTTACTCCGAAACAACATATCACTCCAAAAAAAACACGCATACTTGTTAGACGTTCAGTGATGTAAACACCGTGTTCTTGTTCATCAAGTGGTTGATATAATTTTCACAACTGAATTACATATATCGATTCTTAATCTGCAAATACAAATTGTTTATGGTAGAAAAAAATATTTAAATAAAAATTGTGTATTGTTACAGAAGAAATTAATTTAAGACTTACATTGGATCACGCACAAACATTTTCTGGATCGAGATAAAGAAAATTAATACTCCGATAATCATGAAAAAAAAAACATGAAAAAGGCGTTTGAGCACTTACTAAAAAATTGTTTAGAACCCTCCAATTTTGCAAAACTCTTTTCGTTAACATACTTCAATTTTTCGTTGAGAAAAAAATCGATTTTTTTTAACCACCCTAATGTATATATTTCATTTTTCATTCCTTTATTTTTATCATTATCCAAAGCCTTTTTTGGAGGATGCATTTGTTAAAATTTATTCTGTCAATACTCGAATCGTTGACGTCATAAGTTTAAATAGACGACCCCCAGGGGCAGTGTACACAGAACACGGCAGCATGTTTTCCTAGATCATGGTATACGGGTTATATACAGGGTGAGGCACTAACTGTTGCCACCTTAAATATCTCTGTAATTATCGGCGTCACAAAAAAATGTTTGAAACAAAAGTTGTACCGTACGAAAGGGGTCATCAAATGCGACCATTTTTTTTAACTCAATGGAGGCGCTGTCGTACAGTAAAGGTCACCTCCACTTTTCTAAATGGGGCGGGACATTTTTCTTTCAACTATCTTGTAGAGCATCGAAAACTGCATAAAAAACATTTAGGGGTCAAAGTCGTTCAAGGTCATTTAAGATCAAAAAGTGACATTAACTTTATTTTTATGTGAAATTACCTTTATTCGAAGTAGATGTTCAAAGTGAATGCCATTGGAATCAATGCAATATTGCAATCTCCTCATCACGGATTGTGTAGAATTTCTCATCACTTCGGCACTTATCGAATCACAGGCTCGAAGAATTCTCTCACGCATATCGTCCGGCGTAGTTGGACGTACTTTATAAACAAGATCTTTCAAGTATCCCCACAAGAAAAAGTCCAGAGGGGTCAAGTCTGGCGAGCGAGCCGGCCACGATACAGCTCCTCTGCGTCGAATCCAATGATTTGGAAATCTCTTTTGCAATTCATTTCTAGCTATCAGCGAAAAATGTGCCGGGTACCCATCGTGTTGATACCACATTCTGTTTCTTGTTTCCAAAGGTATTTCTTCCAATAACGGACCTAATGTTTATTAAAGGAATGTGCTGTACTTTCTACCATTAAGATTCCCTTCAACGAAATAAGGGCCTATGATTCTATCCCCAATAATCCCACACCATACATTAACCGACCACGGTCTTTGGTGTGCAACTTGCCGCAGCCAATGTGGATTTTCAGTTGACCACAAAAGCATGTTATGCAAGTTAATATTTCCATGATTCGTGAATGATGAATCGCAATCACTTTGAACATCTACTGTGAATAAAGGTAATTTCACATAAAACTAAAGTTCATGTCACTTTTTGATCTTAAATGACCTTGAACGACTTTGACCCCTGAATATTTTTTATGCAGTTTTCGATGCTCTACAAGATAGTTGAAAGAAAAATGTACCGTCCCATTTAAAAAAGTGGAGGTGACCTTTACTGTGTAACAGCGCCTCCACTGAGATAAAAAACAATGGTCGCATTTGATGACCCCTTTCGTACAGTACAACTTTTGTTTCAAACATTTTTTTGTGACGTTGATAATTACAGAGATATTCAAGGTGGCAACAGTTAGTGCCTCACCCTGTATACAGCGTGTCTTGTTATGAATGGATAATCCTGCAACTGTCGATAGGTCAAATCATGTCCTACTGGAATTTCAGTTTAGTAAAAGTCCCGCGGTCTTCGAGATTTTCGGCTTTGTGTTATTTTTGAAAAAAAATCATCTGCTTTTGATTTTTCGCATGCCATTGCCATGAATTGGTTTGTATGAAAATTCTGCATAAGATCTTTTTTCATAAAGTTTCCTCAACATTTAAGGTTAAGAAGAAGACTTTTCTATATAAAACAAATAACCAAGAGTATTTTAAAAAAACCGGGTAAAAAAGTTATCATTTGTAGAAATGGCATGTGAAAAACCAAAAGCTGATGATTTTTATTTCGAAAACCGTGGGACTTTTACTAAACGGAAACTCCAGCATATAGTTGGACATGATCTGTCTTATCGACAGTTGCAGGATTATCCATTCATAACAGGACACCCTGTATATAGGAAGGATCGACTCGAACACTTTGACCTACAGAACTCTCGCTGGAGGTTTTCCCATCGAGTGGACGCATGAGAGTTCCGATGGTTATAAATAAATGACAAAGACACACTGAAGAATTTTAACTTGGAAAAAAATCTATAAATTTTTTTGCTCGATGAATAATTCGTTTGATTAAGTGCTCGGCGGAACAAGGACGAGGAATTCGCCGGCCTGCGCGAGCAAGAACGCGGAGTGAAAAATCACCAAGGGAGCGAGACAAGGCCGCGAGAAGGACGAGCTTTAATAAAACACGGGGGAAAAAAAGAATCGGGAGAATTTACGAGAGCGGTCTTCGTTGGTGCACCGATGCATTAACAATCATAATGCGTATGGTTGGCAATGCATCTTTAATTGATAACTTCTCGTACTTATTCGTATAATCAACCAACGAAAAAACAAAATGTGACGAGTCCGCGTGTCACTGTCCACGCGTGAATTATGCACTTTTTGATGTGTACATTATCGATGTACACTTCTAATCGACAAGTCTTGGAGATAAAAATGGTTTAGCGGATTTTTAATTTTTTCTCGATTTCAGGGTAAGTAGATTTGACAAACTGTATTTTTCGAGCTATTAAAATGAGATTTTTTAAGTGGTTAAATTTTTTTTGCGAATATTTAGGATTTGTTTTTTGATTCGAGTGATAGGAAAGGCTGTAATTGGGAAGGATAGAGTGAGAATCCGCAAGGGTAGATACTGGAACTCAGGAAACAATAAAAATAAACGTACAAATAAATACAAAGCACACATTTAAATAATATAATGTCAATAAATAAATCTGTATAACTGAATCATATTTTTCATTGTTTGCGCCGATCTCGTCGACAAATCCAAAGAAAATATTTTAATATACACGTCTCCATGATATGCTGTTTATAAATAAATATTTATACGTTTATAAGTAGTTTTGATAAAAACGCGTTTAAAGTTCGCTGATTCGCATTTTATGGAAACCACTAAACTCCATAAAACCACAATCACCCTCAATGTTGAGGGGACGAAATTTTCGGACAATATTTTCAAAATGTCATAATTTTAGAATTTGTCGAAAACCGATATGTTCAAAAATGTCAACTATAAGCGCCCTTCGAATAAAATGGATGTACGAGGGGGAATGAAAAAGTTCTTAGAAGCGCACATTGATATAATATTTTTGGGGATGGTTTGATATTTATTTTGCAGAGTGTCAATCACACAATATTTATGCAAAGTTTCAGTCGATTTGATCGCATTGTTTTTAATTTATTCATTATTTTGCGCAAACGGTTGTTAAAAATATTCAAATATGAAGAAAAGTGAGTTATATATTGTTCTAACTTAGTCCCAAGTGATTTTCAGTTATTCTCAAAAGCAAAGGAGCATATCCGGAGGAAGAAATTTGACTGTGATGACGCGGTTATGGTTACCATAGAAGAGTTTTTTTAGAGTCAAGAAAATGTTTTTTTTTTATAAAGAACTAAGAAAGTTGGAAAAGCGATATTCCAAATGTATACAACGAAGAGATTATGGAGAAAAATAAAATATTTTTGTTAGAATTTTCTTATATTTTTATAGTAATTTCAAGAACTTGTTGATGCACCCTCGTAAGTAAGTGAGAGTCAACGCATCAATAACATGTTTTTGACTGTTGCCGGTAATCTCGTCGACGCTCCATCCGTGATAAATATCTGATAACTGATTTTTATACGTAAACACGGTGTGTAACACAAGAGATTGCTCCGGAGATGACACGCGCCGAGATGAATACCGAGACGCGTCCTTGACATCTCTATCCACGAAGACGTCAGCCTCACACACGGTGCAGCCTTTTTTTAATCATATTTTCAATGTCTCTCTTCGTCCTCTCGTGTATTTCAGTGCTCTCTCTCTCTCTCTCCCTCTCTCTTTCTCTCTCTTGCTTCGACACTACCGGTAAGCTATATCGGAGTACACTCTGTGATCATCTCTCGTTTTTCCATCTGCCACGCTCTATATGTAATGGCTCATAATACGACGTTGCGAACGGTAAACATACGAGGACCGTTAGCTCGTATAACACCCGGCGTAATAAGAGTGGGCCCCGTGTGATACAACTTCGCGGGTTACGCGTTTATCCACGATTGTTATTGCAACTACACAGACAATTGACAGTTCATGCTCGTTGCATAAACTTAATACAAGCCCCGTCTACATCGATAGTGGCCAGCGAGCTTCCTCTCACTGGGCGGAAAGTTATAAAGGATCTCGAGTCTCGTGTCGTTGGAATGCAACAACTTTTTTTTCATCTTCGACATCTTCGTTGGCAGATTTAGCCAATGAAAATCGCGCAGACGGTTTTTAGGATTCGTATTGAAAATCGACTATCTGAATCTGCGGAATTTTCGTGACGTTGAAGTTTGCATCGTTGGAATGCAATGAAAATAGATTCTTTTTAATTTCGTGCATTTTTTTGCCAATTTTGGGTGTGAAAATTGCTCAAACGTTTTTTTCGTATTCTTATTAGAGATGTTTACCCTTAATTTTCAAAAAAAAGATTTAAGTAATGATGAAACTAAGAAATGAGAAATGAAAAAAAGTTATTGCAGTCAAACCATTTTGTGGCAATGATAATTAAAATAAAGCAGTGGAGGAAAGGAAGGATATTTGGAAAACTGCTGGTTGTTTTGAATAGCAGGGTTTCACGGAAACTAGTGGCGCCATCTCGGTTTTATGACCGTGAAATGTTGTAAGAAGACGTCACTTGTCGATATGTTCACACGGTTCGTCAGCGACTTTTCTAAGATGGCGACCAGAGCTCGAATTGTGAAGGAATGTTTTTGAAAACTTTCGAGGTGCGTGTTTAATGAGTTCTAATCGCCAAATTTCCATATTATTATGTTGTGTAGCTTTGTGTACTGTAAAATAGACCGTAAACTTTGTATATTGCTTTGATTTCGAAGATTTGTATATTTATAAACAACAAAATAGAAGTTATGTCCGACTACGTCTTGTTGCTAATTTGGAATACCTGAGCTGATGATAATTTGGAATATTCCGAATTACCATCAGTTTTGTAACTAGATGTAGATGTAACTAGATGTAGGTCTATCTACGAAGACTTATTGAAAGCGATGATAATGACACGGAAAGTTTGGAATCTTCCAACTCTTATAACAGTGGTAAATCAAATACGTCAGGAAACTAGAAACTTCATTTGGTGGAAGACCCCCTGCAGCTGATGCAGATTGTATTTTCTGTAAAGGGAAGTATAGTGAAGGCAGGAGGGGAGAAGAATGGGTGCAGTGTTTTATGTGTGAGATTTGGGTGCACGGTGAATGTGCCGGCTATGAAGGTGGATCCAATGTTTGCAATTTTTGAAAATAACCCATTTATTTAATTGTTAAAACTGATTAAAGTCTGATTGAAGCTGATTATAGAAATAATCATAAGTCTTACATTGTTTTCTAAAACAATGGCCTAATAATAATCGCCCACATGACTACCCCAAGCACGATTAATATACTTTGGAATATTCCTATTCCAAAATACTCGCATCCCATCTCGAAAACGGAATTGTGCCATTTTGCGTTCAAACTAAACTTGTACCCAGTAGCGATGTTCAGTTATTTTGGATAGTTTGCAGATTGATAGTATATGAATATTGTTTCAATTTCGTGAAGTTTTTATTTGTTTACACCTTACAGAAAAAAAGTCGCAGGCCCAAAACAAAATGGTATTCCAAATTATCTTCCATAAGGGGTTACCCCCACTTGCGATTTTGAAAAAATCGATTTTTTTTTATTGCATTTTTTTTAAGTGTAGTTTTTTTTGATGCCCGGAATAGATGACTCTATGTAAGTTTACAAAAAAAAATATTCTCTTCGTGTAAACTGAAATTGAAACTTTAAACGCGTTTTTCTCAAAATGGCATTTCTGAAGTCGGTGACCAAGATTACTCGAACACTAATGAACCGATCTTCTTGAAATTTTGCAGGCTTATTTAACACATAAAAATGTAGTCTTTAATCGTTCGATTTTTTTTTCGAAAAAAAAATGGCCGTTTTATAGCCAAAAAACGGCCGTTTTTTTTTTCGTTAAAATCGAACCATTAACTTTGACTGTCCGCCATTTAGTGAAAAATGAATATTTTTTAAAATCCTTCGATTAAAGACTAGTTTATACTTATATTTGACTAAGTCCATCCGCATTTTTTTTTCAGATGATCCACTTCGCCGCAATGTTGGTCACCGCAAACCGTGTATATAAAAACATTATTTCATTGACGGCCATTAGCCACTAAACAATGTAATATTTTTCAATAAAAAAATTACTGAAAGTTCTTCAAGATGTGCTCTTTAAGATGGTATATTGATCGATTAAAAAAGTTTTGTAGTTTTCTTTAAAAAAATTCATGAAAAAGGCCTTTTTTGCGCTACAAGTGGGGGTAAGGCCTTAATAGCGCAAAAGAACAATCAGCAGTTTCTGTCGCGTGATTATTTGTTTCAATACCTGAGCCTCGAAGAAAATACTTTTCAAAAATTATAATTCGAGAAATTAGTGATCCTTGGTTGGGCCTCTTACCAGGATTTTTTTTCTCCAACATTCTTCCTCCTCCAGCACAAATAAATTCTTCAATTCAAATTTGAATCAACGGGAGAAAAGCTATAAAATAAGATGTTGCAGTGTTTATTGTTACCGTTGCTCAGAACGTGAAAATTCCATTTGCATGCGATCGGGGGATTTTCGGGCGTAATTTCTCGGATCGTTCCAATTATAGAAGTATCTATAAATTAGAAGACGGGGGGGGGGGGGGATATTCTCATTTCAAAATTTCTCGGAGCGTGCGAGATCGCGATTCGGCTTGACGAACTAAAAAGTCTGCCAAGAATTCCAAACAGGAGTCCGGAACGGAGGACGGACGAGGAAGACGAAATGGTCCCGAGGAGAAAAAGGGACACGAAAAAGAGACGGAGGCGGAGCGAGCGAGAGGGACAGAGGATTGAGCCGATGGCAACGGTCCAGAAGAGGTGAAATAGCGAAAACGCTCTCAAGATTCTTCGCAGGGAGTGAATTCTCAGAGAGCTGCGGTTCCATGCAGAGATAAAAAAACGAGTCAGCAAGAATTAGAGAGAGAGAGAGGAGAGAGAGAGAGAGAGAGAGAGAGAGAGAGAGAGAGAGAGAGAGAGAGAAATATAGTAAGCAGAGTCAAGAAAAATAGGTTTTAAAAGCAGTATAAGAGGTTGGCAAAAGTTGATAAGCCAATCTGACGATGGAGAGATTCGGCCTGTGCGCCCCAACGTAAAATAAACTTGGAGATTAAACATACGGCGAGAAAAAATGCACTAGATACACATTTCACGTGACGTGAATAAAAATCACAAAGTCCACACATTTCTTTTCCCAACGTTGTGAAATTTTTGAATGTTTCGGGCATTTTAATTGATCGTACTTCGCAGTTCGATCAACGATATTGAAATAAAGCAAACAAGACGAGAAAAAATATACTGACGTCTGCATCGTCTGCGACTCAAATTCTTCCTCGTTTTTTCACTTCTCCCGTTCGATTATTCTCCAAAATTCTTTCCTGCAAGATTTGTCTCATAGATCGCGAGAAGGATCCCGGAAAACACAGAAGTAATTTTCCTAGTGAAAAACTGGAAAATGTGAGCGTGGAAAATCAAATTTTCGTTGGAACCCGAGAGACTTTAAGGGGGGAGATACCTGTTGGCGAGGAATTTTTTTGTGTGATTTTCATGATTTTTTTTTAGAGGCATAATTTCATCACCATTTTTGCGACTTAGGGTATTTTTTATTACTACTTTTGGCTGTTACATGGTATTTTTATAATTTATAAATCTTTGAAAATGGTGGACGTATGGCACGGTCTTTTGAACTGCAAAAACTAGTCGACCGATTCTGAAGAAATTTAAGATGAAAAAGTAGAAAATAATTTATATGTGAACATTTTTTCTTCAAACAAGCTTTTTTTTAATGTGCTGAAAAGTAGAAAATTATTATTTTCCAACTCACCTATATGTGATTATAAAGAAAAGCTTGGGGCGCTCAAAATGTAGACATATAATCTTTAATTTACATAAATCCGTTACCATATAAACCTATTTAATTTACTGTGAAACAACCTCAGTTTTTCCTAAATAAATATCCTAAAACTGAGTACAAACGTGTGCTAATAATTTCTCTAATTACTATTGTGCCAAATTAAATACGGTTAATGAAACTGAATTGATCAAATTTATTAAACATTCAAAAAGTTGAGCAGCCCAAGCTTTCATTTATAGTCACATATAGGTAACTTGGTAAAAAAAATTATTTATCATTTTTAAGTATTACATTGAATAAAA
Source organism: Ophion slaviceki (assembly GCA_944452715.1). Lineage (NCBI taxonomy): Eukaryota > Metazoa > Arthropoda > Insecta > Hymenoptera > Ichneumonidae > Ophion > Ophion slaviceki. The sequence continues at coordinate 13,742,116 of OX101788.1, read as the reverse complement.
AATAGTTCAAACATTTTTTTTTTTACATATTTCAGATTAATCCCGCCGACGCTACACGTCACGCCGTCTGACAAAATCCGCCGCAACCCGCTCAGAAGACCGTGCCACACCTCCGCCTCTTTTACAGATTAAGGGGTCTTCTCACTTTAGACGCTAAAAAAGGCTAGTGTCATGATTTTTTTGACAGGTTTATACTTTAGATATTGATATAAAAGTTGTTAAACTTAATAAATACACTTTCAAAATACATTTAAAAATAAAAATTTATTTTTCACTATTCATAGACGAAAATGATAGTAAAAAAAGGTCCTAAAAAAATTGTACGTCTGCGTTGTTGATGTAATCTCGGAGATGGATCAATCCAAACAAAAAAATCAAACGTTTTTAGATTCAGTATGTTAATGGCCATAGCGCATATCATGCGATTTTTTTATATATGCAAAAATAAGAAAATGGCGGACATTTTTCGAAAAAACAAAAAAAGTGTTTTTTTCACCGTTTTTGGCAAAAAAAATAGTAAATATCGAAATTTGTAGAAATCCTTGATATGAACTATAGCTATAGTTGTAAAGAATATGTGGTCAAAATTTCATAAGGATCGGTTCAGTAGTTTCGAAGATTTTATCAACAAGCCGTCGAAAAACGTTTCGAGAAAAACGCGTTTAAAGTTTGTTTGGGTTACATAAATACATAAAAAAAATGTTAAATGTATTTCGAAAGTGTATTTATTAAGTGTAACAACTTTTATAAAAATATATCGATAATATAAACTGATCAGAAAAATTCATGAAAATAGCATTTTTTAGCGTCTAAAGTAAGAAGACTTACTTTAAGGGAAGACTTACCCCTTAAGGGGTTACCCCCACTTGCGATTTTGAAAAAATCGTTTTTTTTTTATTGCATTTTTTTGAAGTGCAATTTGAAGTGCAGTTTTTTTTTGATGCCCGGAATAGATGACTCTATGTAAGTTTACAAAAAAAAATATTTTCTTCGGGTAAACTGAAATTGAAACTTTAAATGCGTTTTTCTCAAAATGGCATTTCTGAAGTCGGTGACCAAGATTACTCGAACACTAATGAACCGATCTTCTTGAAATTTTGCAGGCTTATTTAATACATAAAAATGTAGTCTTTAATCGTTCGATTTTTTGTTTCGAAAAAAAAAATGGCCGTTTTATAGCCAAAAAACGGCCGTTTTTTTTCGTTAAAATCGAACCATTAACTTTGACTGTCCGCCATTTTGTGAAAAATGAATATTTTTTAAAATCCTTCGATTAAAGACTAGTTTATACTTATATTTGACTAAATCCATCCGCATTTTTTTTTCAGATGATCCACTTCGCCGCAATGTTGGTCCCCGCAAACCGTGTATATAAAAACATTATTTCATTGACGGCCATTTGCCACTAAACAATGTAATATTTTTCAATAAAAAAATGACTGAAAGTTCTTCAAGATGTGTTCTTTAAGATGGTATATTGATCGATTAAAAAAGTTTTGTAGTTTTCTTTAAAAAAATTCATGAAAAAGGCCTTTTTTTGCGCTACAAGTGGGGGTACGCCTTAATAAACAAAAATACCATGCAACAGCCACAAGTAGTAATAAAACATACCCCAAGTCTCAAAAATGGCGAAGTCTTTCCTTTAAAAAAAAAATCATGAAAATCAGCAATTTTTTCCTCGCCCAAAGGCATCTTCCCCCTTAACCACGCGAAGAAATAGGCTCGATCTCGCCGGAACGTGGAAGGAATAGAAGCCGGAAATGGCTGGGAGGGAAAATGCAGCAGACACGAGGGAGGAGGAAGGAGAAGGAAGGAGGAGGAGGAAGCGCAATGCGCCCTCGGCAGAGATCGAAGCCAAGTGTCCGAGGGAGCTCGGGTATTCGCAGGTCGAAAAGCCGCGCAGTGTCGAAAAAGGAATGGATCAAGAGTCTATGAATGACGGGGACGGGAAACGAATGAACGAATCGATAGACGTTCGTGCACCAGGTGGGACTGCAGCCCGGATGGAGAGGGGGTGAGCGAGGCAACGGGGAAGGGGATGATTTATCAGAGACGTCGAGCTAATCGACGAGACGCCTCGGAGACACGCTTCCCACTGGCCAAGAAAAACCTCGTTGAACTTTTCAACGCGAGCAAGAGAGACCAGCAAGCGCCTTCGGTTTGTCAAAAATATATTTACAACATAATGCAGCACGTAACACGGTCGACGAGACGACGAAATTATTGGCACGCGAAACGGAAGTCTTCGCGAAAAAAATATAAATTGACCTAGAGAAAATTTGGAACAAGGGTAACAGTGAATGGAACGGAAAATGAAAAGAAAATGGTTTTGACGTTCGCGACGTTGGATTGTCACGAAAATTCTTCTTTTTTGTTGTTATCTACAGTTGCCTTAGCATGGCGTTGAAGTTTGGATTGGAATGCAACGAAAATCCTTATTTATTTTTTAATTTCTTTATTTTTAGTACTGTCTAAACTTTTCTTTCGCATTTTTAGGTTATGGATGCCTAATAAGGGTGATGAAAAATATTTCAGTGATTTTTGTAGTCTAAATGTGGCACAACCAAATTGGGCAATGGAAAGAAAAATAATAATTGCGATAGGATGTTGAAGTTTGCATTGTTGCAGTGCAACGATTTTTTTTTCCATTTCTTTATTTTGATGCATACCAAAAGCTTTTCCCCTGCAAATTGAGGTCCGAAAACTCTAATAAGAATACGTCAAAATGTTGGAGTGATTTTCGGAGGTGGAAAAAAATTTGAACAATTCGAAAGAATGAATTTTCGTTGCGTTCAATTATCAATGCGAACTTCAATATCATTGCATTAGCATGGCAGTCGGTAAAACTGTCTCCAGCTTGATAGCCATGGTATTGAAGTTTGCATCGTTGAAAGGCAACGAAAGTATTTTTTTTTTTCGTTTTCCCGTATTTTTTTTGCATATTTAGGCCACGAAAGTCACTGCAACATTTGTGAGAATCATTATAAAAAATGTATAACCAAAATCTGCAGAAAAATATTCTAAATAACAATGAAGGTAAAAGAAATGAAAAAATCGAGAAGAATTTTGGTTGCATTCCAACGATGCAAGCTATGGGATCGTCGAAACGCCCTACCCAGTCCTTTCACTTATTTTCTCCCATTATCAAAAAATCCCGTGATTTTCGCACTCCAAATCGGCTATGCCAAAATGTCGACAAAAAAAAGACAACACATTTCTCTTGTATTCCAACCATGTAAGTTTCAGCGTAATAAAAAAAAAGGGAGTCCTAAAGTACGAATTTTCATGACGTTGAAGTTTACATCGTTCCAGTGCAACGAAAATTAATTCTCTTTGATCGCTGAATTTTTTGTGTCGATCGATTCATGCCGTGAATAACCACTCAAACGTTTCCACGTAATTTTATTAGAGATTTATAATCTCAATTAACAAAAAAGATTTGGATAACGACCAAAATAAAATGAAAGAAAAAAAAAACAAAAACAAAAAAAAAAACAAAAAAACAAAAAAAACAGAAAAAGAATCGTTGCATTCCAACGATGCAAACTTCAGCCTCGTGAATTTTCTTTCTCTATGAGAGCAGCGTAGAAATCCGAGCGGGCAAGCGAAAGATCGCGGATTTATTTATTGCGTTATAAACATGAACGAAGGTGATGGAATATTCACAAATATTAACGGTGCATTAAAACGGAAGTAACGGTAGTACGAGATGTCATCGAGGATATGAAACGTAAGCCACTCCCAACGACGAAATTAATGGGAAACGAAAAATATGAAAATTTCGCCAAGTTCAATGCACACATTGCCCGTACCCGTGTACAACTTCATTGCTACGTAGGTGAGAGCAGATCCGACGATGTATTAATAATAACGATAATTCGCGAACTCCGATGATCGAGTTCGCGTGCCAAAATTTTCAGACACGCGCATCGTTCTTCACCTCCTCTCTCACAGACACACAGCATTTGCATGCAAATATTATGATGTAAATTCGTCGAGCGATTTTGTAGGCGAATTGCGAGGAAACGTTTCACCGGTGATTTTATGTACGTTCAACAATTTATTCAGCATCATCCCCGATAGTCATCACTTTCGGGAATCCATTTAACGATCCACCAAATGATTCGGAATATCAATGTGTACGTGACAGTTTTTTTCTTTTTCGTACGGTAAAATAGACAAACGCGAAATTTTTTCAAAAGTTTCACGTCGCGATATGCGCGAGAAGTCGTCTCGAGGTCGTGCTACTTTTCACACCTTTGCGCGAACAATGGGCGCACACAGAAATCCTTTTGTAGATATCATAGACTCGAAAAATAAAGACTCGTTTATCCACGTGTAAATATATAGATGTATATGGGCGTTGAAATGAGACCAGAAAAGGGAAAGGAGCGAGGTATGTTGCGTGCACGAGAATCAAAGGCTAGTGCCAATAAATATTACGTTCAGTATATATATATATATATATATATATATATATATATATATATATATATACACACACACACACACACACACACATAACATTACCCCGTCATGAAAAAAAACTTTAAAAAAATACAGCTCGTCTAAAATAGACGCGAGATCGAGATTTTTTTTTACCTGGGCAGATACGACGATACACTTCGTCTTTAATTGTGATCTAGCAGTGAAGGGGGAATATATATATATATATATATATATATATATATATATAATGAATTAAATGAGTTATCAATTTATTTGATCTTTTAGTAGTAGTAGTAGTTTATTCCATGGTATACCCTGATGGGCGTTTACACTGAGAGTCCCCCCCTACATGTGGTTCCCCGTTATTTGATCTTTTATTTTATTTCATTTAAATTTTTAACTATTTAATTATATATATAATTAAATAGTTAAAAATTTAAATGAAATAAAATCAAAGATCAAATAAATTGATAACTCATTTAATTCATTTCATCTTTAACTAATAAGATAAAATAAAATGTAAAAGAAAATAGAAAAATAAAGCAAATTAAAATAAATTTAATAAAATAAAAAGGTTGAAAAAGTTTAATGAAAAATTATGTTGAAGTTTGCATCGGTGGAATGCAACGAAAGTTCTTTTTTTTAAATTCGTTTCTTCGTCATTGGTCATTTGGTCATCTGATCATTTGGTCATCTGATCATTTGGTCATCTGAATTCTTATCCTACACACTTAGGCTGTAGATTTCTTATGGGAAGCCTATAAAAATGACGAGTCATTTGTGTAGCCTCAATTTGCCAAAAAAAAGTTCGACCTACTAAACTTTCATTGCGTTCCAACGCTGCAAACTTCAATGTCATAATAAAAATATAGCTAACTAGTTAAAAACGTCTAGCATTAATGTAATTATATATAGATATATGTATAGTTCCATTAAAGCTAGACTTTGTAACTATATTTTTATTTAATTATTTTTAACTTTTTAATTTGTTTGTATTTATTTTGTTTTGCTTACGAATCTCGTCTAGGTATCTCCCTGCAATGCCGGATCATGATTAATTAGAGACGAATTGTATGGTCCTATCTGCCCAAGTAAAAAAAAATCTCGCTGTCCCGCATCTATTTTAAACGAGCTCTATTTTTGTTGATTTTTTTTCGCTACGAGATAATGCCATGGTCCATTTTACATACGAAAACGTGCTTTACCGATGACTGCCACGGTTTTTTTAGTCAGCGTTGCCTGAATATTGACCGTCACGTTTTGTCCAACCTTCTCGAATGGATCGCCATAATGTTGTAATACGAAATCCGAGTAGTGAAGAGTGATGATGTATTCTGCATCGTTGAAACAAGAATGGATATTTTCGTTTCGTACAAATTTCCAACTTTGCGCTACGAAAAGCAGCGAAAGGTTTTTTTTTGCGATCCTAATCAGACTGGAGAATACCCAGGTAGGAAATCAAAAGGCTGACGATGGAAACAAGCTTGTGCGAGCCTTGTTTCACCGAGCCTGAGTGAGACAGACCTGGCCCAGGTTTCATTGCATCGTTTGGAGCAGCCTGGAACCAAGACTGGCTGCTTAGCCTAAACTCAGGGTTATTTCAAGCTTCATTCGGCCGGTGAATTTTGAGGCTGATAAATCAAGGCTGGATTCAGGCTTGTTTCAGGTTGTGATAAAATAAAATAAGTTTAAAATAATATTTTTTCTGTACTTTTATCAAAAAAAAATTTAGCAATAAATTTGTCGGGTGCGAAGGCACGAAAAACGAAAGCGAAGGAGGCAGCTCAGAACATTTAAACATATGCTCTTATCGATATTTATGAGGTACACAAAAAAGTATATACGAAAATAAAAGTACGCAATAAAATAAAGTTTTGTTTTTTAAAATATTTTTTATATATATTTTGTAACAAATAATATAACAAATAATAAATATATATAACAAGTCAAATGAATTCTTTACAAATTTATTAAATTTACCCCAATGTAGAATATAGAAAACTAAAAACAGGCCTCATATAGCCTCGGGAAGAGTTTGGGAAAAGCCTGGTCATAAATGCTCATGAAGGCTTCATTAAGGCTCGTTTTGAGCCTTGTTGTTTCGTCGTTTCAGGCTTAGTACAGGCTTTTCTACCAGCCTTTGGTCAAGCCTGTGTGCAAGAGCCTGAAACCGCGTTATCATTCAGAGGTTCAGCTAGGCCTGAAATCAGGCTGGTGCTCAGCCTGAATTAAAAAATGTTAGCCTTGTTTCAGAGCTTGGCGAGCCCTTTTTTCATCGTCAATTCCTACCTGGGTAATTCTCCAGCTTGAATTTGTAAAAAAATATTTTGAACAATAATGGAACTGAAGAAATGAGCGAGTGAGGAATTTTCTTTGCGGATCGACGATGCAGTCTTCAGCACCGTAAAAAACAAAGCATATCTCAATTAAGGGGTTACCCCCACTTGCGATTTTGAAAAAATCGATTTTTTTATTGCATTTTTTTGAAGTGCAATTTGAAGTGCAGTTTTTTTTTGATGCCCGGAATAGATGACTCTATGTAAGTTTACAAAGAAAAATATTTTCTTCGTGTAAACTGAAATTGAAACTTTAAAGGCGTTTTTCTCAAAATGGCATTTCTGAAGTCGGTGACCAAGATTACTCGAACACTAATGAACCGATCTTCTTGAAATTTTGCAGGCTTATTTAATACATAAAAATGTAGTCTTTAATCGTTCGATTTTTTTTTCGAAAAAAATGGCCGTTTTATAGCCAAAAAACGGCCGTTTTTTTTTTCGTTAAAATCGAACCATTAACTTTGACTGTCCGCCATTTTGTGAAAAATGAATATTTTTTAAAATCCTTCGATTAAAGACTAGTTTATACTTATATTTGACTAAATCCATCCGCATTTTTTTTTCAGATGATCCACTTCGCCGCAATGTTGGTCACCGCAAACCGTGTATATAAAAACATTATTTCATTGACGGCCATTTGCCACTAAACAATGTAATATTTTTCAATAAAAAAATTACTGAAAGTTCTTCAAGATGTGTTCTTTAAGATGGTATATTGATCGATTAAAAAAGTTTTGTAGTTTTCTTTAAAAAAATTCATGAAAAAGGCCTTTTTTGCGCTACAAGTGGGGGTAACGCCTTAATTAAATGAGCCATCATTCGTCATCACTAGACGCGAAAACAGGGAAAAAAGAAGGCAGAAAACTTCAAGGCTTTCTCGCACGTTGATAATGATTTAAAAGTTTGCATCGTTGCAACGTAACAAACATTTTTTTTCTCTTTTTATGTTTCGAAAGGACATATTTTGCCGGTTTTAATTTTAGATCTCTAAATGAGCAGAATGAAAAATTATAGAGGGATTGGATAAGGTTCCGAAAACCCCCAACCTCCAATCGAGCTGAAATTCTGCACAAACCTTCCTTTCAATATTTTAAGACAACTCCTAAAGGAATATCTGGCGACTCGCAATAGTTTTCGAGATATTGACATTTTTAGCTTTTTTTAACGCGCGCCGACCATATCTATATCTATGTCCAAATAAACCCAAACAAACCCAAACCCAAAAATTATTGCGCGTCGCTAAAAGTCCCTTTAGGACGATGCTGAAGTTTGCATCGTTGGACTGCAACGAATTAAATTTATTCTGGCACTTTTCGCCTACAAAAGTCCTCCAACTATTTCTCAAGATATTTATTTAGCGATCTAAATGATGAATCTATAGAAAAAGATCTCCTATAATAATAAAAATATGGGAAATAAAATGTGAAAGGAAACTTTCCCCGCGTTCCAACGATGCAAACTTCAACACCATCCCCTTTAGGTCCCTTTGTCTTAAAATATTAAGAGGGAGGTTTGTGCAAAATTTCAGATCGATCGGAGGTTGGGGCTTTTCGGAACCCTACCCGAGACATTTTCGTAGCTAAGATCTGCCAAAAGAAATTTCAGGAATTAAAAAATAATAATTTTCATTGGGTTCAAACGATGGAAACTTCAATCCCATCGGTGATACGCCTCATAGGAGAACGAAAAAAGCACGCGTCAGAAGCGTCAGATATATTTTGGGTGCCTTGAAAGAACGAAAAAAGAAAAGATAAGCACGTATCGACGAGCCCCCCTCCCCCCCCCCTCTCTCTCTCTCTCTCTCTCTGTCTCTCTTTTTCTCTTTCTGCCTTTCTCGATTCGATAGAGAGGTTTCTCCAACCGTAAAGATCTCTGTTCTCAGTTTCTATATACAAAAGCGAATAACGATCGAACAAACCCAAAGGAAATATCTAAAATTAGATGTCCGTAAGAGCTGAGGATATCGCGTATCGCGGGACGGTCTGGCCCGGGAGCGAGAAACCGCGAAATTGAAACCACACACGCAATGATCCGCACGCTCGCAATCCTTTCACTCTTTCTTTTCTCCCTCCCTCGCTCTATCTCTATTTCTCTCTCTGCAAGTGTGTTGATTCTAACGCTTGGGGGTCCTCTTTGCCACCCATTCGTTTCCCAATTTACAAAGTTGCCTTGTCTACCTCCTCATCGTGAAAATACAACAGGGAGTACTATTTTGGGCGACAAAACATATCGTGTCAGCGTATTTTTCTGATTTCCCATGACGACTTTAAGGGGTTACCCCCACTTGCGATTTTGAAAAAAAACGATTTTTTTTATTGCATTTTTTTGAAGTCTAAGTATCCGGGCCCATACTTCTGTATGGGCCCGGAATAGATGACTCTATGTAAGTTTACAAAAAAAAATATTTTCTTCGTGTAAACTGAAATTGAAACTTTAAACGCGTTTTTCTCAAAATGGCATTTCTGAAGTCGGTGACCAAGATTACTCGAACACTAATGAACCGATCTTCTTGAAATTTTGCAGGCTTATTTAATACATAAAAATGTAGTCTTTAATCGTTCGATTTTTTTTTCGAAAAAAATGGCCGTTTTATAGCCAAAAAACGGCCGTTTTTTTTTCGTTAAAATCGAACCATTAACTTTGACTGTCCGCCATTTTGTGAAAAATGAATATTTTTTAAAATCCTTCGATTAAAGACTAGTTTATACTTATATTTGACTAAATCCATCCGCATTTTTTTTTCAGATGATCCACTTCGCCGCAATGTTGGTCACCGCAAACCGTGTATATAAAAACATTATGTCATTGACGGCCATTTGCCACTAAACAATGTAATATTTTTCAATAAAAAAATTACTGAAAGTTCTTCAAGATGTGTTCTCTAAGATGGTATATTGATCGATTAAAAAAGTTTTGTAGTTTTCTTTAAAAAAATTCATGAAAAAGGCCTTTTTTGCGCTACAAGTGGGGGTAACGTCTTAAATTAGTGAAAATATATCCGTATCGACGCAGGTTTTCCGTAGTTTCCCTGTGCCCTCGTGGTACCGCGACGATACTGGTGGATCGGGAAACGATTATATTGAAGGTTGCATCGTTGGAGTGCAACGAAAATATATTTTTTTTCAACTTGCCAATTTTTTTTTGACAAAACAACACTACGGAAAACTTTTTTTGAGATTCTTAGTAGAGGCCTACAACCTAAATCCACCGAGAATGATTTAAGATAACGATAAATGTGACGAAAAATTCGTTGCATTCCAACGATGCAAACTTCAACAACATAGGAATCGAGTGGCCGAGGGCTCCTTGGAGGATATTTCAGGAGCCGGAAGTACGTAAGTGGAAAGTTTGGAATGAAAAAGTGACGGGGATTCGATCGTAAAAGCTCACATTGGTATACGGAGGAACGGATTTGAGAACCAAATAAATAGAATACACGAAAGGTCGAGATGACAAAATAGTTTTGGCATCGAGAGCCTCGTGCTGCTACACTGCCAAAAAAAGATTAATTCATATAGGATCTATTGAAATTAAATAAATTTTTTCCTCGTCCCACGGCCTACTACGATCTAATTCATTTCATTTATTTTTAAATTCATTTCAGCTATTCTTTTTGAATATTAAATATATTCAAATCAAATAAAGATTCGATTCGAATAAATGTTTATTTGCTTACAATATGCACTGCAAATCCAAGTGTGCTATTTGCATAGAATATTTCATAAATCCAAAATAAAATGAAATGCCCAATTTGGAGTTCTACCACAATGATTTTGTATCATAATTCGTCATTCCGTGGCCTTTCGAAATGATGTTGATCGAACAAAATATTTCGCTTACATATGGAATTGAACTTCCGACCTGCCTCTATAGCTATGTACGCTGCCCCTACTTTGATTTGATAATTAGAGAGTTTTATTGAATATCATGCTATGGAATTTTCAAACATAATCTATATATATATATATATTAGGGTGATTCGTTTCAGGGTAACTTTTTTTTTCTGACCCATCGTGCCCGAAAACCTTTAGTTGGTACCCAAAAACGATGTTTCGTGAAAGGGGGGTGTTGTCAAACAATATTTAGAGGTCGCGAATCAAAATTGAAGGTTTCCCATTTGATTAACATTGAAAAAAATGTTTTTCTCATTATTAGTGTTACCATTCCGCGAATTTTGATATCGCGATATTTTCCAAGTGGGTTCTCATAGGAAATATGATACTTTACAATAAAGTTCCTTGAGCCATGTCCGTAAATTCAACCGTTTCAGCGGTATCGTTATTTCAAGTGAATATTGTATGAAAATATCTATTCAAACGACTGTAACGCCTAAGCTATTAGATATATCGAAAAAAATTCAAATGACAAGTATGTAGAGAAAGTAATTTGCTACAAAAAAGTCTTATAAGCCGAGCCCGTAAATTCAACTCTTTCTCAGCTATAGGTGGATGAAGTAAAATAAATAGACTTGTTTTTGTTTTTAAAAAATCTATTTATTTTACTTCATCCACCTCTAGCTGAAAAAGAGTTGAATTTTCGGGCTCGGCTTATAAGACTTTTTTTGTAGAAAATTACTTTCTCTACAAAGTTCTCATCTAAATTTTTTTCGATATATCTAATAGCTTAGGCGTTACAGCCGTTTGAATAGATATTTTGCACAGTATTTACTTGAAATAATGATGCCGCTGAAACGGTTGAATTTACGGCCATGGCTCAATGAACTTTATTGTGGAGTATCATATTTCTTATGAGAACCCACTTGGAAAATATCGCGATATCAAAATTCGCGGAATGGTAACACTAATAATGAGAAAAACATTTTTTTCAATGTTAATCAAATGGGAAACCTTCAATTTTGGTTCGCGACCTCTAAATATTTTTTGACAACACCCCCCTTTCACGAAAGTTCGTTTTTGGGTATCAACTAAAGGTTTTCGAGCACGATGGCTAAAAAAAAAGTTGCCCTGAAACGAATCACCCTAATCTATATATATATATATAATTTCTCACTCTCCCCCTCTCTACCCTCCCGCCCTTCATTCGTGCGTTGCAATAAAGACAAACCATTCATTCAATCAAATAGAAAAATGTTCGACACTATGAAAATGATATTTAATTTCAAAACTTTAAAATAAAATAGATACATTTAGTGGATTCCACTAAATTGTTTTTTGAACAGATGAAACCATATTACATATTTATTAGGAATAAATAAAATATTCAGTTAGAGTAACAACTTTTATATCAATATCTATAATATAAACGTATCAAAAAAATTCATTAACATAGCCTTTTTTAGCGTATAAAGTGAGAAGACCCCTTAAAAAACGCCATAGACGCATCTTGTTGATATCAATAAAAATGTTCCGTCGGTGTCTAGTCTGAAAGGGGTTGAGGGCCGAGCAACGGTAATTTCTCGAAAAATATCAATACGATCGAATGGTCGAATCCACCCTCGCTTGTCTATGTACCCGAGGCTCGGCCCGTGCAGCAAACGCATTATAACTTAGTTAACTGCATTGCCTTTTCGGAGGGAAGCTTTACGAGTTTCGCGACTCCTCCTTTCTCGCTAATGGGAAAGCGATGCCTGTACACAGCTGCACGTGCAACGAGCTCACGTGCGGACATCGTTACTTAATTTCACCCATACACGTGTATATGCGTGACAAAAAGCCGCATGTACGGATGAGAAGGCTCGTAAGAAGAAATTCATCTACAATAGGCAACGAATGTAGGATGACGTTGATCGTTGGCCGATCGTTACATCGTATTTGTTCCTCTCGCGGGATAAAAGGCGAAGAATAATTGCGCGGGAAATATTACGTAAATATATACATATACAAGCACGCGGATCGCACGACCGTCTCCGGTAAAACGTCGGGACGTTAAATGCGATATCTCGAAGCTCGCATCGGACAAGGGTCAGCCACGGGTTACTTGCTTCAAAAACACCGATCAATTGTTCCCTCTTTTTTAAATTCTTTTATTGGAAATGAATTTGTCGCCCCCGCGAGGGCCGATAATGTTGCCAACAACAACGCATTTATTGCAATATTTTTAATCGTATTGATTCTGAATGTTTTTCATTCATTTTTAATCGCTGCGGTTTAACTGCTACAATGTTCGATTACTACACTGCGATGGAAAGTATTAAAAAAATGTAGTCTTCTGAATTTCCGAATGTTTGTGTGTGCATACAGGGTGTCCTGTTGGGAATGGATGATCCTGCAACTGTCGATAGGTCAGATCATGTCCTAGACTGACTGAAAAATTCTGTTGATATTAACTAACCAGGTCTATTTGATTTTTTAAAATTTGAATTAACGAGATTTTTCGTGGAATCAAATTGTTCCTAAGCATTTCATTATTGGAATTATTTATTTTAAATATATTCATTTATTAAAATCAAAATCTATTTAATATCGTCCAATAACTAAATATTTTATTTAATCCTAATAAATCTGTGATTCGGTTTCATCTGTTAAAAAAACAATTTAGTTGAATCCACTGAATGGATTTATTTGATTATTTTAAATTTGAATTAAGTAGAATTTTCGTAGTCAATCATTTTTCGATTTGATTGAACTAATGGTCTGTCTTTATTGCACCGTACATATCAAAGGGGCGTGGGGGCAGAGAGGGTGGAGAGAGAGGAATTATATATATATATATATAATTGTTTAGTTGCGTACAGCGATCGTTCGCCTACAATTCTATGTCATTTAGGCAGGTGTAGTGTGGCGATTGCAGTCGCAATGCAGTGCGGACTGAAAAAGTACATTCGACCATTTCTCAAAATAGTGGTCCTGAGTCGGCACCCCATTTTTTCGCTCGAATGCTCGAGAAAGCGCAGATTCTCTAAGTTACAACAGGAAATGGATGAATTTGAACCATTTGGAAGAATAAAACGCATTTTTTATCCAATTTTACATGGAAACATTTTTCGACTACAATGTTGATAATGAAAAAATATGAATTTTGGATCGAATGAAAAAAATTAATGTTCGTTGCGTTCCAATGACGCAAACTCCAACACTTTTTCAACACGTCAAAAAAAACTTTTTCAATATTTTTGATTCCCTCTGTTTCTCTCATTATCCAAAGGCTTCTTTCTGCAAATTACGCTCGAAAATTTCTGATAAGAATACGTAAAAAGATTGGAGTGATTTTCGTAGTCTGTTGGTTAAGAAAAAGGAGTAGCAACTGAACAGAATAGACTTCCGTTGCATATCGACGATGCAAACGTCAACGTCGTATGTTTTGCCGAGTCTGTCCGACTTTTGCGAGTATCTGTGTGACAAATTAATAAAAAAAGCCTCGCATTAATTCGGCCACCGATGTAATATCCGATGAGAAACAATAGCGGATTAAATTGGCACAAGCGTACGGACGCAATTTTCTCGGTACCGTGTATCGACATCGGCTTCACTATCGATGCGGTTTGAAGTGTTATCCGATCATCCACTCTTGATCATCAATATTCGCATACGAGTATCTATACATCTATATGAACGCCCACCGAAATTTGTTCAATCAACATGGATGTAGGTGCGCGTTCGATTCGCCGAGCTTCGTCCAAAACCGCGATAGATTAAACACGCCGAGAGACTCACCAGCAGAAATCCATCATGTGTGAGTATACAGATATGCACGTGCGAACCCGTTTTGCACCGCCTCTCGTTATCGTTATCGTTCACTCACGTTGCCTCACAGCGTGCCTCGTTCGAGCATCGAGGCATTTAGCCGTTGCAACCGAAACGCACCGGTGCACTAAAAAACTTGCTTCCCTTGGCAAAATCGTAAATCCAAAAAAAGAATCCAGAAAGCTGCTTCCCTCGGAAAAATAATTGGTTGCTTCTAAGCGGGTACACAGTCTGCCGAATCCCGAAGTTACGAACCCGTACAGTCCCCGTGCAGAAATTTGTTGACTAATCCCCAGATTCTGCCACATCCCTATAGGGATTTGATACGCTGGACGTAGGGAGTTCACATTGGAATCCAAGTGAATTTCGCGCTATTTCCCGATTGCCGTTGTTTTAGAATTTTTTATTTGAAATTCTAAACCGAAATTTACTGGATTTCCCAAAAAAAAATAACTTTTGTGATCCCGTGCACAAATTTGTTGGAGAGAATCAAGATGCACCCACATCTGTATAGGGATTTGTTAGGGACACCGGACATAGCAGAGTCGTGATTTACATCGACCTTTAAGATATATTTTTGAAGTGATTTATACTCTTTCAAGGTAGGATTTATACTTTTTTTAAATCCATCATTTTGGATGTTTATATATTTTGTTTAGAAAGTTTAACGTGAAGAATGGGATGAGATCCATCAAGAATCGTATCGGATTCGGTTCGGTAATGTGGGAATCCTTCAGGATTCAAATTGGATTCGTACATTGGATTCCAATGGAGAATCCAATGCGTCTAAAGAAGCCGCATTAGATCCCTATACTAAAACGTCGCGCTCGTACATTGGATTCTAAGCGGGATTCCCCATTCAATTGGATTCCCACACTTGTTCCCACTTCTTGATGGATTCGTGCATTGGATTCCAATGGGGAATCCCGATTAGAATCCAATGTACATTCCGGACGTTTTACTATAGGGATCCAATGGGTCATCGCATTGGAAACTAAAACGTCACGCTCGTACATTGGATTCTAATTGGGGTTCCCCATTCAATTGGATTTCCATACTTGTTCCTACATCCTGATGGATTCGCGCATTGGATTCCAATGGGGAATCCCGATTAGAATCCATTGTACGTTCCTGGCGTTTTAATATAGGGATCCAATGGGTCATCGCATTGGATCCCTATACTAAAACGTCACGCTCGTACATTGAATTCTAATCGGGATTCCCCGTTGGAATCCAATTGGATCCCTACAATTTCTGCACGGGTTCCGATGCAATGTCCCAAATATTGGACAAATTTAAACACTGAGATATTGGAAACATTGAAATATCGAAAAAGAAAAAAAAAAGGAGTTTGTAACAAATCTCCGCCTTCATGGAATTACTTTGGGGCCGTTCATATATTACGTCATCGATTTTTGCCGGTTTTGACCCCCCCCCCCTGAAATCATCCTATTCTTCTTATCGTCATAATCCAATTATCATTACCGTCATCCAACGACTAGACCCCCCCTCCCTATTAAAAAATGACGTGATTTATGGACGGCCCCTTTGTCGATTAAGACGCGTAAATATATCAAGTAGCAAAGGACAGGTTTCCGTTCACCGAAAAAAAAAAAACGGCAAAGTATTGAAAAATAGGAATTTGACAAATGCGCGCCCGCGATAAATCTTACTCGCGTATATTTACGAAACGTTTTTCGAACTCGCGAATCGCTCGAAAGACATTTTCCAGATGAATTATTGGCCTTTGGGCAGCAACCACGTTCCTCGATCCCGCCAGCACTACAAATCCTACGCGTATATATGCATATTAATGCATACGCGTATGCTTGAATATAATACACATTACGGCGATGCTAATCGCGCTTGTAATTAATTGAAGCCTTATACGCGGAGTCCGAACGCGTTGGTGGAGAAATCGGAGAATACGAGAAAGAAATGGACGACGAACGCCGTGTGTATACTTCTATGTACATGTGTAATGAGGAATTTCGCACGAACGACACCTCGGACGGAGAGAAAACCGTTTCACTTAACAAATATATTTAATCGTTGTATTTAGCCGAAGCTGTACGAGTTTGAAAAAGCCACTGCGTTCAGCAAATACCAAAGGACTTTCGAAAGGTTCAGCACGCCAAGACTCGGAACAACCATTCAAGAGCCTAATAGGAGAAAAAAAGTATTGTTGAAAGTTCGCATCGTCGAAATGCAACGAAGATTCTTTTTGTTTTTTTTTTTTTTTAATTTCTCGTCTTTCATTAATTTCCGAAACATTTTTTGCAGACTCGCATTGAAGATCTTGAACGAGGGTCCTGAAATACGTTTGGGTTTGATTTTGGATTGATTTTCTACTGAGAAGTTCTAGGCGAAAAAAATGATTTTTTTTTATTGAATTGCAACCATCCAAAGTTCAAGGTAAAAAAGACGATTATTGGTAAATCTGACGATAGCTTGCGACAATGAAGTTGCGGCGGTTTGTAAAGAGGCGAAAATAAGTGTGCACGAAAGGAAAAAAACATTACCTTCGATACGACTGAAAAAAAGTGCATTAAGACTAATCTTGCGTAATTATACGTGATTGGATTGATTGTTTCGTAGAAACAAAGCTACCGGCATGGCGTGGTAATGCGAGGATAGATATTTCGAAGAAGCCAGTATAGGCATTGGTTAGGCTTTGTGCCAATCAAAATGTCATTAGGCACGTAGATCCATTCGACATAGATTTTAGAATACCGGCCGAGACCGAAGTACAACAATGACGAAAATAAAATAAATGCCGGTGTAAAGGATGTGTACTGAAATATTCAGGTCCATTTCAAACGCCCAATTACGCACGTTTTTTTTTTGGAAAATTATTACGTTTATATTTTTCTAAAATCGTTGTCGATGATCATTTGAGGAGCTGGCGAACAAAACCGGACTTGTACACACTACGTTAGATTTTTTAATTTACTTATTTTTTTTTGTGCCTTAAAGTTGCCTTTTCGCGTGAAAAGGTAGTTTTAACAAATGTTTGGGTGTTTAGGGCCGGATTTGATTCGAAATATTTCTGGAGTTAATAAAGGTGTGCTTGAAAAACACGTAGAATTAAAATTAAACGAAAATTACGTAGTGTTTTAAAATTACGTATTTTGTTCGCCAGCTCCTCATTTCTTTTCTGGCTGTTGTGCCAACTAAAAGTTCCAATTTTTAGGGGTTATGTCTAGTTGTACCTGTCGAAAACAGCTCATTTTTTGATGTTTTATTTTTAATCGTCATGATGAATTTCTACAAAAATAAGGTATTTAAAAAGTATCAACTAAAGACACTCCGTAAGTTTTGTGTCAAAACATTTACTTATAATCAATTTACAGCCGACGTCCGGGAAGCACCTCAATGCCCTTCTGAACGAGATTATCTAATGTCGCAAAATCAAACAGATTTCGTTAGCATATTAGTTTATCCTATGATTGATCGAAGGAATTTCTGAAATATCAAAATAAAATAAAATGGCGCGTGATCAAAGTGAGTCTTGATTTAAAAAAAAAATCCATTTTTCGTTCATCAAATCGAAAGTAGTAGTAGTAGTAGTAGTTTTATTTGCATGACCTTCTCAGTCTTTTACAAAGGTGTTACAATTCCGCTTTTCTTTTTACTTAGCCGCAGTTCTTCGCCATTCCTCGCATTCACCTTCATATTTATTTTCGTCCTTACATATTGTTTTTATTTCTCTAAAGTATTTACATAGGTTTATATCCACTTCGCCTCTTATTGTTCTAATTAACTTCTCCTTTACTCCTTTTTCGTTCAAATCGAAAGTATACATCGGAAAAAAAAATCCTTTGATCAAGTACTACATTTTTACATTAAGAAGAAGCCCTAAAAAATTCAGAAAGTTCGATGCAGTAATTTTTGCGATATTTTCCTCACCGACTTTGAAAACGTACTTTCGAGAAAAAAAGCGTTTAAAGTTTTGAACGACGTTCTGAGCGTTCCGACGGTCGTCCACATAACACCATACAAATCTGTCAATTTTAATCCGATCACCTCGAAATGTTCAGGGAACATTTTTATAAATGTTTCGCTGTTTAGTTTATAAAGTGTGTTTATTTATTTATAAAGTTTATTTATAAAAAGTGTTTATAAATAAACACTTTTTTTCAATACCAATGTATTTTGACAGTATATCATGTTATCATGATATACTGTCAAAATACATTGGTATTGAAAAAAAGTGTTTCTTGAATTTTTGCAACTAGGCATAACCCATTGATGGAATTTTTTATTTTACGTTTGATTCGTACAATTATTACTTTACGGGCGAAATAAAGAGCGGGAAAAAGGAGAGATTTTCCACCTATGAATAAAAATGATCTGTCTCGGTTCGAAGCTCGTTTCTTCGGAGAATATAAAGAGGACACGTGCTGTATTCCAATTGCGCGTCGTAACGATACAAAAAAGTCACACATTTATTACCGTCTGTCCGATTAAGAGGCCGCTAGAATTTTATACGCGTTGGTGAACCACGAGAGAAAAGAGCTCGGATTTAACGCTCTTCCTCGCGAGAGAGGTTATCCCTGGAGCACAAGTGAGCACATAACCTCTCCCTCTCTCTCTCTCTCTCTCTCTCTCTCTCTCTCTCTCTCTCTCTCTCTCTCGCCGTCAGCAGGCTCGAGAAGATTTATTTTCCTCAGCAGTGGCAAAAGCGCGCTCGTTGGTGGGTGGCAGAGCTAACTGCCATCACGGTTGAAAAGCCAACCGTACGGGCTATTTCATACTAACACATTCCTCGTTTTTCATTGACTGTTCCGATTTTTGTCATCTTGAATTCTGCATCGTTGGAATGCAACGGAAATTATTTTCGTTGGATTGCCCAAATTTTGCAGATTTAGGCAAAGACAATTATTCCAACTTCTTTTTGGGATCGTTCTTAGCGACAACGACACCCAAATTAGACAATTAATATTTTGCATGACAAGAATAACGAAATAAAGATTAAAAAATTAATGTTTCATTGCACCTTGGTGATGCAAACTTCGACACCTTTCTCCTAATTACGTGCATTTTAGGAACATTTTTTTTAATATTCGACACGAAGCCTTCGATATTGCAAAATTTCGAAAATATTCACCATTTTTCCAACTTGAATTGACAAGTCCCTGTGAAGGAAGAAATGTGAAAATTACCGAAGAACTTTTCGGCTAAAATGAGCTGGAGAATAATGATCGAGCGGTTGATGGAAGTTATGGAAAAAAGTCCTCGCTATTTTGTGTGGGCTTTTTTTTTCGATTCCTTTCGAGAATGTTACGAATGACGTTTATTCTGCAATTATATGGTGCATGCCAGGTTGAAGAGAAAAAAAACGTCAGCTGTTATGAAGTGCCCCATGTACACCTACTCAATGAGAGTATACGGTATGACGAAAAGGTCGAAGGTTGGCTAATCCAATCTCGCGGAAATGGTCAAAGGGAAAAAGGACAAGGGGAGAGAGTTTGTGTGTTTCCTCTTTGCACGCGCTTCCTCTCTCTCTCTCTCCCTCTCTCTCTCTCTCTCTCTCTCTCTCTCTCTCTCTCTCTCTCTCTCTCTCTCTCTCTCTCTCTCTCTCTCTTTCTCTTACCCTACGCTTTATACCGCGAAGTGTTCAGCTACAGGAGTCCGGATCGCAGTTTGCCTTTGGGAGAAACGAGAAAACGAGACTCCTGTGAAATTGCCGTCCCGCTTCCTGTCTATAGTTAATGCACCGCGAAGCCAGATGGGAAAATTGAAACTTTGTGGCGAGGGAGAAAGAAAAAAAAGACAGAGAGCGACTTTATTAACGTGAATTTTAACTACGCAGACTGCACTTGAGAAGAAAAATGTTGTACCGAATGTTAAACATTCAAAAACGTGTTTAAAGTGAATATCGACGACGCTGTTCGAAGTTTCGTGACTTGGGCAATTGTGGTAAACCAAAAGCGGCAAAAATTTTTTTCCGCTTTTAGACGACAAAAAAATTTGCTGATTTTCATGACTTTTTTTTTATAAGGAACGATTTTTCACCATATCTGAGACTCAGGGTACGTTTTATTACTATTTTTGGCTATTGAGTGGTATTTTTTATTAATCTTTAAAAATGGCGAAGGTATGGCTCGGTCTTCGAAACTGCATTTTCAAAATTACTCAAAAACTAATCGACCGATTCTGATGAAATTTGGTATAAATCTTTCTAACCTTATTGTCTGAAATATGACTCTAAATGTTTAGGAAATTTAGAGAAAAAAAAGTATGTTTATGTTGCAAAGTGCAGTAATTTTTTTTTGGAAAATTCAATCCTTGTGTTTCAATGCGTACCATTTCATCGATTTTCAACATTTCTCACTATTTCTTGGTTTATATTCTGCGTACGAGTATTGATGAAAGAAAAATCTTCGTTGGTTTTTTGCCAGATTAATCCCACCGACGCTAATTGTCACGTCGTCCGACAACGTCCGCCGTAACCTGTTTAGAAGACTGCCATACCTCCGCCATTTTCAAAGATTGATAAAAAAAAATACCATGTAATAGCCAAAAGTAGTAATAAAACACACCCAAAGTCTCAAAAATGGTAAATAAATCTTGCCTTAAAAAAAAATGAAAATCAGCAATCTTTTCCTCGCCTAAAGCTATCTCCCCCCTTAAGGGTCTATTCGATGGCTAATGTTCCGTTGATTCCGAATATCGGGGAGTTTTTGTCGAAGACTCAAAATTAAGTCGGGTAGACGCCAAAAACGCGTTTCCATACACTTATGGAAACTTTTTAGTGGAAATTATCCTGCATATACTTTTTTGAATGACGTTGAAGTTTACATCTTCGAAATGCAGTGAAAATCAATTTCTTTTTCAATTGCCTACTTTTTTACGCGATTTAAATTTAAAAAATTACTGAAAGATTTTTTCAAAATCCTCATCAACGATCCACAACCCAAATCTGCTGAACAACACTTTGGACGATAATAAAAATGAAGAACGAAATAAAAACAAAGAATTTCCATTGCGTTTCAACGATCCGAGCTTCAACCCCTGTGCGATAGATCGTTTGTTCCTCGTCCATTATAAATTTTGGCAGTCGTTGCGAAATGAATCAGCGAGTGCACGTGTTGTTGTTTACCGTTCAAAGGCTCGATTGGCCTACTCTCGATTCATAGGCGTGTGATTTTTATGGGCACATGAATCCGAAGGGGCGAGGGGGGGGGGGATCGAACTGTACCTAACCAGCGGACGAGCTCGATCAATTGTAAACTCACATTCAACATCGATACCCAACTTTCTAACGAAAATCATTTTCCACGGATTCCGTTATGCTCCAGCGAGTCGATCAATTTTCACTTCACGCGGTACCATTTATCATTCTTGCACATAGCTCATGCACGAGTACCGATCCTCCGTGAGACTAACAGACTGAAAGGCGCCTGGCTTGGATACGAAAAAAAAGTGACTGATCGATCATCTGGAAAAATTAACTATGCGACGTATACCGGCACTTCCCAGGGCTCAAAGCGATCGTTTATTTCACTCGAATGTACTGTTAAGACCTTGACCGATCAGAAATTCTCCGAACTCGATAAATTCTCATCGAGCTTCATCCCATTTGAATTTCAAAACGAATGGCTCTTCGATAGACACAGCTTTACGGGTTAATTAGGAAATGTTTACAGGTTATGAATTAATGAATACATCGATGAAGGCTATTAATTTCTGAAGAAAATCGATTCTTTTTCTATTTCCACATTTTGATTAAAAAAATGGTAGCCCATTAGCAGACATTTGAACTCCGAAATGTCTAGACGTTTCAACGACGATTTACATTCCAAAATGATTCCAGCCGATTGAAAGACGATTATTATTTCAATCGGTTTAATTAATGAACATTGTTTG
Source organism: Ophion slaviceki (assembly GCA_944452715.1). Lineage (NCBI taxonomy): Eukaryota > Metazoa > Arthropoda > Insecta > Hymenoptera > Ichneumonidae > Ophion > Ophion slaviceki. The sequence continues at coordinate 13,719,816 of OX101788.1, read as the reverse complement.
ACGGACTAATTGGGAAATATCGAAGGTTAGGAATTGAGCAATATGGCTGCGTCGATGAAGGGCATTGATTGAAAAAGAATAATCCTTTGAATTTTTTAAACTTCTGAGTAAAAGGTAGGAGCGTTAGAAAAGTAGATTTAATTTTTTTTCAATAGAATAAAAGAAAACTACAGCATATTGTAATTTTTTATTTTTGGAGTACTTTTAGCGAAGAAGTGGCCTTAGAAAAGCAAATACAATTTTTGTTTGATGGAAAAAAAAGCAAACTTTTATTTTCAATTTTTGAAGTACTGGTATTTGGGCGAGAAATGTAACTAGAAAAGCAGATACAATTTTTTAAATAGAATTGAAAAAGAACTGCGTATCTTTATCTTCAGTTTTTGGAGTACTACTATTTCGGCGAAAAGAAGTAGCTTTGAAAAAGCGCATAAACTTTTCAAAAAATAGAATTGAGAAAAAAACGCAGCAAACCTTTATTTTTAATTTTTGGCGTACTAATATTTGGGCAAAAAAGTAGCTTTAGAAAAGGAGGTACAATTTTTTTTTTCAAGTGAAAAAAACTGCACCCTTTATTTTTAGTTTTTGGAGTACTGATATTTGAGCAAAAAACGTAGCTTTGGAAAAGCAGATGCAATTTGCAAAAGTATAATTGAAAAAAAACAGCAAGATTTATTTGTTAATTTTTATATTACTAATATTTGGGCAAAAAAGTACCTTTACAATTTTTAACAAAAGTATCTTTACAAAAGTAGCAATAAAATTTTTATAAGAGAATTGAAAGAAAACTGCAAACCTCGATTTTCTTATTTTGGAGTACTAACATTTAGAGAAAAAAAGTAGCTTTACTAAACCCACAATTTTTTGCCCAACTATATTAAAAGTGGCTCTACTGAACCTACTATTGTCGCCCAAACATTGTTAATCCAAATATTAAAAATGGAAGTTTGCTTTTTTTGTTTCAATTCTATCTAAAAAATATATCTGCTTAATCAGATATATTTTTTTAGATACTTTTTTACCGAGACTGTGCAATTACCGCTCCATTCCTGTATAATATTTTTACCTCCAAAATGCCGCTGGATTCACGGCGCCACAATTGTTTTTCACCTTTTGATCTACCATTCCCCCCCCTGATCCCTAAATATGTTTTATTTACGAATTTGTTTTCGACATAAAAAAGCTTCCTCGGTACATATTTACGTACGTACGCGATCGAGGGACTCGAAACTGAGAGACGCTTGTCCTCTCACGATCGCAGGCGCACATGTTTTACGGAAAAGGTGCCTTGACCGAATTCGAGTTTCCGTTTTCACTCGGCGTTATCCCTCTCTTTCTCTCTCGTTCTCTTTGCCGATTGCGACTACACGGAGCGCGCTTACACGAGTTTCGACCGCACAGGGGCACACACGAATTCCCGTGGACGAAAAAAAAGAAAGAAGAAGGAAGAGAATAAAAAAAGAACACTTTGCTCGGCCAGGTTTGTTACAAGCATTGGTGAACCGATCGTTGGATCACGTTCGGATAGCACACGTCGTATGGAACGATATCCGGACGAGGGAGGACCCGGAGGTTACCGGGACAGGTGTCTGGGGCATATAGTAATAACTTATACATACGCACGTACGAATATGTATGGGCTATTTCATGCCAAACTCATGTCTACTGGTCAACTTGGTTCGAGTTGTTTTCAACTACAAGTGTCTGGAAAATTCATTCTGCTTCTGACTAGATCGTGCACATAGCACGATGTTGGGTAATTCTTTAGATAAGTGAATTTTCCGAAAAATGAGCCTAAATTTTTTTGTAATTTTCTTTTTTATTGGGTTATGATTTATTATATTAGGTCGGGGGAAGCTGAAATTCACCCCATAAAAGTTATGAGGGGTTTTGAAGTTCGCGCAAACACGTGATAAAATAGGGCATTTTTTTAAATTTCATCGCCTATATCGGGTTTGTTTGGGATTTTTAAAAGTTCGAAATTATTTTTAACGATTTTTTGTTCGAAAAAAAATGTTTCAATGAAAAATTTCCCTCGACTGAATATGATCATTTATAACCCAATCAATGAGAAAATGGCAAAATAGAAAAATAGGAAAAGTCACTTATCTAGAGAATTACCCGATATTAGAGATTGCATCGTTGGAATGCAACGAAAGTGATTATTTTATAATAACTCAAATTTATTTCGGCACATCTTAGGGACGAAACACCTCGACAATTTTTTAAATCGCTCATTTAGAAATGGATTATCTGAATCTGCAAAAAATGTTTGTAGAATGATGAAAATGAGAAATACAAATATAAAGATTTTCCGTTGCATTGCTAGCTTCAACGCCATTACATAGCTCTTTAAAGGCACAGCTTTAAATATTGTTTTCTCTTGATTTGCATGGTGTTGAAGTATCCAACGTTAGAATGCAAACAAAATATTTTGTTTCTTTTCCATTCATTCATTTTTATCGTTATGCAACATTTTTTTTACAGATTTAGGTTATAAATATTCGACGAGGACATGCAGAAACTGTGAGTAATTCTCGTAGCCCAAATCGGCAAAATAAAAATTTGGCGATCGAAAAGAGAATATTTTCATTGCCTTTCCACGATGCAAACTTCAACGACGTGAAATTGCCAATATTAAATATTGATAGATAATTAAATATTTTATTTAAATAACTTTTTATATTCACATTAATAATAAATCAATTTTCATATTTTAATTAAAAATTAATTAATTTTCGTATGCAAATTGATAATAAACTGAATTTTATATTTATATTAATAATAAATTAATTATCATATTTAAATTAATAAAAAAATAATTTTTTTATTCCAATGAATGATAAATTAGTAATATTTATTTTTTTACAGATTTTTTAGTTACTTTTCTTAGTTTAATTTTGTTCTCTCTCGAAATCGACAGAACGTGTGAAAACTTCAAAGTTGAACTTTGACTGGACATTTCCGTGTCCCAGAAAAAATATCATTATCATTTGACGTTGATCGGTAAAACGTTCAAGCTTCCTCAATGGCTTGTCTCAACGGAAACGTGCCCTCCCAAATCGAGTGCGTTACACGGTGGATTCGCGTCCCCGATTTTTTTTTGAGGCTGTCGCGTTTAGGAAACTCTCAAGCGCGACGTTCGCCAATTAAATTCTTATATACGCGACAAACGAGAAGGTGCGCGCGCTCGAATCGAACGTGTATATTAGTTTGAGCGACGATGACGAGCCCGTATGAGTTTGGGGCCAGGTGTGTTGGGCCTGCACGTATACGCGCTCGGTCACGTAAGCGGAATATCAAATACCATTAACGGTATACTCACGGGACGGAATCGAATTTTATACGCACATCTGCATATGCGTAAACACACCCGGAGATCGCGACAGCACACTCTCGATTCAAATTTTGTATACGACTTGGTGCAAAAAAAAGAAAGAAAGAAAGGAACACGAGAAAGAGGCGAGGTGAGCCGGACGATCGGAACGTTCGATATGACCCGATCGAGGAATTTCCAATGTCACACATTGTGTTGCAAAACGTTGGGAGAAGAGACAAAGCGCGGTAAGGAAGATTTTAAGGAAGTAAAAAAGACGTTGACTCGAGTAAAGAAAAAAGCGTAATTGATTACCATCGATTAGATCTTTTCCTCGAAATCGAAACTCGTTGAGGTAAAAAATTGAGGAAAAGAAGAAATCGAAGGACTAGCCGCGGAATAAAATTGAAAAAGAAAATAAATAAAATGACTCGCTGCGAAATAAAATTGAAAAATAAATAAAAGAACTCGTTGCAGAATAAAATTAAAAAAAAAAACATTTTAAAAAGCCTCGTTGGGGAACAATATTGAAAAAAAAGAAAATAAATAATAGGACTCGTTACAGAATAAAATTGAAAAAAAGGAACACAAGGCCTCATTGGGTATTAAAATTGGAATAAAAATAAACAAAAAGCGTCGTTGCGGAATAAAATTGAAAAAATTAATAAATAAAAGGGCTTGTTACGGAATAAAATTTTAAAAAAAATGAAAAGAAATAAAGGGACTCGTTGCAGAATAAAATTGAGGAAGAAAATGCATAAACGGACTCGTTGCGGATTAAAAGTGACAGAAATCAATAATTAAAAGGACTCGTTGAACACTCAAATATACGCAGTGTCCATACGAAGGTGAGGAAGATCGCTAGTGAAAAACCCCACTGCTGTTTTTTTTCATCTAAGATAATGCATTCTATGGACAAGAACAGTTTAATTCTTCAGATCAAATATAATCTAAACTTATTAAAGAAAAAACAATGTATTCTTAAAATGTGATATTCCTCACTATGAGGCCGAAATAAAAAACGAAATAGTTGATTGACTCACGATGAATTCCGAGCCAAGGACATTAAATTACTTTGTAAGAGCTTGAGACCCGATAATTAATGCGTAAACGAGATTGTTAAATTTTATTAATCCAACTCCGTAAAAGCGATGAATAATTCCTGTAAATAATATTTCAACAATTGCACTCTTCAGTGCGCCGGCACGTGTACAGATATTTCCCTGTCAGATGGACGAGTAAATCGAGCGTCACGAGGAGACCTACATCTATAGAAAATGTTATGAATGGACAAGCAACGTGAAGGAAAGGCAAAGGCGAGGGACAAAAAAAATCCACGAGAAAAGCCTTGACTTTGTCATTCCCGTGGAGATAAGAGAGCGTACATGGAATATCGAGGCACAATAGCTTTAATAAAGAGAAAGGGAGACGAAAAGAGAGAGAGAGAAAGTTTCATATCGAGAAAATGACAGTTAAATGGCATCAAATGATGTGGCTGGTGAAACGAAAAAGTTTCGATTGCCAGATGATTTGTTGAATGCTTCAGAAGAAAAAAAATGAAAATAAAAAATACGAAAAACAACAAAAAATCTTGAAGATTATTTTTTAAATATTAATTCCAAATAAATCAAAATCTTTCATATACAAACTATAAAAATATATCGAAATGTATTTTAAAAAATGGAAATAAAAATACGTAAAATAACAAAATCAGAAAAATTGTTTTTTGGATATTGATTGTAAATAAGTCGATATTTTTATACACAAGTTATAAAAATATAACGAAATATGTCGAAAAAAAAATAAAATAAAATAAAGCGAATAAAATATTGTTCGACTAAAAAAGGACGCGTTCGACCCAGGTAGGAATTGACGATGAAAGAAGGGCTCGTCAAGCTCTGAAACAAGGCTCACATTTTTAAATTCAGGCTGAGCACCAGTCTGATTTCAGGCCTAGCTGAACCTCTGAATGATAACGCGGTTTCAGGCTCTTGCACACAGGCTTGACCAAAGGCTGGTAGAAAAGCCTGTACTAAGCCTGAAACGACGAAACAACAAGGCTCAAAACGAGCCTTAATGAAGCCTTCACGAGCATTTATGACCAAGCTTATCCCTAACTCTTCTCGAGGCTATATGAGGCCTATTTTTAGTTTTCTATACTCTACATTGGGGTAAATTTAATAAATTTGTAAAGAATGTTTATTGCGTCAAATTGATTTAGAAAATTAAGATAGAGGATGAAGTAAAATGTCAGTAGTGTAATTTTTTTGCAGATACACAATTTCAAAATATTCTCGCATTTATTGCTAATTTTTTTTTTCATAAAAGTACAGAAAAAATATTATTTCAAACTTATTTTATTTTATCACAACCTGAAACAAGCCTGCATCCAGCCTTGAATTTTTAGCCTTAAAATTCACCGGCTGAATAAAGTTTGAAATAACCCTGAGTTTAGGCTAAGCAGCCAGTCTTGGTTCCAGGCTGCTCCGAACGATGTAATGAAACCTGGCCCAGGTCTGTCTCACTCAGGCTCGGTGAAACAAGGCTCGCACAAGCTTGTTTCCATCGTCAGTCTTTTGATTTTCTACCTGGGGAGTCGAAAGAGCTTCATATATCTCGATAAGGGTTTCGTCAAGGGAAAGTGAGCATATTTTTTTTTCTCCCTCTCTCTCTCTCTCGCAGACTCTTGCTGTGAAAATATAATATATGCTCAACGTGACCACGTGTCGTCAATTCGGCGTTTCTCTTTGTGCATCCTTCCCCGTGTAACAATATTATAATATATGTGCTCGGTTTATGCTCGCTCTTACGGTGAATACCGTTACGATGTACATAGCTGCGTGTGTGTGCACACACACTTTGATCATATGGTAATTGCGTGGTCCCGAAATTCAAACGACGCGGTTACTTCGAGTGTCTACATGTATACCCTCTCGTTTCTTTTTTTCTTCATACCTTGTCATTTTTCTCTCTTCTCCTTCGTTAAATCGCATCCGGGCTTTCCGAAATCTACGCCCACGCAATGACGCGCATAAGTGTGTTAATACGTTCAATTTAGTCTTGGCTCAAGCCGGTGACGGAAAAAAGGCGATTGGCGCCATATGCACTGAATGAAGCAATTTTTTAAATCCCATCGATAGCTTATGGTCGAGTACGATATTCGATTTTTTTTCATTCGGGATGAGATAAGCCGAGGGGAAAGTCAATGGTGTTCATGGGGAATGCCCATGGTGGAAGTTCCTGCGGCAAAACGGCTAAAAATTGGGCTGCCGATTGGTGGCAATTTTTACAGGATGGCTCAAACGACTCTATGCTTGTCGTTTGATTAAACCGTAATTAGTTTTTGTTTACTATCATTTGGCACGAGCGTGTGATATGGCGTTAAAGTTCGCACCGTTCCCGTATAAGAAGAAGAAATAAAATGTCACGCTCGTACATTCGATTCTAACAGGGATGCCCCATTGGAATCCAATGTACGAATCCAATTTGAATCCTAAAGGATTCCCACATTATCGAAGAGAATCCGACACGATTCATGCACTCAGAAAAAAGATTTATTAACGACAAAGAAGTTTGTCTCCCGGCGAATAAGTTTTCTTATTCGTATGCCGGCCTACTACGATTTAATTAACAGCTACGAACATTTTTTATTTAAGGAGTTAACCCCACTTGCGATTTTGAAAAAATCGATTTTTTTTATTGCATTTTTTTGAAGTGCAATTTGAAGTGCAGTTTTTTTTATGCCCGGAATAGATGACTCTATGTAAGTTTACAAAAAAAATATTTTCTTCGTGTAAACTGAAATTGAAACTTTAAACGCGTTTTTCTCAAAATGGCATTTCTGAAGTCGGTGACCAAGATTACTCGAACACTAATGAACCGATCTTCTTGAAATTTTGCAGGCTTATTTAATACATAAAAATGTAGTCTTTAATCGTTCGATTTTTTTTTCGAAAAAAATGGCCGTTTTATAGCCAAAAAACGGCTGTTTTTTTTCGTTAAAATCGAACCATTAACTTTGACTGTCCGCCATTTTGTGAAAAATGAATATTTTTTAAAATCCTTCGATTAAAGACTAGTTTATACTTATATTTGACTAAATCCATCCGCATTTTTTTTTCAGATGATCCACTTCGCCGCAATGTTGGTCACCGCAAACCGTGTATATAAAAACATTATTTCATTGACGGCCATTTGCCACTAAACAATGTAATATTTTTCAATAAAAAAATTACTGAAAGTTCTTCAAGATGTGTTCTTTAAGATGGTATATTGATCGATTAAAAAATTTGTGTAGTTTTCTTTAAAAAAATTCATGAAAAAGGCCTTTTTTTTGCGCTACAAGTGGGGGTAACGCCTTAAGTTTATGTTTAATATTTACTGAGAATTTTTCTTAACATCTAATAGGATATGAAAGTTAGAAGAAATAGGTCCTTTATATCGGACAAATAGTTTTTTTAAACATCTAATAGGATTCTTCATAATCCCCCAGCTGGTTTTTTTTTCGAGGAATTGTGTCATTTCGTCCGTCATTATTTTCTCACTTGAACGTTTTTTTCTCACTTTATATTTTTACTAACACTTAAATAATTCCTCACTTTCGAGTTTCCCACTTCCGAAACGCAACACTGACACTTGTGCCAAAAGCATTGGCATAGGAAGAAGCTACATGGTAAGCGTATGCGTGAGCTACATCTGACGAGCGGCCTGCTGTCGGGCCCGTCGCGTTGAAGGGCAAAGTGCGCATGCGCGCATTAGTGTCATAGTCGCGAAATAAGTGGTTTTCGTGATTGGAAAGTAGTATTTATTTGATTTGAGGAAATGTTTATTCACATTTTCTATTTTACATATGGCTTTTAATTGATGTGAAAAATCGGCACGTAAAAAAACATGTTTAGTGACGCCGAATGAATGCTGTAGTTACAATCACATAAAAACTGTCTCCATACGAGTAAACATTTATTTATTTCTAATAAATTATGTTCTAATGTGCCAATTTATTAGAATATAATGAATCTTTTTTCTGAGTGTAATGGATCCCATCGCATTCTATACGTTGAATTTTAAAAAATATATAGGGTGTATCAAAATTGCCTGACTTTTAAATTTATTAATAAAACGTATTATTTATTTGAGAAGCACGAATGTTTTTTTTTTATATAAGGCACAAACATAGAGGTTATGTGGGGAACACAATATTCGATAAATGGCCGCCTCGTCCCTGTTTGCAAACGTTCACTCTTTTGACGAAACGTTCAATAACATTTTGGCATAATTGTGCACAATTTTGATTAATAATGCGTGCAATTGCTTCCTCGAGCTCCGGAATGGTTTGTGGATCATTGGCATGCACTTTTCCTTTCAGAAAACCCCAAAGACTCCAACGACATCAAATCACACGATCTTGGTGGCCCATTCACATCGCCGAGCCCCAGATAACACGACGTGCTGGCTTTTCGAACCGTCTCTGCAAAACTTTCACCATTTTTGTAGTGGATCTTCATAATTTCTGTGCGTCGCTCGATCGTGTAATTCTCCATGACGAAACCTCAATAATTCCTGATGCCAATTGTCAAAGATTAGTACTTTATGTTCGCCACAAAAAAATGGCGCTATTTAAAATATCAGGTCCTTTTGAGACACCCTTTATATAGATGTATGGCATGAGTGAATCTTTTGAAGCATAAATCTTATCTTGAAAAAGTATAAATCGCTCAAGGGGCTACATCTACCTTAAGGCCCGAAAAAAATGGCTAAATTCCGAGTTTTTTTTTTTCGAGACACGGTTGGTGAAAAAGACACGTATTTTTTTCATGAAGGTATATATATTGAAAGCCTTTAAAAAACACCAAAAAATACGGATAAACAAGAAAAACATGGTCGCCGGAAGATGATGAAACTTTTTCGCGACGTTTGACGGTGAACCATCTTTAGTTGAAACGGTCCCTCCGAAATATTAAACCCGAACGGGTTACCTATTCATGTTTACAATAAATCCGACTCGTTGATGATAATCGATTTTTACAATATTTTCTTTTAACAACTGGACGATTTATTGGAACTTGAGCATACAAAATCTATAAAAAAAATTCTTTTGGCAAATCCAACAAGTTCCGGTTGAGAACTCCAAATTAAAAATTCTCAAACAACGTCAATCAGAAAATAGCGCAGAAACCACTTGGATTGCAATGTGGACTAGGGAGTCCAAGTAGGGACTTGCGGCCTCCCGATCAAATCCCTATAGGAATATGGTAGGATCTGGTTTCACCGAGTTTCTTCGGGGATTGCAACAAAAATTTATATTTATTTTTCTACCCTTGTCTTTCAATTCTCATCCAATACGCATTTTTCCACAGATCGAGAATCTTCATCCCTGACGAGCCTAAAAACCCTAATCATATTCTCTAAATATGAATTTTTGAATAATCATAGTAAAAAATTCGGCCAATGCAAACGTCAAAATCATTTGCCGTCCATACCGTGTAGTTGTCTCCACATTTTCCAAAACTACGCGGTCGATGGGCTACTTTTACGCAGGAAAAAGTAGCAGTCCAAAATTTCGCGAGTACGTTCACAAGGGTGGTATTTTTTTGGACACTAATTACCCCAAGCCTCGGTAGCGGTCAATCAAGGAAAAGTATCACAATCCTTGATAACAGTAGCGCGTTTGACATGATAAATTCGTAAAACGAGCGAGTCTGATTTATGAAGACGTAGGGAAAATTGATTGTTTTTCTTCGAGATTTTGATCTATTTAACTTGGCCGGAAATACGAGAGGCTGGCCACGGTGAAGATTTTCTCGATGTGCACTTGCCAGAGATTCGAAAACGGATATACGTCGTTCTCGGCTAATATATACCAACGTTAATTACGTTGCGGTCGTTTACGCAAGTAGGAAGTACGCGCAAAGGGATGAGTGAGAAAGAGGGAGAGGGAGAGGGAGGAACGAGTCTGGTAGATGGGACGGCGCCAAGAGATACATCCCGATTATATACGCGTGCCCCCCCCCCTCTCTCTCTCTCTCTCTCTCTCTCTCTCGCTCCAATACGATTGCTGGTCCACCATGCTCTCTCTCTCGGGTGCTGATATCGCACAGCATGTGTGCAGCTGTAGCTCAGCGATGAGAGACACCGAGAGATTTGAAAATTAATCCTCGAAACTGGCCACCGAGAATGTATACAGCTGGGTAAAGATTAGCGAGTTTCGAAAACATCAGAGTTTATTAACTAATATATTTGCCGGGCAAAATGCGAGGATAATTTTCGTGCTCATTATCGTCACGTCGTATCTCGTCTCGTCCGATGATCGATGCCTTTATTCTCAATGGTTACAGGCCAGAAAAAAAAGAATGTAAATATTAGATCTACAAATTCATTTCTTCCGTTTGGTTTCTGAAGTTTACGATTTATTTATGAACGCACGAGGAATATTTCGATTCGCATAATAATTTCCCTCATTTTTTTTTATTACTTTGAAAGTTGAAAATATTTTATGGACCGAAATTTTTCTTGTATTTTGAGGAGTATTGGACAGTGAAAAAAAAACAAGATATTTGAGGAGCAGGCGAATACAACCGGACTTGTCCACACTACGTCAATTTTTTTGTCGTGTCCTGGAAGCATCGCTTTATTAGCTCCCGAAATATTTTGAATCAAATCCGGCTCTGAAGACCTCAAAATTTGTGTTTTCGTGCCTAAAAACTGCCTCTTCAAGCGAAAAGGCAGTCTTTAGGCACTAAAACAAAACATTTGACATGTAGACTAATCCGTTTTTTTCGTCTGCTCCTCATTTATCTTTTCACGTGTTACGTCGATTAGAAAGGATTTTCAATAATGATGACGTTGAAGTCTGCATCGTTGGAACGCAACGAAAATCCATTTTTCTGTCACCTTCGTTTTTGTGGCAAATCTAGTCTGCGAAAATCATTCATTTTTTTTTCACTCTTCCTGTCAGGAATCGACAACCCGAATCGGCGAAAACGATTCTGGACATTGATAAAAATAGCGGAGTAAAAAAATTAATAAAAATTGTCCACACATTCCAACGGCAAAAACTCCAACTCCGTGCAAAATGAAATAAAAAAATCAAGCGATGAAAAATAACGAATTTCCATCGTCGTCCAACGATGCAAACTTCAGCACAATCGTTTTCAAGATAATGCTCACAGATATAGAAATACAAAACGCTGCTTGGTTTAATGGTGTAGACATAAAAGCGCGTTTAAACGTCCGTGAAATTTATTTCAATAGCGTGCTATGCACACGTTCGCCACAGGCAGAATCTGACAATTCGCGAAGAATTTAGCGCTCGATCATTTGTTTTGCTGATTGACAGCTCAGAATAATCTAACACGAGAGGGTGAGAGAGTCAGAGAGAGAGAGAGAGAGAGAGAGAGAGAGAGAGAGAGAGAGAGAGAGAGAGAGAGAGAGAGAGAGAGAGAGAGAGATACAGCAATTGATTGATTCATCGTTAGATATTGGATTGCGCTCTAGCGAACAGATGGAACAAATCGGAAATCACGCCAATCCATGTAGCAGTCGTTAAATAGTAATTAATCTGGAATAATATGAAAATCATTCGAAAAAAATATAAAAATAATATAAAAATAATGTAATAAAGAAGGAGGGCGGGGAAAGGCGAGGTAAGAAGAAAAGGAGAAAACGGCAATAAGTACCTAAATGTAAAATGTTTTATATGAATATAAATAGAGCTTCAGAAATAGAAGAAAAAAGAAGGTATGAAAGAATGTAAAAATTTAGAAATAAGTGAAGATGTAAAGGGAGGAGATGTAAAAAGTCCGCAGGATATACACGGAATAAAGTTTACTACTACCATAAAAATAATACAAAAATCATACAAAAATAATATCAAAATAATATAAAGATCATGCAAAAATAATATGAGAATTAATTATATTTTAATTAAAACAGAGGATAGAAGAACCTTGCGACGTATAGAAAATAAAGCGAACAAAATTTGGCGGGTAAGGTAAACAAAAACTTAGGGAAAGGAATGAAATATAAAGAAAAATGCAATGTAATATAATAGGTGATATATTTTAATTAATATTGAAGTAAATAAGTTACATTTTATTACATTTTTAAAAATAGAACAAAAAAATACTACAAAAAATAGTTAAAATCCTAAAGATATAAAACAGAAAGAGGGGGGAGGGGAGAATTTCGTACAGCGGTGGAGTATGCCGGATATGGCGACAGGGGACGTTGGAACGAGGACAGAAGTGGGTCGAGCCGCGAGATCGATATACACACACTCCGTGGTGGAGGAGGACGAGCAATACGTATAGCAAAAGCTTCGAGCTGTTGTCTCGTCGTTAAGCGATCGTCTCGCAACGACTCGAGCGTAAACTTCGAGAGGGACGATATTTCAAGCCTTCGCTTTTTTTTTGTTGCCGCTACGTTGACGAGAACAAATTTTATTTACCAACGAGACGCCTTACACCAGTTATCGTTGCAAAAAAAAAGTCCCGGAGCAATTTAGTCGAGAAAAAAAAAACTCGTCAAATCTCAATAAAACCGATAAAAAAAATCGCAAATTGACGTCGCATCGTTGAGCGGAGCGAGTAATTCCCATTTTTTTAATGCTCGCGCTCGCAGGATTTTTTATTCGCCGCTGTTATCGGATCAATCCGAGGTCGATCGTTGCAGTTGCAAATTTCATGGCAAATATCGATTCGAGATCCGATTGAAGATAAGCGAGCTAATTCCGTCTTTATCCTTCGATTTGCAGATAGAGACGAGATAATTCAGGCCCATAATTTGGTCAAGATTATGCGAAGGAGCATGTCCGGTCGATTGAATAATCATCGAAGCGATTATACAATCGATTAATGTGAACAACATTAATCGATTGTATAATTGCTTCGATAATTATTCTTAAAAAAAATAGTTAAATTAATAAATTAAAACTAATTAATTTCAATAAAAATTGACGGTAATAATAAATAAAAATAAGCCGTTAAATAAACTGCAATCAAAAAATTAATCGACAGTAATATAATCCACATAAATAAATTATGAATAATGTCATTAATATACATTGGTACATACAACGAACTAACAGTAATATAAAAAAATAAATTTACTTTAATATGAATTTGCACATTAATTAAATTATTTTATACATAACAATGAGCGATAAAGTGAAAATTCCTCATTAAAAAAAACACTACAAAAATTCAAAAAGTTTAATTATCCGAAATATCAAGAACGGACGCAACGAATTTACAAAGCGAATATTTCAAGTTGATGGGCACGAGACTCGTGGTAGGAATTACCACCTGCCGTCATTGATGTAGCCTGGCCGGAGCCTAAAACACCTCGACGTGCTTCGAACCCATGCCGTTGAGAGCCCGATGGGAATTTTCAAAAAGGTGCAAGTGGAACGAACAAACAGCTCGATTAAATACCAACGATAAAAAAGAAAAACAACAGGAACGAATTAAAAAAAAAACAATTATTTAGACGGTACGAAACAATTGAAATAGAATCCACGTATAGAGTTAATTAATATCGGCGATAAATTAATACCCGCACGGCAATTTGGAGCCTTTCACGTTCTGACGTACGTCGTTGGCCGCGAATAAAAAGCAACAAAAATTGACGAATGTAAGTCTATTTTCGTACAGCGTTTAATGCGTATGGCGAAATTTTTCTGTCTTTTCTCGACGGTGTATGTGTAACATCTGCGTACAGGAAACACCACCTGTGCAAGAGCAAATGCTCAAACATTTCGATCTCGATATACACACTTTGCACGTTACGTTTTGTTTTTTCATCTTTTTTTTTCGGTTCTATCCCGCGAGAACGAAGGCACTCGAGGCTAATAATGTATACGTACAGCGGAGAGAGAAAGATAAAACAATCACGATCGGTCCGCTTTTACGTAATAGACCGCAGACACGTAAATCCGCGAACAAACGTAAACTCGTATGTATAACCGTTAGTTACGATGCAAAATTGCATATAATTTTACGTGTGATTCAATCCCCCCCCCCTGTCCTTTTTCACTTCCTCCAAGTGTACGTGTGTAGGGAGAACAAGTCATAACCATTCGAGTTTTTGTGATTTAGACTATTTGACTCTTTTTCCTACATATTTTCTTCCGGCGTGTCGGCAAACTAAATTTTTATAAACCAATGGAAAAAATGAAGTTATGTTTTTTAAAACCCTCCTTTGACACACGTATATTTGGCCACGACTTTGTCACACTGGGTCAATTTGACCCGGATAGTATTTTATCAACCTGCCCTTCACGACCCTTCGGTCGGTTATTGTTGAAAAAAATCTGGGATACGCTTCAGACATTTCTTAATATGTGTGCGTAATTAAAATGCGGAAAGTGTAACATTGAATTGTAAAAAATTATTGAAAAACTCTAATTTTGGGAAAGTGAGCATTTTATTTCAAATTCTTGGGGGTCAAAATGACCCAGTGTGTCAAGGAAGGGTTCAGGCGGGACTGTGACGGGTCAAAAAGATCGATTCTTTTCCTCAATGTGTACATATTGAAGAATATTTGAAAAAAAAATTCAAGTTTAAATATTGAAAATTGACCAAGTTACAGACGATTTAGCGAGAGCAGGTAGCGCAACGATTTTCGTATGGTGAAGCTTCCAATCGCGTTTTTCTCGACCTGGCCGGAATCATAACTAGCTATAATTGTGCGATTTTTAATTTAGAAAAACCAAAATCCCTTTTTTCGTATTTTTTAACCCCCCGAACATGAGTAAAAATTTCCCCAAATCTATACTTTTTTTAAACCCGCCATTTTGTGGTTTTTTTTCGAAACACGCTAGGTACAATGAGAACTACATTTGTAAAGATTATAAAACTTTTTAGTTTTTATTTTTCAGACCAACCATTGTGACGTTATCGCTCCGGGCGTTGGAGAATTTTTTTTTACACAGAAGCTCTCGAAGCTGGTATGAAAGAAAATACCTTTTTATACCTCGATAACGTCGTTAATTATTAATTTTAGTAAATAAAAAATTTACCCGAAATAAGTTCAATATATGGTTAACAAACGTACCTTTTGTCCAAATCCCAAATGAATAATCTAGTAGACAAAAAAAATTCGGAAAAAACGACCTTTTTTTGGCCTGTCGCAGCGGCGTCCTCTGAACTAAAATACTCTAAAAATAATGTTCAAGTTTGCATTGTCCATTTCGATTGAAATGAACTTTTAGACCCACCCACATTTACACCGCGAGTCACCCAATATGCGAAAAAAATACTTTGTACGCTGATAAAAACGAAGAAATAAAAAAAATCCTCTGCGATTCAACCTTTTTTTACTTCAATTTTTAATAGCAGTCGCCCTCATCGCCAAATTCGCTTTATCTAAAAATGGTAAAAAATGTATATTTACGAAACTGACGGCCTCGTTTCGCTTGCGATTGACTGAGAACTTTGAGAATGTTTATAGTTGGGATATGGAAAATTCTCACGACGCTTTTCACCGCGGCCCGAATGTGCGAAATTATTAAAATCGACGAGATCCACCCGCGTCGAAAGAAACGCGTTTCGCGAATATAGCGCTTGGAATATGGAGAATATGGAGGTTGCGCGGAATGTGTTTAGGTATCTCGCGTGAGATAATAAGCGTTGAATGGCTTCTTTCGAACGAGGTAAACTTGATCAGACTTTCATCGGATTTGCAACCCCGATCGTCAATATACGATATATATATATACATATACATATATATGTGTGTGTGTGTGTCTCTATGCAAATCCTACCGATGGCGCATTAGACACAAATTCTCTTCTCCTCTAATGTATACTATTCACGTATTCGTTTCGTTATTTGCTTTGGCCTTGCTCGCTCGAACTTACGTAAGGTGAGCTACTAATTCGAAATGCTTTCGAGTTTAAAAGAGAACGAGAGCGAGCGAAAGAGAGACCGAAAATCACGATTGAACATTGACGGTAAACAGAGGTGCGCTGGAGAACGATAGAAAACTCCAAAAATAGTTATTCACCGAGTCAAAATCCTGCCACGTGTTTGCATTATCTTCTATCGATCGAAAAAAAATCTCCAAACGCATCAATAATACCAAAAAAAAAGATACAAAAATTTCGTTGAAAGCATTCGATAGTGCGCGACGTTTTGATTGGTAAAAAAAACCTTTCGTCCAGTTTTGAGGAATTTTCGTGGAATGAACATCGAATCGAGTGTAAAAATTCACAGAAAATAGCTTAAAGCTGAACCTTTACCGCGCATTAATTCGAACTACTCCGTGGATAATTATGAATAATAATACAAATATAAAATATAAAATAATTCTACAAAACTAAAATAAAAAATAATACAAAAATAAAATAAAAAAATAATACAAAAACAAAAAAAATAATAACATAAAACTAAAATTAAAAAATAAAATAGTCAAGACCCACTATTAAAAAAGGCACTTACCAAGTATTCCACTGAAGTATTGCAAGGAAAAAATCGCTAAAATCCAAGCGCGAAATTTTGGAGTTCGAAATACTCCAAAAAGAAAACCAAAAAAACAGCAAACGTTCTCCGAACGGTCGTAAAATCCTGGCACCGATGTCACAGAAAAAATTCTCACTGTGAGTACCACACTTGCGAAATTTCACTGGATGAGTCGATCCTCCAAAAAGGAGAAAATCGACGAGATGAAAAAAGAACAAAAATTCGCAAAAGCAAAAAAAAATCACCAAAATTCAGTTTTTTTTTTCGTCACTCTCTTTCTGTCAGTCACGTGTGAAACGAACGAGATTTCAAGACCTCGCGTATTAGAATTTTCGTATCGAAATTATCGTTCGCGGTCGAAAGCGAAAGAAAAAAAAAATTGTGTAAAGACGCGCGGGAGAGCGTCGACACTTTCGGCACGGCTGACGGCGCGGGACTGCCGGCTGTCGGGCTCCACGATATCACGGGCAAATGTTGGATCGACAAATGTACATGTATATGTATACATATACACGGACACACGTATAAAACGTGCTATATAGCGTTTTACCTCTCTACCTACGAGAAACACCGAACGGGTGGAGCGCGACGGTGACAGCGCAAGGAAGCGCAACAACGTGCACAACGAGACGAGCAAAAAAACACCCTTTGTGCGTATGCACACGAGGATGCGTGATAAATATTTGCTTCGATGCAACGCGCGCTGCAGAATTTAAGGATGCTCGAGCTCTCCACGTATTGATGTCAAAGGACGCGATTGGTTTTCTTTTATTCGTCGTAATTACGTTCAATGACAGCAAGTTGGAAGTTTTCACAAGCTGCATAGTTTTTTTTTTCGAGAAAATACAATATTCCTGCTTGTTTTTTTAAATAAAAATGTCGCATCGCGTCTTGGGAAAAAACGAGAATTTTAAATAACATATTAATTTTGAATTTTGAAGATATTCGAAATTTTCGAGTGTACGTCATAGTTGAGAAAAATAGTGTTGATATAGCATATTAAGTAAACCAAGTCCACAAACTTCGATTAAAAGTGTTTATAATTAAAATTTACAATTAAAATGGCAAAAATACTGGAAATTAAAAGTGTCATAATTCTTGTTTTTATGTTCTTTTCATTTAAATTTGAAGAATCCTTGTTTTTATATTTTTTCAATTTATATTCAAAGGAATCTTATTTTTATATCCATTCAATTGGCATTTAAAGAGTTTTTATTTTCATATTCTTTGAATTTAAATTTTAATTCTTAGAAATCTAAATTTAAATTTTAAATCTTAGAAATCTTAATTCTAGAATTCTCATTTTAATATTCTTTTAATTTAACGTTTCACTGAACATCGCCTAAAAGAAAATCAGTATCCAAACGTCAGACATGTCGGAAAATTTCCTGATAACTTCGAAAAGATCTGAATCTTCTTTTTTTTAAATAAAAATTCCACATCGAATAATGTAAAAGATCGTCGATAAAAAAATGCAAAAAAGAGTTTTCCATCAAATAAGAACAAATCGCCGTCTCCCCCTCCTCTCTTCCTCCGCCTGTTTTTTACACTCCTCTGAAACATCGACCTTGACGAGTTTTGAGCGGGCGATACGCGGTATCTTCTTCGAGGAATTAAAGTTTTGGAGAGTCGGGGGAAGACACGAGAAACGGTCGTCGAACCGCGCGCGATCCCGTCGACGTTAATTCTCGCGATGACGTTCTCACAACGAAAACGTGAGACAACTGCCCAATCAAAATAACAAATTATACGAAGTATACACATACATATACAAATATGACATATATACATAGCCACATATGTATGACGTGCAGCTACGAAAGTAGAAAAATATAATGATAATAATAATACATCACAATATGAACCCAAGAAGATAATTAGGCGATAACTCATTGGAATTAAATAATACAGCATTTATAATGCCATAAAACATGAATATAAATATCCAAATATACGAAGGAATAAAATGATATAGCAATGGCAAAAAAATAATGAATAATAATAATTCAATTCAGGAAAGGCTTTAAGGCCTCAGGCCACAGTAACGGGTATAAAATCATGTGCGAGTTTAACAATTTTTTTTCGTATGAAAAAGTGATTCACTAATAAAATTAATTACACATCTATTTAGTATGAATATCAAGCTGTTGAAATATGTGTGTGTGTGTATATATATATATATATATATATATATATATATATATATATATATATATATATATATATATATATATATATATATATATATATATATATATATATATATATATATATATATTTCGATGTACAAAATGGCCGACTACTAATATTTTCTTTTGTTATCTTTTTTTAGGCGCTCCGCGGCGTGACATTTAGCACCCAAAATTTTTTACCTAAAACCAAAAACAAAAATTCTCGTCAATCTGCATTAGAATACCTAGAAAAGTAGGTACGGAATTAAAAAAATATTGTTTTATTCAAAAGTTGTAGGTATTGGGACTTAAGAAACGAATTTTCAGTGAAAAATTTCGTTATAACTGCTCATAAAATGAAAAGTTTTCGATTAATCAGAAATTCCGCACGTACTTCTCTGCCAAATGGAATTAGGAACATAACTTAAAAATTTGAAGTAAATCAAGTGAAAATTGTTGAAGTTATTTGTCACGCCAATTCGAAAAAAGTTGTTTCGAGAAGTTTCGAGTAGTCGGCCATTTTGTACATCGAAAAAAAAGATATATTTTCTAACAGCTTGATATGCATACTAAATAGATGTGTAATTAATTTTATGATGGGGCTGAAGTTTGCATCGTTTGAACACAACGAAAATTCTTATTAATTTCTTATTTTTATTATTATCCAAAATCATATATTGCAGATTTATTGCAAATTGCTAAATGGGAAGCCTAAAAAATGTTTTCGTGATTTTCGTAACTTCTACCTGCCAATGGAAATTTTCGAAACAAAACAAAAATCATTTTCGCTGCATTCCAACGATGCAAACTTCAACGTCATAATTTTATCAATTTTTATAATTTATTTTATAATTAAAAAATGTTGAATTCGCACATGATTTTATACCCGTTACTGTGGCCTAAGGCCTTAAGTTGCAAGGGCATACGTAAAAACCCGTAAGAATATACGACCTCAGGAAATGAAAAAAATAGTTAATAAGTAAGACAAATCGCCATAGAATATCTAATAATTAATAAAAACAATTTCTAAAAATAATAATTAATAATAAACGGGGTGCCCTGTCATGAATAGATAATCCTGCAACTGTCGATAGATCAGATCATGTCCTACTACATGCTGGAATTTCAGTTTAGTAAAAGTCCCACCGTTTTCTAGATTTCGGTCTTTGTTATTTTATGAAAAAAGAATCATCTGCTTTTCGTTTTTCGCATGCCATTTCTACAAATTATATGACGACAATAACTAAGCAACTTTTTAAAGTAATTCTCACGATAAGCGTAGTACATTTTTTTTACATCGCAGGCTATCAAAGTCAGTTGTTCGAATTGGTTTGTATGAAAATTCTGCATAAGATCTTTTTTCATAAAGTTTCCTTAATATTTAAGGTTAAAAAGAAGACTTTTCTAAATAAAACAAATAACCAAGAGTATTTTTTTTAACCGGGTAGAAAAATGTTCTCGTTTGTAGAAATGGCATGCGAAAACCAAAAGGACATGATTTTCATCTCGAAAAGCGTGGGACTTTTGCTAAACTGAAATTCCAGCATATAGTAGAACACGATCTGACCTATCGACAGTTGCAGAATTATCTATTCATAACAGGACACCTTGTATATCGGCATAAAGTATCTACAAATTAATAATAACGAAATACAAAGATATAGTAATACACTAATGTAAGTAAAATCCAATGATAATAAGCAACATATGACGAAAGGCGACCGTCCAAAAAAAACCGTGTGTGATGATTTCTTGGAGGGAAAAGTACCGCATCTCCTCGACCGTCAGCGCATCAGCACAAAAGAAGTGAAAGTTTTTTTAAATAAATTGATATGGAAAAAAAAGTGAATTAGGCGTGCTTTCTTATGAAATTAGTGGTGCGATTTGTGGGTCGAAGAGCATCAGATCGAATGAGGACGTGAAGCATAATAACGCACATTAATGACGGGAGAGAGAGAGCGTAAGAATAGACGGTGGACGAGATCGCTATCGCATCAAGCTCAACCTCGACGAAAGGAAGAGCGTTGCCTGAATTTCCAATAAGAAAAATATTCTCGCGTCCTGTTGCGGAGCCTCCCAGGAAAATTAAAGCGAAAAAACAATTCACAAAAAATGCAATTATGATGAGGAAAGTGTACCGTCGTTTTTCGAAAATCGTTGCCGGGTTTAGGCGACGCGATGTCTCTCGTAAGATTGACCCAGAAAAATCTCGTCGTCCGCACCTCTTTCGCGGGTCCATTGGGTGAGGGGTTCGGTGACCTCTTTGGGCCAATTTCGTTTCCTAGGCGGCGTTTCACCGCGATATTTTACCGACATTTCAAGATTGTAGTGTCAGTCGATAATTTTATTCTTATTGTTATCCACTTGTTGATGGCAAATCACTAAAATTGTATTTTCGATTAAAAAAATCGACATTTTTCTTCTACAGCTTACCGTTTACCTAATTTTCGAAATTTGAAAAAAGTACCCCGTCATACGAAAGTTCCATTATTATACTAAAATGCCCTTATTTATTTTTAATCTCCCTTCGCCCTAGTTACCAAACGCACCTACACTGATTGCCCATGAAGCATCAGCGTTACTTTTTTTAAAGGTAGTCCTATCGCCAAGCTTCAATCTATAGGATTTTCATAATTTTTATTTGAGCTTCACTAAATATATTAATAATCGTCTCTGTAAAATTTCAGGGTCGGTTATCGACCTAATTACAGAGAAAAGAAATATTGAAATTGCGTATGTTTGTGAAGGAACTCCGAGACGACATATAAAAACCCAATTTCCAGTCGCTACAAAAGTGTATATAATAGTGGGAATCCGTCAGATTCTTAAAAATAATCAGATTTACATAATTAAGAAGTTACCCCCACTTGCGATTTTGAAAAAATCGATTTTTTTTATTGTATTTTTTTTAAGTGCAATTTGAAGTGCAGTTTTTTTTTGATGCCCGGAATAGATGACTATGTAAGTTTACAAAAAAAAATATTTTCTTCGTGTAAACTGAAATTGAAACTTTAAACGCGTTTTTCTCAAAATGGCATTTCTGAAGTCGGTGACCAAGATTACTCGAACACTAATGAACCGATCTTCTTGAAATTTTGCAGGCTTATTTAATACATAAAAATGTAGTCTTTAATCGTTCGATTTTTTTTTTCGTTAAAATCGAACCATTAACTTTGACTGTCCGCCATTTTGTGAAAAATGAATATTTTTTAAAATCCTTCGATTAAAGACTAGTTTATACTTATATTTGACTAAATCCATCCGCATTTTTTTTTTCAGATGATCCACTTCGCCGCAATGTTGGTCACCGCAAACCGTGTATATAAAAACATTATTTCATTGACGGCCATTTGCCACTAAACAATGTAATATTTTTCAATAAAAAAACTACTGAAAGTTCTTCAAGATGTGTTCTTTAAGATGGTATATTGATCGATTAAAAAAGTTTTGTAGTTTTCTTTAAAAAAATTCATGAAAAAGGCCTTTTTTGCGCTACAAGTGGGGGTAACGCCTTAAGCTCGCCTGGTTGAGTAAAAGGAGACGGAGATCGAACCAATATTGCCAAATATCAAACCTAGAAATACTGTGCGAATCGTTGGAATAATTATTTTTTTCATTTTTCCAATTAAATGTAAACATTAATTAAACAGTTTACACATGGAAAATCTACTTATTGCAGTTTTTTTCTTTTGCATATGTTAAAAATACAAATTGTACAAGTCTCAAGTATGATCAGTGGTATGACTAGTGTGAAGCGATAGGACTACCTTAAACAATAATAACTCCGTTGTTTATCGATATTCACCAAAGAGAAAAATACTCAAACTCGGCAAGACTACGTACCAACTACCTGTAAATTCCCGACCTCGTAACTCCAACACTCTCATCAGAAAAAATACCACAAACCGACCTGTTTTTCGTCCCTCAAGCGTATGCAGAGCCTAAGCTACCATACAATCCTAAAATCCATTCGCCCCAAAAACGCGTGCAAATCATTCAAACCTCCGCCACCTATAAAAAAAAACCCTCCTCAGCCGTCGCACAATTTCGACTCGCCACGATCTCACACCAAGAATCCCACACCGTGCCCTCTTTTGTCTCCCATTCAAGAATGGAGGGCTTGAGGCCCTCGCGACACGTTTCGCGTTTGACACAGCAAAAGTTGCCTATCCAAGCACGGTCGCCGCGTTTTATCACGCAAGCCATTCATTATTAGAGCCTATTCTTCGCAGGACAGTTCGTTATACGCGCGCAATGTGATGTATATTCACCAATGTTTCTCGCTCTTCGCTGCCATCGACGTCGAGCTTTCCGTTATGCACGCAGCCAATGGCTATGTGTGCTTCGCCTTTGCCGCTGGTCTTACGTACATACGTATAATATAAATACACTTCAAAGTTACCACCCCCGCTGGTCGCGAAAGCGCCAGAAAGAGCAAGAGAGAGAGAAAGAGACGAGAGTGGCAAGATGGCAAAATGCACGAGCGCGCAAAAACTTCGACCCGATTCCCGCTTTTACCTCTCTGTGTTCGCTATTCCAAACTATGTATATCATATCACACGTGTACATATAAACATGCACACATACAGACACACACCCAAGAATGAAGAGAACCAAGAGAGAAAGAGAGAGAGAGAGAGACGGTAAAGGACAGCAAATGATAGAGGCAAGATATATACGTGATCCATTACATATGTATATGGGGTATGTAATATATTATTGATATAGAAGAGGTGTTTCAACAAGGCATCGTTGGCGTGACGCAAATCCGGCCACTCGGCATCCCGATCGGAATACGTATGCCTCATATACATATATACATATGAATGTGTATATATATATATACATATATATACATACATACATACATACATACATACATACATACATACATATATATATATATATATATATATATATATATATGTATATGTATATGTATGTATGTATGTATGTATGTATGTGTGTGTGTGTGTGTGTGTGTGTATATATATACCGGGTGTCTCATTATAATCTTACACCTGATTTATCTCGGTATACTGCTCGAATCAAGTATTGAGTACAATAAAACTGTTAGGGTTCAAAGGGGGGCGTTGAAAAAAAAATGTCGACCAAAATAAAAAATAGCGACGTTAAGGGGCTATACCAGTGTGACACTTTCAAAAAATTGATTTTTTTGCCTTTTTCGACAGTTTATACTTTCAAGAATATCCTGTCAAAATTTCAAGG
The DNA here is from genome assembly GCA_944452715.1 of Ophion slaviceki. Classification (NCBI taxonomy): domain Eukaryota; kingdom Metazoa; phylum Arthropoda; class Insecta; order Hymenoptera; family Ichneumonidae; genus Ophion; species Ophion slaviceki. The sequence goes on along the minus strand of OX101788.1, from coordinate 13,695,646 downwards.
CGGTATCTCTATCATTTTATCTTGCAAAAATCGATAGTTAAATCTTTAGACGCGTTTTTCTCGAAATGAGATTTTTCAAATTTCCTGACATTGTAACTCAAAGAGCAATTATCCGATTGACTTGAAATTTGAACTGAGTACTCTTGAATATATTTACTCTACAATGACGTAGGATATTTTTGATTGGATGAAAATTGACGATTCGGCATTGAAAAAAACGACCATTTTATAGGCAAGAAAACAGACTTTTTTTTCATAACTACGCCATTTTGTTAGATTTTGATATTTTTGGAAAATCCTACGTCATTGTACAGGAAATACCTTCCAGTTTAACGACATTTTTTCCTTTTTCGCTTTCAGCTACTCAATCGGCCGGAATCATGTCAGCAGTGGAGGAACTTTTTTTTGGCGCCTCCAAAGGCAGCGCATTAGTCGCTTGGATCTCAATATTTTTCTATGAAAAAATGATGTAATATAGGTCAAATATAGCCGAATATATTCTTAATTTTTCGAAACATTTAATTGAGTTCTTTTCTTCCAAAAAATTCCCCAAAATCACCCAAATTTTCAGCGATCACACTGGTACAGCCCCTTAATATGGTCGACGTGTTTTTAAAAAATGGTATCATGAATTTTTTTTACCAAAAAATTTGGTCAGGCCGAATCTAACAACTTTTGTAGGAACAGTTTTTAGATAAAAAATGGTAGAATACCATTTTTTGCTATTTTAGCGCTATCCAGAATGTACCATGAGGAGGTAAAGTCGTCAACATCCCTAGTGTAAGTGTGCGTGTGAGCTTGTTTCCGTTTGCCTGGGTTTGTTTAGGTTTGTTCGATAGTCCAAACAAATCCAAACAAGCACACACGCACACCTACACTTGGATTTGTTTGATAACGGAAGTGACGAGCCGCAGAGACCTAATCCTTGTTTGGGTTTGTTTGGGTTATCGAACCAATCCAAGCAACCGCCAACAAACCCACCAAACTCACACTCACACAAACACTTACACTAGGGATGTTGAATACTTTACCTCCTTGTGGTACATTCTAAATAGCGCTAAAATAATTAAAACTGGTATTCCAACCTAAAAATTAGGAACGTTAACGAAAAACTTTTCCTACAAAAATTGTTAGTTTTGTTCTGATAAATGTGGTGAAGAAAAAAATCATGAACCCATTAAAAAAAAACACATTTTTTTTTAACGTCCCCCTTTACACCCTAAAAGTTTTATTATACTCAATACTTGATCGGAGCAGTATTTTTCGAGATAAATCAGGTGTAAGATTAAAATGGGACACTCGGTATACATAGATATATATATACACACACACACATATAAAGTGCACCCGCTCATCTATAATCGGGCCACTCTGACGATTCCCCGCCGCTCTCTCTTTCTTCCTCACATATACGTCCCGTTCTCTTTCTCTCTCTCGCCTACTCTTTCTCCTCGGATTCTCTCTCTCGATACATATGTACAGTTTCGATGGCAGGGAGGGTGGGTTTCGACGGCTGCGAGCCGCGAAAAGAGCAGGAGAGGCTCTTTTAATACTCTCGACTCAGGTACTAATGAGTGGTCCAGTTACAATTCAACACGAAATTCACCGCGCTCGACCAAAGTTCCCGGCACTGAGAATTTGTCAGTTATACGAGTTGGCTCGTGAACATTGACGTTCTTTTTATTCTTTCGGTGGAGAATTCGGTGGCGGTGCTTTTGGACGATTGTGGACTGCCAGAGGTAAAATAAATAAGTTTTCACATAAATGTAGAATAATTCGACAATTGTTATTGAGTTTTTAAAGTGCGAGGAAATTCTGACAAAGTTTTGCTGTATGAAAGCATCGGTGAGGCCATTTTCACACCAATGTCGACTGAACACAGACAGATAAAATTTTCTAAACTGATAAATTGTTCATTGTATTTTTTTTTAATTGTATACAAATTTGAACCTTTTTAACCCCATCGGGGTCTTTATCTTTTTTACGTGCCCGCCTCGTTGGATTTTCCCCACCTTGCGGCAAATCAATTCTTTTTTGTATTTTTATTATCGTCCGAAATATTTTTGTACATTTCGATTGAGGCCTCCAGAATCATAGAAAATCATTCAGTGATCTTTGCAGCTAGTCTGCTGCGAAAAATTGAGCAAGTCGAAACAATTCATTTTCATTGTACTCCAACGATGGAAACTCCAACCTCGTTAGATATCATCTGTCTTCTAGCCCGACCAGCTGAAATTTCAACCAGGAATAAATAATATACAAACACTTCTGTTTTATAATATTAGGGAGGTTACGTTATTTTCTGCGTCTTGTCTTCTGTCCGTATATTTATTTTGATTATTTGTATACATTCTCATTATGATTTTTAGCTTTCGTGCATCCTGTAATGATGATCGAATTGATGGAAAAGATACGAGTTGAAGCTAATTAAGCTAATTATGAGTAGATCACTAATTGGATCAGAAAGTGATTTTTTTCCGCCTCCGGAGCACTAAACATACGAAGCAACTGTGGCGGTTTTTACTAAGAGAGGGGGAGAGAGTGAGAGAGAGAGAGGAGAGAGGGAGAGAGAGAGAGAGAGAGAGAGAGAGAGAGAGAGAGAGAGAGAGAGAGAGAGAGAGAACTTTTTATTTCAGTCCCACGAGCAAAGGTGCTGGACTCTCGTGAATCTCACGATTTCCAGAGCGCGTTTATATACGTATGTATCTGCGAGACATTAGGTAGGTGAACGTTACGAGACGAGACGTTTATGATTTATGCGCTGCTAATAAAACGCCAAGTAATTGTTCGCGATATATAATTATACCCGTGTTGGTACGGGGACTAGTGCAGAGAGGGCTCGCACACGTTTCCCGTTCGCTTTTCGTTGTTCTCCCTAACACACACACACACACACACACACACACTCACAAACACATGCACAAGCGAGGCTCTCGTTACGCCGAGGGACCTCGTGAGCCACGGGACTCCATTTTGCATGAATAATGCCGAAGAATTGGTGCAAATTTGGACCCGGAGGGAAGAACAGGGAGGCTGGAAGAGGCTTGGCATGAATATGGACCCCTCATGATTTTCAAAGCCGCGCTCGTCAACCCCATCACATAATCGAATTCCGTAGACTCGACCGGAAGTCAAAGAATGGAGACGCTATATTCGCATTTCGAAAAAAAAAACAAAAAACAAAAAACAAATTTGGACAGAATCGTGCTCAATAAAGTGGCGCGTCGTTTTATCAACGGCTGGTCAATTTTATTCAGCGAGAACAGTCGAAATTGACCGACGTGGGTAAGTCATCCACGTCGAGCAGCGCTGACCTGGGTCACTACCCAGATGGATGACCGCGTACCGGCTTGCGCGCCGTCTACCGAGCGGGACGCCAGTTTTATCGAGTTTCCGCTGATAACGCGATGTGGTCACTACAGATACGGACACCTGTATCGGCGCGGGTTTTCCGTAGTTTACCTGTGCCCCCATGAGCAACAATTACGACGTTGAAATTTGCATCGTCGGAGTGCAACGATTTTTTCTGTTCCTGCATTTTTATTATTATTGTTTTTTTAGCATGTGTGATTAATTATAATCTGTTATTTTAAATAACAATAAATAATTGTGCAGGCCGTCGATTCCATGTAGATCAAAGTAGGCGTCCAATGATGTCTTATTCTTTGGTTTTCGTTACCAATACATGGCGTGGTTTATTTGAAACGTATTCGTAGGTGTGAGGGCTCGAACCTTTTCAGTCTTTTTACCACTGAATGTATATTGAGTAAGTTTGTCGCCAGCTCATTAGGATGGGTTACAAGCCTTGTTTCGTAATTTTTATAAATCTTCCGATCACTTCGATCATTGTGTCTAACTGGAGATCTCGGTGGAGACCCCCGTTTGTCACATCCCGTGTAGAAATTTGGGTCGGGAATGAGTACTGCCCCTGATACGCCTTTCCTAGACAATACCAGGCTCCGGTCGGGCCTTCCACTGGAATAGGTTCGCAAGGTAACGGGTCTACGGCTGGGTCCCGAATCGCCGTCCCCTTTCTGGGGAACTGATCAGAAACGGGCCGGGGAACAAGCGGTAAATTACCAGGAAAGTTGTAGGGAATAGATCGGGAAATAGCCAGGAACAAACGGGGAAATTAAAAACGACGTTTCAGCGTTTTTGGAACTCTTGAGGAGGTAAAAACGGAAGTGTATTCAATTTAGTATTTCGACAACATATTGTTTGTTGGTTATCTACTTGCTAAGGTAGTATATGAGTGTATACAAACGCTTGCTCGCATTTCCTGATATGCAAAGACACAGAAAAACGTGCACAGATCACTAGCCGAGCGAAAAAGGCCTAGAGTGCAAAGGGCTATTTCACAAGTATCGCAAAATCATAAACGTAAGTGCACGCTGTAAGCATAGCACTTCTGTACGTGGTGCAACTCACAGGACAAACTTTTATCCTCGTTCGATGGTACCTTGCTCACGCGAAGCGCTTCGCTTGTAGCCACCTGGCGGATTGTTAGCGAAATACATTCAGGTGTCTGCTCGGCCAGAACATTGATATTTCCCAACATGGCGACACGGTGTTCAAAAACCACTAATTACCTGCTTCACTCTTTTGCCTCTTGAAATGATTTGGCTATTCTTTGTGCTGAAATCATCAGTCATCGTAATCCCGGTATTTATGATAAGCATTGTTATCCTCGACGATTATCATTGATGAAATTAATGCTTTTAATGATGAATGGAATTACAACAGATGTATTAGTTTCATCCCAATCAATTATAAATATCTTTGACGAGGTCAAAAGCAAAGTAGCTTCTCTTTAGTTCTTAAGGGGTTACCCCCACTTGCGATTTTGAAAAAATCGATTTTTTTATTGCATTTTTTTGAAGTATAAGTATCCGGGCCCATACAGAAGTATGGGCCCGGAATAGATGACTATGTAAGTTTACAAAAAAAAATATTTTCTTCGTGTAAACTGAAATTGAAACTTTAAACGCGTTTTTCTCAAAATGGCATTTCTGAAGTCGGTGACCAAGATTACTCGAACACTAATGAACCGATCTTCTTGAAATTTTGCAGGCTTATTTAATACATAAAAATGTAGTCTTTAATCGTTCGATTTTTTTTTTCGAAAAAAATGGCCGTTTTATAGCCAAAAAACGGCCGTTTTTTTTCGTTAAAATCGAACCATTAACTTTGACTGTCCGCCATTTTGTGAAAAATGAATATTTTTTAAAATCCTTCGATTAAAGACTAGTTTATACTTATATTTGACTAAATCCATCCGCATTTTTTTTTCAGATGATCCACTTCGCCGCAATGTTGGTCACCGCAAACCGTGTATATAAAAACATTATTTCATTGACCGTCCATTTGCCACTGAACAATGTAATATTTTTCAATAAAAAAATTACTGAAAGTTCTTCAAGATGTGTTCTTTAAGATGGTATATTGATCGATTAAAAAAGTTTTGTAGTTTTCTTTAAAAAAAATTCATGAAAAAGGCCTTTTTTGCGCTACAAGTGGGGGTAACGCTTTAAAGACAGGCTCCACTTTTCAGAACATGTCAATGTTCCGGCCGGGTGTACATTGCGTGAAGATGTACTTGCTCGCAATGTATCCCGGCCAGCAGATTGTAATTTCCAAACATTATATTATATATCCAAACAAGACATATAGCTTGACAATAGGGCAGTTTCCTTCTCTCGTAGCGAATGCGATGTGCACTGATTTTGTTTTGCTCGCTTTCACATTATTATTTTAAATATTTTTTTGCAACTTGAGTTCGTAAGTCTCCAATAAAAATACATAAAACATTCGAATGATTTTCATAACCTAAATCGGCAAAAGAGAAATGTCATCAATGAAAAAGAATTAATTTTCGTTGCGTTCCAACGATGCGACGTCAAGATCATCAAAAATCTGGGGGGGTCGCTGAGGAACCGGAAGTGGCGAAGGGACAAATGTGGGGTAACAGTACCAGGGATGGGATCGTTGAAGCCTGAAGGGGAAGAAGAAGGAAAGGAAGAATAAATCAAATGGATTCAAAATTAACGCGGTGGTCCATATTAACACCAATTTCTCTGTACATGACCTATTCGCGAACGAAAACTTGTAGTTTGGATTGTTTTCGAAGAGAAATGACGTGGCTTACGCTCTTCCGTTCAACAGCCGCCGGCATATGTATATATGTATTACATATGCTTACATATGTATTTTAGTAGTGCCCAGAGAGAGAGAGAGAGAGGGAAAAAGAGAGAGAGAGAGAGAGAGAGAGAGAGAGAAAGACAGTTAATCCACTAGAAAGCAAATATGTGCGCGTGTGTCCGTGCGTCAAAGTTGGAGAGAGAGAGAGAGAGAGAGAGAGAGAGAGAGAGAGAGAGAGAGAGAGAGAGGGAGAGAAGAAAGAGGAGATTCGCGAAAAGAGAACGGGCCGCGATGTGCCCTCGGACCGGAAAGGTCCGCGCTAGAATAACGGGTCTTCGTCTCCTTTTCTCCGGCACGACGGGTTGACATGACGCGACGACACTGACCTTCGCTCGAAATTCAAAATCTAAATTTACCAGCCACATTTCACGATCTCGTATCCCCCCCAAAAAAAACTACCTGAACGTCACAATAAATGTACGAACAAAAAATGTCACACGTACTTCCTCGCACGATCTCCGGAAGTCTCGTAATAGCCGTTGCATGGCTTCCCGGATAGAACAACAAGAAATAAAAAATAAACGTCACTCGCAACGTTGGCAAGCCTTTGTTGCATTCGGATATGAAAATTTTCATTCGCGAGGCGCACGCGCAACCCGTGCTTTAATTCGCATAAAGAAAACGCGGCTGCGATGTAGACCGGACGAGTACACGATTGCACCTCGCAATATGTTGTAAAATACGCATCTCGCCATTGATGCACCGTGTGGCTCGTATATACTGCACATACAGGATGCAGCTCGACGAGGCGTGCAACCGGCGACCCCCTTGGTTTTATTTCTCGCCGGAACTTTACCATCTATTTTATATATATATATATATATATATATATATATATATATATATATATATATATATATATATATATATATATATATATATATATATATATATATATATATATATATATATATATATATAAGTGTGTGTATGTATGTAAATGCATATATTGTTGCTTAGTTGCTTACTGAGTTAATAAAAAATCAAATACCGCATTAAGTTTATATATATTTTTCTAAAGCAAATATCTGATGTAAAAATACTATTGTAAAGGGAGAGGGAAGAGCTCTCATGCAAACACCCTCAAATGGGCATACTCGAAATAAATCCCACCACTAAAAGCATATATATAGGTATATTTGCACGGAGGAAAAATTTATTTATTTATTCATCATCGTATTTTTCTCGTTGGAAAAGAAAACACCTTAATTTACAAATTGTTCTTTCGCTGCATAGACTTTTTGTCGGTTAATAAAAATACAAATGTCAAATAACGAATGTAACATATAATATTGTATTTAAGGCGTTACCCCCACTTGTAGCGCAAAAAAGGCCTTTTTCATGAATTTTTTTAAAGAAAACTACAAAACTTTTTTAATCGATCAATATACCATCTTTAAGAACACATCTTGAAGAACTTTCAGTAATTTTTTTATTGAAAAATATTACATTGTTTAGTGGCAAATGGCCGTCAATGAAATAATGTTTTTATATACACGGTTTGCGGTGACCAACATTGCGGCGAAGTGGATCATCTGAAAAAAAAATGCGGATGGATTTAGTCAAATATAAGTATAAACTAGTCTTTAATCGAAGGATTTTAAAAAATATTCATTTATCACAAAATGGCGGACAGTCAAAATTAATCGTTCGATTTTAACGAAAAAAAACGGCCGTTTTTTGGCTATAAAACGGCCATTTTTTTCCGAAAAAAAAAATCGAACGATTAAAGACTACATTTTTATGTATTAAATAAGCCTGCAAAATTTCAAGAAGATCGGTTCATTAGTGTTCGAGTAATCTTGGTCACCGACTTCAGAAATGCCATTTTGAGAAAAACGCGTTTAAAGTTTCAATTTCAGTTTACACGAAGAAAATATTTTTTTTTGTAAACTTACATAGAGTCATCTATTCCGGGCATTAAAAAACACTGCACTTCAAATTGCACTTCAAAAAAATGCAATAAAAAAAATCGATTTTTTCAAAATCGCAAGTGGGGGTAATCCCTTAATGTATTTGATAATTCTTTTATAAGCATTTTAATATACACGGTGTTTCTCTTATCTCTGCCACTCGAAATAACTCGGTAATTATCGACGTTCCAAAAAAATGTTCCAGACAAAAGTTGTACGGTGTGAAGGGGACCATCAAATGTGACCATTTTTTTTTATTTCGGTGGAGGTGTTGACGCACAGTGAAGGTCACCTCCTCTTTAAGTGGAATGGTACATTTTTTTCAACCATCTTGTGGAGCACCTCAAGCCGAATAAAAACATTAGGGGGACAAAGTCGTTCAAGGTCATTCCACTACCAAATATTTAATAGTGATCCGAGATATTTACATTTGTATTTCATTTTAATAGGTGACCTTGAATGACCTTCAACGACTTTGACCCTCAAATGTTTTTTATGTGGCTTAAGGTGCTCCACAAGATGGTTGAAAAAGAATGTACCATTCCATTTAAAAAAGTGGAGGTGACCTTCACTGAGCGTCAGCGCCTCCGGTGAAATAAAATAAAAAGGTTGCATTTGATGGCCCCCTTCACGCCGTGCAACTTTTGTCTGGAATATTTTTTTGTGACGTCGATAATTACCGAGTTATTTCGGGTGGCAGAGATAAGAGGAACACCCTGTATATGTGCAGTTTAAAAATTGCATTAACTGACGGAAAAGATAGTGTTGAAGTTTGAATCGTTGAGATGCAACGACAAGTCTATTTTGTTTCATTTATTTCTTCTTTCTTATTATTATCTAAAATCTTTTTTGCCATTTTAGGTTAGAGTTTTAGAGAATTTAAAGGAATTCAGCAATATTCATTTTCATTGCATTTCAACGATGCAAACTTCAAGCTTGTATTGTATGCTTGTATGTTTGAATTGTAAATAATCAATAATAAATTTTTGTTTTAATTATTTTTTGTACAAACTAATTACAGTGAACTATTCATTCAATTGTCAAGAACCGAATTTAAGTCACTTTTGTTTAAGATGTGGGAAGATGCTTGTTTGAATAGTGAAAAAAAAAGAATTTATGATTTTTTTAATGAATCATTTTTGTTGTTTCACTTGTTCGAATTGTCGAAAAAAAAATCAAGAAATTCTTCACTCACTCAATATTTTTTGTTTTGTCAGTTGTTTGTTTCAATTATCAAAAACCAAAATGAAGACATTTCATTGAATTGCGTTTATTTGACCTTTAAAGAACTACTTGGTTTCTTAAATTGGCAAAAACCAAAATGGAGAACTTCTTATTGATTTGTTTCCATTGTTTGAACCGTTAGTTGAGTTGGTTCTCTGGTTGCATGGTCAAAAACCAAAAAAAAAGATATTTTATGGAATCCTATTCATTCTTCAATAAATTTCATTAAATCGGCTAAAAATATAAATCAATAGATATGACTTATATTCGTTAAAAAAATAAATCAATAAATATTACTCATTTTCATTATTTGTTCGAATTGTCGAAAGCCCAAAGCCACGAGATTCGCATTGGAGCCCAACTGACCCAGAATGCCCCATGCACATACACACGTGTGGATGGCCACAGAACAATGCTCGAAACGGGACAGGTAATTTCGCCCTCGAAAGAAGGCTAGCTCAATTTCATTAACCACGCGCTGAATCGGTGCGCCGTTCTTTTTCGATTCATTTTTGCAACGCGACTGCGGCAAAACTCGCAAAAACATCCGAGCCAAGTATTTGCACAAGTCCCTGCAAATTTCACTGCAGTATTTGTAGCTATAACTTGAACAAAAATAAAAAAGCCCCCACAAACGCACTCTACATTCACCATTTCTACCGTGGCAAAAATAACGATGTTTATTCCGTCACGTCTACCTGTGCAATTTTCCCGTCAGACCAGCACACACCGCGGACACTTCGAGCGGCCCACTTTTTTTCTTTTGCTCGTCCAACCTATGCCGACCTGAACGAAAAAAAGAATCATAACTACCGGCAATAATTGATACGCTTTCCATTCGTGTATCATTTGCTCGAGCGAGGTCGTAGTCAGGCTCTTCACGGATCCTACTTCTTCTCGCGATCATCGCGCTGCACGTCAAGACCTCCTCTCGAAAGATGTATTCTATTTTTACGAATCGTTTGTTTAACCAAACTTCGCGTGTCTGTGCGCTGCGGAGAGCGGCGGGTGCACCATCCGGGCGGTGGTCCTATTAACATTTATCCGCAGCTCAGCCAAGCACGGGCGTGCAGACATCGACGAAGAGTCATCACCATGACTAGTTGCTTCAGTCCAATATATATATATATATATATATATATATATATATATATACACATACATACATGGCACACACACGCATATAAACCCGCTTATTTCCATCTCGTGCCATAACATTCACTTCTCGTTTAAAAAAGAACGGCCGGTTCGAACAGCGTCATCGAAACAAAAATGGACCGCTTAGACAGGTACAATTTTTTCGGGTAAAAATACATCGGTTTTGAAGCTCGCGGTGGTGCAAATTGGGACCGATACTTCTGACATGCAGAAGGCGGTCCTTCGAGTTAAGGCCTTAGGCCACTCTAGAGGCCGAAAAAATAGGCTTTTTGGGGATTTTGTTCCGAAAAACTACAAAATAAATCAAGATTACAAAAAAGGGTGTTTATCATACGTATCAGTGACTGTATACAATAATTTTTTTGAAGCGATTTATTTCAAAATGGCGGCTGTGTAGTGTTTATCTCAAAACTGCATTTATTAAGTTGGCCGGTCACATAACTCCGACAATTTTCAACCGATTCACTTAAAATGTTGAATATATCTTGAAAAATACATTGTCTATGGAAGTACGTAGGAATTATATGACGATTTTTAGGGAAATTTTTGGAAAGTGAAAAATTTGCCTAAAAAATCGTCAGATAATTGTTGATAACAAATGAACTATGCAATATAAAAAAAAAAATTTACGTACTTCCATAGACAATGTATTTTTCAAGATATATACAACATTTCAAGTGAATCGGTTGAATGCCTGACAAGGAACATCCCTCAGGTGACACCCTTCGAATTTGTTGAAATTTGGATATGTTATAAAGCACCGAAAAGTAAGCGATACGCATTTTTTTATCGGCGGAAAAACGGTTTTAAGGGGTGAAACCACCCCTCGAAAAAAGGCATTCTAGGGGTAATATAGCAGTTTCACACACAAGAAGTCCACCGATTTTAATGAAACGAAAACGAAAATGCTGCTAATCCGAAGCAATGAAAAATCCACTATAGTGACATTGCAAAAAAAATTAAGAGGTGAACCACCCCTATATTAAGGGATGGATTGAGCCCTTAAAACCGTTTTTCCGCCTAAAAAAAAACGTATCGCTTACGGTGCTTTATAACATATCCAAATTTCAACAAAATCGAAGGGTGTCACCTGAGAGATGTTCCTTGTGGTTATGTTTCCGGCCAACTTAAGAAAGGCAGTTTTCAGATAAACGCTGCACAGCCGCTATTTTTAAATTAATCGCTACAAAAAAAATTATTGTATACAGTCATTGATATGTATGATAAACACCCTTTTTGTAATCTCGATTTATTTTGTAGTTTTTCTGAAAAAAAAAACGCCAAAAAGCCTATTTTTTCGGCCTCTAGAGTGGCCTCACCCCTTAAGCAGCGTTGTGCATGGCCGATACTCGGAGCGGTGACCACTCAGCCATGCACCCGCTGGCGCATCGACCAGTCCGCGGAAGGTCAATACTTCTAGATCTTGGTGTACCTGTATGGTGTCATTTCTCTGGCGCATCTATGATCTCTTTGGACCTCACGTGTCGGGAGGAAGTCAGAGGAATAACGATTCAAACGGGTTTTTATGCGCAGCGCAATATGCTACGATTTTCTAACCTCAAAATCTAGCGGTGAGTAGGTGTCTAAAAGTTCCACTTGAACAAGTAAAGAGCGATTTATTTAATTGAAAAATGATACAGTTAAGAATGACCATAGGAATTACGTCTTTTTCTACACATAAGGTATGTAGCTTACGTTCTTATCAGTCTCTTCGGAAAAGTAGGTGCAGAAGGCACTGCTTTGGCAAGCATGGTCAGCTAGCGGCACCCGTCACACAATATATGAACTGATTTACAGCTTTCCCAAGAAATAATTAGGAAAAACGCCAACAAAATTTCGTTATTTACTATGAGATACCTGTGCTTATTATATTTTTTTATTTTTCAGCGAGGAATTAAATAAATGTCCAATGGTTTCAAGGAATGTTTTTTCTGACGATTTTGAATTTTTAGTACCTCTTCAGCTTGCTAGGGTACCGTAAAACGGGGCTACTTTGACATTCAGGGTAACTTTGGCAGTTTTTGAGGCTACTTTGACAGAGCACCAAAATACGTTTTGAATGGGTGCGCAGCGAGCCCACTTGACCTTCTGTGGCGGGCGGCGAGTGAGGGGAATAAACTTGAACAACAATTTGTTGTTCAAGTTTATTATAATGTTGCTAAAGTTGATTTTTATCTCAATGACAACTATAAGACTCATTAGGTGCCTATAATAGCACCCCAGGTACTTGATATTTTTATGTAAAATGTTTCCTTAAGGGAGTGCACCACTGTAACTGCCCATTTTCGACCGTTTTCTTTAGATTTTTTTTGTAACGAATAAAATACATAGTCAAAAGAGCTTTTAGGCTTTAAAATGTATGTATTGAAGTGTAAAAAAAAAAATTTGTCAAAAGTATACAAAATGGCGGCGCACGAGTCACTATAGCACTACTATTTTTCAGCCAACCCTCTCCGCGGCACGCGGTAGAACTGTCGTAAATTTAGTCCCGGAACTGAGAGTGAAATATTTTCGTTAATTATTTTATTTTTAGCAGTAAAGTACGGGGGGAATTAAAAAATAATTTAAAGAAAAATAGAGACGAGTTTCAAAAAAGTTCGTTATTTCGACCATAATTTTCATCTCAAAAGTGATATATTTTGTACAATTTTCGATTCATCGAAAAAAGCGCTCGTACTTGACTGTTAAAGCAATCTACGAAGCTACAGTTAAATTTTCAAGTCGATTGGACGAAAATCGTTCGAGTTCTGTTGCCTTAATAACGATGACAATTTGGTTACAAAAAATCGTTGTTTTTCATTAATTCCATGTATAATTGCATAAAATATTACACTTTTTTATCAAAATAATTCTAAAGTAACCGTCAATCTTTGGCATAAGTTGCATTTCAATGCCCTGTCAAAGAAGCCCCACACTCGGGGGTACTTTGACACTTAGAAGAATGTATATATCAAATCGTGAGGGGGTGGTGGAGCTTGACTTTCTTATACATTCGATAGCCAAAGGAGACACTGTTCTATTGGAGCAAGAAAAGTTGGTATCTAGGATGTTTAAAAAAAAGATACCTACAAAAAAACTTCCGAAACCTGTTCAAAGTAGCCCCGTTTTACGGTATATGAAGTCTGGATAGTTACACCCTAGAGAAATGATTTTCGTACTCAAAATACAGGGAAAAAAAGGATAACGACGCTTTATCTGCCAAGTCCGTTTCGTAAGAAGATTTCGAAATATTTCGAACTATTGTATTCCAAAAAAAACCTACAAAGTAATCGAATAGCATATGTTTAAAAAAGTCAGATTACGTGCAAGATTATCATTTCAGGAGAATTATCCATATATATATATACACATACACACACACACGGTGATGAATTTCGCCGAGTGTACATTCAACGACATATCGCACTGTCGCGCATCAGCAAGCTCTTTGTTTCCGGTCTGTAAAACAACAATAACTGTCAGAGCAGCGTGTAGAACCATTTGACGGTTGCTTGGTGGAACCAAAAGCACTTCTCGTACACGGTACATGTGAATGTACATATATATGCCGGAAGGCTATTTTGAGCCCGTTATATCGTTGTAATTTTCACTTTATTTCAGCACATTTGGCTGTTATGAAGACGGTCTGAAATTTGTTTTAACGGATTGTTGCTTTAGTCGATAGGACGGTCGTCGAATTATATCATGTTATTGAAGTCACAGCGTTTTGTTTGGACTAAAAAATCCGATTATTTACAGCAACAATTTTACAATTGAATCAACGAAATTTCATTCAATAAAACCGATGATATTGGAACAATGATTTTTTTTCTCAGTGTAGGGGCGAAGGGGGTTGTGTAAAAACCGTGAGAGTGTACGTGGAAATAAAGAACTAACTACCCGTGCAGAAATTTTGACAGGGATACCCTATGTCCGACCAAATCCCGATCAGGATTTGTCATGGATTCCCCAAAACCGGTAACCCGGTTAGAATCCAACTTGCATCCGTATCGGAATATGTATGACGACGATGGCATATCTTTGAAAATTTTGGCGTCACGTGTATTTTCGGTATTACTATGAAATTCCTATCTGTAGGTAGGAATTTCCATCTAGAGGTTCCTATCTATAAAATTCCTATCTATAGATAGGAATTTCCAATTTCTATCGATAGGAATATCCAACGCAAAAGACTGAGATGGACGCAAAGGACGCTAAGTAGTCCAAAAAACGATAACCCAGTCGTAGTTTTCCATTTTTTATGGTGTTCTTACCTTTCATTTTTTAAATTGATATTTTAATTCACCAAAAATGTATAAATGGTAATTATTTTTATAATAAATTTAACATGCAATAATTCCATTTTTGCCATTTTATTTCAGCCTGTATTTACCCGTGATGCTTCCAAGATTCCTCAATGATTCCATGGGGAATCTATTTAGAGTCATTAAAGGATCCGGTTCTGGATCCCTAATGGAATCCAGTTTACGGATCTTACATTTAGTCTTAGAATCTGATCCGATATCGGACTAGATCCCGACTGGGAGCCCGGGATACAAGTCAGAATCCAGCTGTATCCCTGCCAAAATTTCTGCACGGGTATCTTTCATTTCCTGATTCCGAACGTCTACCCTTGCGGGTTTTTACGTGTTATCTTTTCCAATCGAACCCTTTCCCATCACTCTCTACCCGAACTTCGCTAATCTAATCTAACTTCCCATTGCGTCCACAGCCGTCTTAAGGTCGTCGCTCACTTATCAACCCAGCACCCGACCAGCACCGCCTCGCCTCGAGCGGTTGTCATTTCTTAGATGGACTTTCCATACGTATGCACTCACTCGTCAACTCCGCGACGACCACGGCTAAGCGATCACCGCTCCGAGTATCGGCCATGCGCAACGCTGCTTAAGGGGTAAGGCCACTGTAAATTTTGCCAGACGAAAATTTGGCCATCGAAGGACAAATGTATGGTGCTGGGATTGCAGACTAACGGTAAATTTTTTTTTACCTTCTTTTTTTTATTTTTTCCAATAAAAAACTATTCGCAAAACTTTAAACGCGTTTTTCTCGAAATACGGTTTTTCAAAATGGCACGCAGCATCACTCGAACAATTTTCATTTTTTTTACTTGAAATTTTGACCAGATGTGAACATTAACATTATCTTGAGAATGTCGATCGGGATTTTCAATAACTTTATTTATTGATTTTTTATTAACAAAAAACTAGCCGTTTTTTTCGTCAAAAATCAATTTTTTTTTTCAAACGCACGCCAAATCCACAAAAATTGATACTTTTTAAAATCCGATCGACATTCTCTAGCTATAACCCTCTAGATTGATGGTTTTTTTTTGTTCTAGATTCAAAAGTGCACCAGTGGTGCTGCGTGCCGCGGAGCCCTGCAAGCAAAACATGCCCCGGGAAGATAGCTGTGGAACCGCCATTTTGTTGTTTTTTTGCTGTAAAAAAATTTGATAATAAAGTTTAATGTATGCCCGATAACACCCTTAAAAGTTTTTTTTCAATTACCTTCAATTTTGGAAGCAAAAAATTCGTGAAAAAACCTTTTTTTTGGACCGTTACAGTGGCCTTAGGTCTTAACTCGAAGAGCCGCCGGAGCCGAACTCCGACCGTCCATCCACCAGTGTCGCTTAACTAACCAACTATGTTCAACCTTTTTCAAACGTCGAATGCTCATCTGTTTTCTATGCTTTTGTATAGCCGTCCATTTCGCGCGACAATGTAAATTTCGCGCCAGCGTTCGGATAATTGAGCATACGAATAAACCAAATGATGGTTCGGATAATTAAGGTTCTACTATACAACGTTCACTTGTACACATGTCCGAGACTGTAAAAGACCGCCTCTATCTCATTTTCCCTTCGCTTTTGCCTTTTCCGCTGTTTCTGTGGATATGACGTGGAGTGGCAACTCAGCCGCATCAATTCGCCGGAGCATTCAGAGCGAATCGAGTCAGCGCTTTATCCGAAACGAAGTACCCTCAGTTTTTTTCACTTTCTCTCTCTCTCTCTCTCTCTCTCTCTCTCTCTCTCTCTCTCTCTCTCCCTCTCTTTCCTCCCTGCAATTAATGCCTTCAGCTCACCAGCCGAAAAATGTCGGCAAAAAAATGTAGAAAAAATGTAAAAAAAAAATAATCCGAACCAGTTCTACGCCTCTCAACCCACCACAATAGACGGGTACGCGAGTTTGTTTTTTCGCCATTCTTTTTTTTCCCATCACGGAACACATCGGAGCAGGTTATTAATTAATTATCGCGCGCGCGCATAGGCGAATAAGTTGCACGATATTTTTACCGTGTTTGCATAAAACGCCCACGAAACGCACCCTTCTTTTTTGGGGAGAGGATTAATAAAAGAAATCCTCTTATCTGCGCCCCCAGAGGTCTAGCGAATAGAGGGAGGAGAGAGAGAGAGAAAGAGAGAGAAAGAGAGAGAGAGAGAGAGAGAGAGAGAGAGATGCGGGCCGGTAAAGTCGAAAAAAAGAGAGAACGAGTGAAAGGGCGGAAAAAATAGAGGAGCAAGAGAGCAAGGGAGGCATAAATACACAGAGAGGGAAAGAGAGAGAGAGACAGACAGAGAGAGAGAGACAGACAGAGAGACAGAGGCAGACAGAGAGACAGAGACAGACAGAGAGACAGAGACAGACAAACAGACAGACAGAGAGAGTGAAAGAGAAAGAGAAAGAGAGAGGGAGAGAGAGGGAGAGAGAGAGAGAGGGCGAGAGAGCGTGAGGGGTGGATACGTAGACAGAGGCGAAGCGAGGGAGGCTAGATGAATTTTAACGCAGGTAACACATGCAAGCGAGAGCAAGGAAGCATGCAAAGCCACACAGAGGCGAGAGTCACGCATGCACGGGTACCTAATGTCTGCACGCAACCGTATGTACCCTGCGACCCGCGGCCTCGATTTCCACCCCTTCACCCTCCTACGCCCTTTATACCACATAATATAGACAATAAAACGAAAAAACATAGTCTCCCGGTAGAGGTGAAACACTGCGTAACGACGCCCAGGACTATTATTATTACTGTCATTATTTTCGTTACACTCGCACGTCTGGACCGAAGAATCAGTTGCCCTTTGAATATATATATATATATATATATATATATATATATATATATATATCCGAATTATGTGTGTAGCGACACGTGTGTGAAACGGAAGCCCCGTGTACCTCACTCGCGCATCGTTTCGACTTTTAAATCGTAAATCGAGCCGGTCTCGTAAAATGAGAATAGCCACGAGGGAAGGGAGGGTCGTCAAGAATGGTGCACTAAACGTTTATTATACCTCAACGGAGATAGGCGATTGATTTTTAAGTGAGGATAATTGCGGAGCGCGTACTTCCGGTGCGCTGTATCCTTGATGTAATTCGCGTACACGCGTCTCTCTTCACAGATCGAAGATAATAGCCCTGCTTGTTTTTTGTTCCAAAGGGGCCAAAAAAATGTTTCGCGGGATGAAATGTTCCCGGGATTTTTTTGTAGGGAGACGTATGTACCCCCTCCCCCGACCCCGCTTGCACAACCGTTTCAACGCCGCCAGCACTCTGTCCCCTTCTGGCTCTTTTCGTAAATGCTTTTTTCCTAATGTATATAACGAGAGGTGAAAAAAAAAATGTCGGTACACCGTTGTTTTACGATGTCGTATGTAGGAGGGTGCGTTATTTCAAGCGTTTGGCGGGTAGCATGCACACGCACAATGTGTACACGCGCACCCTATGTTCAAATAAGGGAAAACGGTAGGCCTCGAGGACAAGCGCAGTGTCGTAGGGCTTTTAGCTCTCCGAGCCTGCAGCCATCGCCGTCTCGCCGCGCCTTGCAGACCCTTCGTGGAGTTTTGCATCAAGCCTCCCTCTGCCCTGCTCTCCACGAGGAGGGGTAGAGTCAACCTCAAAACACACCCTTTCTCGTTAGGAAAATTCTCTCGGTTGGACTTTCACCCCAATTACGTGTGTATTAAACACTCGGTTCGTAGGCACACCCTGGCCCTGTTTTCTTGTCCATGGGAAAAGCAAAATACTCGGAATGTACGCGTATTTGAGGACTATTAAGGGGGTACCCCCACTTGCGATTTTGAAAAAATCGACTTTTTTTTATTGCATTTTTTTGAAGTACAAGTATCCGGGCTCATACGGAAGTATGGGCCCGGAATAGATGACTCTATGTAAGTTTACAAAAAAAAAATATTTTCTTCGTGTAAACTGAAATTGAAACTTTAAACGCGTTTTTCTCAAAATGGCATTTCTGAAGTCGGTGACCAAGATTACTCGAACACTAATGAACCGATCTTCTTGAAATTTTGCAGGCTTATTTAATACATAAAAATGTAGTCTTTAATCGTTCGATTTTTTTTTCGAAAAAATGGCCGTTTTACAGCCAAAAAACGGCCGTTTTTTTTTTCGTTAAAATCGAACCATTAACTTTGACTGTCCGCCATTTTGTGAAAAATGAATATTTTTTAAAATCCTTCGATTAAAGACTAGTTTATACTTATATTTGACTAAATCCATCCGCATTTTTTTTTTCAGATGATCCACTTCGCCGCAATGTTGGTCACCGCAAACCGTGTATATAAAAACATTATTTCATTGACGGCCATTTGCCACTAAACAATGTAATATTTTTCAATAAAAAAATTACTGAAAGTTCTTCAAGATGTGTTCTTCAAGATGGTATATTGATCGATTAAAAAAGTTTTGTAGTTTTCTTTAAAAAAATTCATGAAAAAGGCCTTTTTTGCGCTACAAGTGGGGGTAGCGCCTTAAAATTGAAGAGAAGGAAACGATGTTGACAAACTCTTTGTTGAATATTTATTTAAGGGGTCTTCTCACTTTAGACGCTATAAAAGGCTATTTTCATGATTTTTTTTTATAGGTTTGTAATGTGGATATTGATATAAAAGTTGTCACACGTAAGGGAAGGTTCCGCCTTGTTGGGCCAAAAAATGTTCAATTTTTCACCAATTTTTTATGCGAAAAGTATCAAATATCGAATGTTAATATTCGGTATATTGACCAAGCGGTCTTTATTGAACGTCAAAATATTTTTCAAAGTTTGACAAAACGTGGTGGGCGTGGGAGGCGCCACGTATGTCGGTGCGCGAGCGATGATATTTTTCGCTTGCGGAAGTCCGAAGTCCCGGACAGGTGATCCGAAGCAAAAAAATCAAACATATTTTTACTTTGTACAACATTGTGTATAAGTTGACCTAGAATCAAGAAGAAAAATTGAAAAATACAAAAATAGCGAGCAAAAAACTCCGAACATTTTTGGGAAAAAATACAAATTTCCTTCCGATCGCTCACTATTTTTTATTTTCTAATTTTTCGAAAATTTTTCGAAAATTTTTTTGGCCCAACAAGGCAGAACCTTCCCTTACGTGTAACGACTTTTATATCAATATCTATAATATAAACATATGCAAAAAAATTCATGAAAACAGCCTTTTTTAGCGTCCAAAGTGAGAAGACCCCTTAAATAAATATTCAACAAAGAGTGTGTCGTTATTGTTTCTTTTTCTTCAATTTTGATATTCCTCAAATATTCGTACATTCCGATTTTTTTATTTTCCCATGCCTACGAATGCCCATGACTGACCTTCAAAAATTGGTCGCATTTGATGGCCCCCTTCACACCGTACAACTTTTGTCTGGTACATTTTTTTGTGACGTCGATAATTACCGAGTTATTTCGGGTGGCAAAGATAAGAGGGATACCCTATAGGTATATATTTATATATGTACCTACCAGCTACGTATGGATATCTATTATTCCCCAGAGTGTCTCCAAAAGCGAAGTTCTTCCGAACGCGAAGGTGGAAGCAACAGCGTTAAATATCTACAAACGACGAAGCAAAAGAATCCCTGATGGCGGGCGCAAACTCTGCTCCGAAGAGCTCCCATCGGGTATACAAAGAGGGACCCGCGCTATTCGTATTTTTTTTAACTCACTGGGATACGCTGCTCCTCGTTAACATACACAATGATGTGAGTCAGTGCTGCATATGAAGCCGCGAAATCGCTATATCTATGGATAATCACAACTATATACGTGTGTATACACACACGTATAGAATACTATGCGCGAAGAAAGTAGAATAAAGACGGTGTGAGAATAAAGGATGCAGAATGAGGGTTGACGGGGAGACCCGAGGGGACTAAAAGGGTTGAAACCACGATGGCGGTGGCGGCGGCATTCCTCAATCGTCACACCGGAGGAAAAAATAACACGATTCTTTTTGTTGAATTTTTCTTTGAAAACCGTTTCTCTCGGAGTTATGTATAAAACATACCACACTGGAAAAAAAAATGAAGTACACACCGTGTCGTTTACCTTTCATTGTTCTTTGCGTGCTTCATTGTGTCCAGTGATATATAAAGGGTGTCTCAAAAGAACCTGAAATTTTTATTCATTAAGGCCAGATATACACCTAGATGGTCGTGGTCGAGGATTTAGAAGCTATGAACATTCCGTCGACCGTAGAAGACCTACACTATGGGCCTGGTATCGATGATTCCATGTAAGTTGACAAATTTCATGATTTATTCATTCCCAAATTTTCAAACGCGTTTTTCGCAAAACCACGTTTTTCAAATCGGTACCCAAAATTTCTCGAAAACCAATGAACCGAT
The DNA here is from genome assembly GCA_944452715.1 of Ophion slaviceki. Lineage (NCBI taxonomy): Eukaryota > Metazoa > Arthropoda > Insecta > Hymenoptera > Ichneumonidae > Ophion > Ophion slaviceki. Next base: position 13,674,519 of record OX101788.1, on the reverse strand, counting down.
TGCCTTGAGGTTTTTTGTGGTTATTCTCTACACCATTATCTGGTACTTGTCATAGGATTTTTTTCCCGTTACTTAGTTTTTCTTTTATAGGCAAAATAATAACTAATTTTTGCCCCAAAAATCACTATTTATGTTCAAACGTCCGCCATTTTGTCATAAATCGATATTTTCAAAATCGGCTGTGACAAGTACTAGATTATAGTATCTAATTTAATAATCTTTTTGGTTCTTTTTTTTCAGATGATTTTTGAAGAAACGCCAGTAGGTACGGTATACGCAGATTTTTTTACGACGCTTCAAGGATCATACAATATCCTTGTATATTTTTTATATTTTTAAATAAAGAAAATTAAACATATTTTTGAATGTATATACTTTTCGATAATTAAAACCCCAATCCGAAATTTCGAATAGTTTACCTTGAAAAAATTCACAAAAATGACCTTTTTTCCGGCTCCTAGCTGTATATCTCCCCTTAATAAAACGTATTGTTTATTTGAAAAGTACGAATGTTTCAATTTTGATATAAGGTACAAAGATGGAGGTTATGTGCGGAACACAATATCCGATAAATGGCATACACGGTATGGACTTGGAAGACATATTCTTTCAACAAGATGGCGCAACCTGCCACACTGCGGGCGAAACAATGCAGCTATTGCAGACGAAGTTTCATGGTCGTGTCATCTCGCGCCGCGGCGATGTGAATTGCCCACCAAGATCGGGCGATTTTGACGCCATTGGACTTCTTACTTTGGGGTTTTGTGAACGGAAACGTGCATGTCAATGATCCACAGACCATTCCGGAGCTCAAAGAAGCAAGTGGACGCACCATTAATGAAATGAGTCCGCAATTATGCCAAAATCTGGTGTTCCACACCTAACCTCCAACTTTGTACCTTATATTAAAATGAAAATATTCGTACTCGTGCTAAAAAGCACATAAATATTATGTGTTTTCATGTCAGTATATCCAAAAAATGGTAAATTCTCTTATTTGGGGGTTTTTTGAGGGTCTATATCGGGCGAAAAAAAACATAGGGATTAGGCTGTTCGAAATTATCAAAGCACATAAAAAGCACATAAATGTCACGTAGTTTCATTCTTAGATAAGCCAAATATCATTAAGTGCTCTGCTAGCTTGATGGCAAGCCAGCAGAGCACTTTTGATTTCTAATTTCCCGCTAAACGGTAAGAGCACAAAATTAGCACATAAAAAGCAGAAAATGTTGATATCAATTAAATCCATTTTCGGGAGTTAGCTCTGCTAGCTTTATGGAGGTATTATTGACTCAGAAATTCCCTGACCTTTCCAGGTTTTCCACCCAGGTTTTGGAAATATTCCAGGGAGATTGGGCTCGAATAAAGAACATAATTGTTTTTTTAATATCGAATATATGAAAATGTTGAATATTAAAATAAAATATCTAAGAAAAACTGAAAGTCGAAAAATAATCTAAGTACTGTCAATTAAAAAGAAAATATATTAAAAGCAAATACAGAACCTATTCTTTATTATAAACAGAAATTATTATTTCGGTGCCAATTAATAAAAAATACATGTAAACATTTATCTACAATAATAATTGTGTGGTTGTGTATCGAAAAATCGAATGCAAACGTATAGAGCTTTAGAGTAAATTAGCTTTTAGCTTTTGAAGTGTTCAATGTTAGGCACTGACATAACTTTTTTTGTATATAATGATGAATAACGCAAATATTAGAAAAATTAAAAAATATTCATTTTTATACCGTTCGGTTTTTCTCTCATTTCAGATTCATTTTTCGTAATTCTTGCAAAAAAAAATATGCGTAACAGTCATGGAGAACTAAAAAAGATCGTAGAACATACATGGGGGTTGATTCGTGCCATATATATATATATATATACACACACACACATATTACATTTTTTCATATATATATATATACACGAAAAAAATGTAATAGTACTTGTTAAAATACGCGTCTTAATTAAAATGGAGGGTACGCCCATTTTCGTTTGCACAATGTAACGAGTTTTACCAGAATGGCGATAACATTTTGCGCAGGGGGTGTCGAAGACTGTCCAGACACAATTAATTGAAAAGAAGCAACGGAGGGATGAAAGAAGGAATACGGGGGTGTGCGTGTCGTTCTCGTCGTGTCGTCGCAACCTCAGAGTCGTTTTTTTTTCTCGTTTGTTTTGTCTCATCCGCAATTCATCCGACCGATCGAGCCGAAGAAATGAAAAGAAGCTGGTGTGTCGTCTACGTACGAAAAATGGATCGCGGGGGCGTACGAGTGGAAAAGTGCCTCGGGGTAGATTCTTTTCTTTTTCGTCTTTTGTTTCGAGGGTTCTTACCTTCTCCAGTCTCTGGAAGTAAGAGAGCGAGAAAAAAAGAGAAGGGTGCCACGGAAGGGACAAAAGAAAACGGAGGGGGTAGCACGAAAGGTTACGCAAACAATAGCGAGGGTAGAAAAAAAATACACTACTCCAAAAAATTAAAGGAACAGAAAATGTCCTCAATTTTGTTAGTGTTTTTTGAAGCGGTGTTTCTGTGTGAAGAATGGTCGAATCGAAATGAAAAAAAAAGCATTTTAAAGTTTCAAATTTCTAGTTTTAAGATTATTTGGCAAACATTTTTAGCAAGCTACGGTTATCGCGCAATCATAAGAAATAGCGCGAGACAAAAATTTTCCAATTTTTTATATTTTTTCGAAGGGTTCACGGGGTCGGTAATTTTTTTAATTTCAATCAATGCACAGGTCCGTCGCCTTGTTTATTCAGCTTCGATTTGGTTCTTTTTTGTCTCTCTACGTTAATTTTTTGGTGAGATATTCGACTTTGAATGAAAAAGGATCCTTTTGTCTCTGATCATCGATATCACAGCAACCAATGATAGCATAGGGAATTGAAGGGCAGCTTTGAAAACTTGAATAAATTTCCTACAAGACCCATTGATTTTTGAGATTTTTTTTGCCACCCTTAACATTAATTTGGAAAATGTACCAAAAAAATGACTTTTTATGGTTTTTCGGCAAATCTACGACTACTTTACAAATATTGATGGAAACACTAATGTCGCCAGGTTTTGTTTCAGCTTAATGTACACTCAATAACCCTGTAAGTTTTCAAATTCGTCTATCAAACCGTTTTTCCGGACCGATTGATCGAAGTTTTACAAAACAATTAAAGGAACAAGTGTATTGTTCCTAAACTTTGTGTAGTCACCATCAAAATGAAAAGACCAATTTTTTCGACTTATTTTTCACAACTTTGCACTACTTGCTTGTTACATTTGAGAAAATAAAAATTTCGAAAAATTTCAAAAACAAAATTTATTAATTTAGTTTGAATGTTTGTAAAACATTTCAGTAAACAATACTGACTCATCGTTGACAGTCAGTATATTTGTTCGCATGTTTATTTTTATCCAATGTCCATGACAGTTCGTTTGGGTTGTAATTTGGATATAGATCGGCATCGGCAAAATGTTTCCATTGCGATAACGAATGAACCAATCAGAGTGACAACGTCGATGTCGAAGTACAGCGAAGATCAAAAATCGCCACCCGTAACGGCATAGATTTTTCAGTTTCCCTGTGCCCTCGTGCAATTGCATCGGGAAACAAGTCGTTGTGGGCAACACTCCGAAGGGTCTCGCAGGAATTGGAAATTCCGAAGTGACAAGCGTGCCAAGGAATAATGTAAGAAAAATAATAATAACAATAATAACAATACCCGTGCAGAAAGATCCTACCACATTTATATAGGGATTTTATAGGGACGCCGCGCGTAGGGAATCCACACTGGAATCCTCGTGGATTCCGCGCTATTTCCCGTTTGACATCGTTCGAGGATTTTTTATTTGAAATTCTCGACCGGAATATCTTCCAAAAAAATATTCTTTCGTGATCTCGTGCACAAATTTGTTGGGGAGTCCCAAGATGCATCCACATCTCTATAGGGATTTGTTAGGAACGTCGCACACAGGGAGTCCTCATTAGGATCCAATTGGATTCTGCACTGTTCCCCAATGAACGCCGTTTGACAATTCTTACCACGTCCGAACCGAAAATATGTGAAAAGTCTCGAGAAAAAACTCGGCGTGAGGAAACATAACCTGCACACTGCATGAGCGAGTACGTGTGTGGTGATATTATGTCAAAGTGCAATACAATTAAAAAAACAAACGATAATTACAGTGGATTTTCAGTGATGCGATTCAAATCGATTTGTAACATATACTTTTTTACGCGATTTATACTTTTTAATATAAGATTTGTACTTTTTTATGTTGCGTAAAAAAAATTCACATTGTCAAAGTATTTTTTGACCTACTTGGGCTGCAAAAATCACCTAAACGTTCATCAAGATCCATTTTAAAAACTTGCAACATAAATTGGAAAGAAAATATTTTCTATAATAATGAAAATAGAAGAAAAAAAAAAGTTCGTTGCATTCCAACGATGGAAACTCCAACACCGTACTTTTCTCAAATCTACTCATTCCGTGTGTATATATATATATATATATCTTGTTTAAAAAATGCACCGTACAGAATGCGATGGGATCCATCAAGAATCTCATCGGATTCTTTTCGATAATGTGGGAATCCTTTAGGATTCAAATTGGATTCCAATGGAGCATCCCGATTAGAATCCAA